>OFHU01002172.1:0-316241 GCA_900245905.1 Lacerta viridis
CTGAGGCTGAAAGAGGCAGCCCCCCCCCCCAAATGCTGAGAGTGGTTGGGAGACCCTCTCCCTCCACGACCCCCCCCCACTGAGCTCCCATTCCTAGGGATCCTAGCAACTCTCAGAATCCTCAGCAAAGGACAGCTCCAGGCTTTTCAGAGGAAGTGGTAGTGGCCTGATCCTGCTGTGAAGATGCAGCAATGGTTGGGGCCTGGATGTGTGTGTTGTCTTTTTATTCTCTTTCTGGAATAACTTTCTACTGGGGTTTTGTGTATCACGAAAACAGCACAACAAATTTGCAGCAAGATCTGCAATATATGTCTCACTACTAGTGGTCGGTATATAGCAGGGGTTGCCAAACTTACCCGTCCTCGGGCTGGTTCCTCCAGCGCCGATTGCGCAGCGGGCCAGAGGGCGGGGGAGCACGCGCACGCTATTTCCGGTGAACTTTTGGGTCTGCGGAGGCTATTCCTGGCGCTCCACCGACCCGAAAGTGGGCAGCCGTGCCACACCGCACCGGTAAGAGTGGGGGACAGTGTGGGCCGGAAAACTGAGTCCCTCAGGCCGTATCTGGACCGCAGGCCTTAGTTTGGGGAAGCCTGGTATATAGTTTCTTACTTTGTGAGTTAGTTTAAGCCAAAACAGAAAAGGGGAAAACAGAACATTCAGCATCCCACAGCCAAACGTCTAGACAAGAGCCCTTGTGGATGTGCTTGGGTTAAATGGGAGCAAGTCATTTTTCCTCTTAGGTGGTGAATGAATGAAACAGGATCATGTGCTTTTCTGTTGATGAACCAGGGAGATGGGTTCAAATAGAATGCAATGATTTTTGTTTGAATTCAAATTTAGATCAACCAGATTGTACCAAATGATAATGGGGAGTGTGTGTGTGTGTGTGTTTTCTTGGGCCTTATTCTCCCCCAATGTGAGACTTCAGGGAACATGTTAGATCCAGGAGTACCCCAAGATTACCAAGATAAAAGGAACCCCACCCCAGTAAACCCCCACTCCCACCTCCAGTTGTCTGCAGATTTGGCATGGTACTTTCCTGGGCAGAGTCTGGGCTGTGGTACAGTCCTACCTACGCTGGTTACTAGCAAGTCTCATACACACGTGCTCAGGGAACCATTTTTCTTCTCCTTATGATGTATCAGAATTATAACAGAACAATGTATTTGCTTTGTAGGATTTCCTAGCGCCTCTCATTAGTACAGGCAGAACTTGGCAGAAGACCAAAGGATTCCTTCCGATCTCTCAGAGGCTTCTTGAGAGCACAGATGGATGAGCGAGATTCAGCTGGCCCTGAAGCAGGAAGAGGCCATGCCATCCTAACTGGGAGCAGTGGGGGATTCTGGGAAAACCCAGTGCAGAAGATCCTGGGTGAGGAGGACACCCTCCGCTCAGAGGTGCAGAGCCAGCAGTTGAGGCAGTTCTGCTGCCAGGAGGCCAAAGGACCCCGAGAAGTTTGCAGCCAACTCCACCACCTTGACTGTCAGTGGCTGAAGCCAGAAAGGCACACGAAAGCTGAGATGCTGGACCTGGTGATCTTGGAGCAGTTCCTGGCTGTCCTTCCCCCGGAGATGGAGAGCTGGGTGAGGGAATGCGGAGCGGAGACCAGTTCCCAGGCGGTGGCCCTGGCCGAAGGTTTCCTCCTGAGTCAGGCAGAGGAGAGAAAGCAGGTGAGAGAGACTTTCCCCTGGATACTCCCAAGCGGCTGCAAACAGGATGGAGAACATCCCATAATGCTCTACTGATGGCCCATCCTTTTTCTGTGAAGGCAGCCATGGAATGAGATCTATCACCCTTAAACATTTTGTATTTGTCATTCTCTTTCTAATATTTCTCGCCATTCATTCTCTCTTTTGAATCCTTGTTTCTTTTTCAGGGAAATGATCATTTTGCAGAAATGGACCTGGATTCCTGTGAGGCAGAGAGGCCTCCGTTGGACACCAGAGAGAGGCCACTGGGTAAGGAAGAAGGTGGTTTTTCTCCGTTTGGTCTCATTCTGTTGGTTTTCCAACTAATCTGTGGGGGGTTTTCTTCTTGTTTTGGGGGGACAGTTGAGAACAAGGGTACAGAGGAAGGGAGATGTATTTCTGCACAACTAACATATGAAATGGGCACAAACGTCCAAATGCTCTCAGCAGGTAAGGCTTTCTCAAAGGCCCATCTGTAGTTAGAGATGCCCTGTTTCACCTGTGAGAGAGGCAGGCACTCCTGGCATCCTGCTTACCTTTTCTCTCTTTCAGGTGACAGAATGATGCTGGCAAGACCTGATCCGTCTTTTCATGGGGGCAGAAGGGAAACAGCGGCTGTGGAACCAGATCAGGTCAGGGGAGGCTGTCTTGTGGGGACAGAGGCCTAGGGGTGGAACGACAACAACACTTGTCTCAGAGGAGGACATTTCCCTTTTTCTTTCAGTGTCAAGTTTGCTTTGAAGATGTCGCTGTCTGTTTCACGGATGAGGAGTGGGAGTTGCTGGATCCTGACCAGAGAGCTCTGCATAAGGACGTCATGGAGGAGATTCGTGGGATCGTGGCCTCTCTTGGTAAGGCTCCTTGTTGGATCATAATATCTGTTTTTTAATTCAAAACTGCTCTCTTTGATGAACCTCATATATTTTCATAGAATTCAACTGTGCCCCCTTAAATCACCTTGGATTACAATATTCCCAAAATAAACCTTGAACAGTGAATTATTCCCCCCCCCGAATGTTTTTCCTCCAGTTGCAGCTTCTTAAAGAATTATCAGACTGGTCTGAATTGCCCAGGCAATTTTAAATGTAAACTTCTGAGTTGTTAGGGAAGTTGTAATAGCTACTGTCAGGTTTTCTGTTTTTGTTTTCCTCCTGCCAGTTGACCAAAAAGAAGACTGATATTGGAAATGGAGGGGATGGAGCCAAACAAAATCCATTCAAGAGCCACTCTTATGGAATCACAAATTCATTTAGGATGTCAGTTGAGACTTCCAGTTTGCCATAAAAATGGCAATAGGGTGCGAGCCCAGTTCTTAGGAATGGACTCGGATCACCCCAAGGGGTCGGGGGGAAGTGAGAAGGTGACATGTACCCCCAAAAAGCTCAAGAGGGTTTCTTGAGCCCCGAAAGCATCCAGAAATGGTGGGAAGTTGACAGCATTTGCAGATGACCTTGTGATAACTGTGGAAGACTCTAGGGCAGGGGTCAGCAACCTAAGACCCATGGGCCGCAAGTGGCCCACGGGGGTTGTTTAACCGGTCCACGAGCTGGCCACTTGCTTCCGTGGCACTGGAAATTGTGGGCGCACACATCATCCAGCCCACGGAGGGATCTCCACTGGAGTGAACCGGCCCAAGCAAGGTAAACCTTGCCGACCCCTGCCCTAGGGTTAGTATACCGAGGGTCTTAAATTAGATTTATGAGTTTGGACAAATAGCAGGTTTCAAATTGAACCAGGGTAAAATGAAAATGTTGGTTGAAAATATGATGGAACAGCATAAAAACGAAATTAAAGCAAATTGTGGAACTGACAATCCTGCACGGTATTTCTTAATGTCATCATAATTTTTAAGCTTTAGTTGATTCTCTTCCTCTTTCAACAACCATTTATATGTTAACCAGTCTCCACTCACGTTTTTTCTCTTAACCGCCTTTGCTTCCAAAGGTGATATCCACCAAGGTGTTTCAGGCTCGATTAGATCTTTATATTTCCTCCACACCAAATATAACGCTTTTCTTACAATGTGATTGTATAGAGCTCTTTTTTGTTTCTACTTATCTCTCACCATATGTCATTTTCTTTTCTTTTGAATGGCATTTTGCTGAATAAAAAATCCTCTTAATACTGCTTTACTGGCGTCCCAAACTATTTTGATGTCCATTCCTTTATTTAGGAGGGGTGGTGGGAAGTCCAAGGGTTTGAGAGAATCCTATATTTCTTATTATTTATATTTGATTGTCTATGTAAACATTTAATTGAAAATCCAATAAAACAATAATTATATAATGACAGTAGATCCCCATTAATATATGCATCCAACTCAGTAGTAAAAACACCGATCTAACAAATGTGTTATTCCTCTATTACCATTGTTAACAAGTTTTCTTAATGAATTGTGGGCTCTTTTTCTCCAATAGACACTAATCCATTTCTCTCTTCATTGCAGATCGTGATGAACTTGAAATCAATAATAAGGGTGACCAGGAAAAAATTCCCACAATGGAAAGGCCTTATAAATATATTGAAAGTGAGAAAAGTTTCCATTCCACTTCTCATCAAAGAAATCACACTGGGAAGAAACCCTATCAGTGCATAGAATGTGGAAAGAGCTTCAGTCATAGCTCCCATCTCACTTCCCATCAAATAATTCACACAGGGGAGAAACCATATCACTGCTTGGAATGTGGAAAAAGCTTCAGTGCGAGCTCCTCTCTGAGTTCCCATCAGAGAATTCATACAGGAGAGAAACCCTATAAATGTGTGGAATGTGGAAAGAGCTTTCGTAAGAGCCACCATCTCACTTCCCATCAAATAATTCATACAGGGGAGAAACCCTATCAGTGTGTGGAATGTGGAAAGAGCTTCAGTATGAGCTCAAATCTCACTTCCCATCAAATAATTCATACAGGGGAGAAACCATATCAATGCGTGGAATGTGGGAAGAGCTTCAGTCACAACTCCTCTTTCACTTCCCATCAAAGAATTCATACAGGGGAGAAACCCTATCAGTGTGTGGAATGTGGAAAGAGCTTCAGAAGGAGCTCCCACTCACTCCATCATAGAATTCATACAGGGGAGAAACCCTTTCAGTGCTTGGAATGTGGAAAGACATTCTGTCGGAGCACCGATCTCAGTTCCCATCAAAGAATCCATACAGGGGAGAAACCATACAATTGCTTGGAATGTGGAAAGAGCTTCAGTCACAACTCTTCTCTCACTTCCCATCAAAGAATTCATACGGGGAAGAAACCCCATCAGTGCGTGGAATGTGGAAAGACATTCTGTCGGAGCACTGATCTCATGTCCCATCAAAGAATTCATACAGGGGAGAAACCCTATCAGTGCGTGGAATGTGGAAAGAGATTCTGTCGGAGCACCGATCTCACTTTCCATCAAAGAATTCATACAGGGGAGAAACCGTATCAGTGTGCGGAATGTGGAAAGAGCTTCAGTACGAGCTCCAATCTCACTTCCCATCAAAGAATTCATACAGGGGAGAAAGCCTATCAGTGTGCGGAATGTGGAAAAAGGTTCAGTACAAGCTCTGATCTCACTAAGCATCAGAGAATTCATACAGGGGAGAAACCATACAATTGCTTGGAATGTGGAAAGAGCTTCAGTCACAACTCCTCTCTCACTTCCCATCAAAGAATTCATACAGGGGAGAAACGTTATAAGTGTGTGGAATGTGGAAAAAGCTTCAGTAAGAGCTCCAATCTCATGACCCATCAGAGAATTCACAGAGGAGATAAACGCTATCAGTGTGTGGAATGTGGAAAGAGCTTCATTACAAGCTTCTCTCTCACTTCCCATCAAAGAATTCATACAGGAGAGAAACCCTATCAGTGTGTGGAATGTGGAAAGAACTTCAGCTGTAGCTCTGCTCTCAGTTGCCATCAAAGAATGCATACAGGGGAGAAGCCATATCGGTGCCTGGAATGTGGAAAGAGCTTCAGGAAGAGCTCCGACCTCACTTCCCATCAAAGAATTCATACTGGGGAGAAACCTTATAATTGTGTGGAATGTGGAAGGAACTTCAGTACGAGCTCCTATTTTGCTAAGCATCAGAGAATTCACAGAGGGGTAAAATCCTAGCAGTGCAGGGAATGTGGAAGGTGCTCCAGTCTCAGCCACAGTCTCACTTCCCATCAAAGAATTCATATGGGAGAAACCATATAATTGCTTCAGGTATACTGTAGCTCCTCTCAGTTCTCATGAAAGAATTTAAAGGACAGAAAAACCCTTTGTTATACAGCTTTAGGCTTCAGGGTAAAACACACCTCTTTACCTAAGCCTTTTAACATGTGGTGAGTTGGGGGGTGGGTTTACAGGTAAGTTTTTGTTTCGTTTTTTATATTGTGAACTAATGTTGAAACTGCCCTGAGGGTATAGGGCATAGGAGGCAATTCTTAGAGGCTGAGAGGTCTTTGTTCCCCCCTAAAGTATTGGACAGTGTTCTCGAAGCGACTGGCATGAGTTTGGCCAAACTGCGGGAGGCAGTGGAGGATAGGGGTGCCTGGCATGCTCTGGTCCATGGGGTCACGAAGAGAACCGGACATGACTAAACGACTGAATAACAACAACAAAGTATTTGAGGGGCCACCCCCCCCCGTTGATAGTCTTTGCCATTCAAATGGGAACCACATCATGTGATTGATTATGTGAGGCGGGGCTTACCTCCCCCCAATATTTTATTCAAGTTGGCACCCCTGGTATAGGGTGGTATAGAAATTAATTAAATGCATTAATAAAATAAGACCATCTTGCTCATCTTCCTTTGCACACGTTCCAGCTTGTCAATATCCTTGTTACTTACTACCATTTTTAAAATTTATGTGCCCTTCATCTGAAGATTTCACAATATAAACATATAGGATGAAAGCATGGGTTTCTCAAAAACAAGTAAAACCAGAGAAATCTCTCCTCCCCTTTTTTTGGATGGAGTTACAGACTTTGTGGATCAGGGGACTGCTGTGGAAATAGTGCATCTTGATTTCAGTAAGGCTTTTGACAATGTCCCATGTGATCTTTATGTGAGGAAGTTTGTAAAATGTTGGCTGAAGGAGGTAACTGTTAGGTGGATTTGACTGACCAAACCCAAAGAGGACTCCTTCATGGTTCCTCATCATCCTGGGGGAAGGGGACAAGAGAGGTGCTGCAGGGTTCTGTCCTGAGCCCGTTGTTGTTCAACGTCTGGGCACCACAATTTAAGTATCTTAAATGCTGTTTGCCTGGGGAAATCAAGAGGGTGGGGGAACACAATCCATATTCGTTTTATAACATTTGGCCAATGTTTGTTGAATACATGAATTGTTAAGAATACACCCAGCACTCATGGGGAAAGGTGGCGTAATATTTTAGAATAATCAAATGAAATTTGTAACACATAATAATAATAATAATAATAATAATAATAATAATAATAATAATTTTATTTATACCCCGCCCTTCCCAGCCAGAAAACTGGGCTCAGGGCGGCTAACATCAATTAAAATCACATGGGAAGAATGAAGTCTGTTCATCAGGACAAGTTATTTGTTGTTTAATGTTGTTACTATTACTTTCTTAAAAAATTTCTCTGTACCATGAAAATAAATAAAAACAATGTGTTGTTTTTTTTAAAAAAGAAGAAGGTGGGGAAATCATGTGAACTCTTCCATTAATCCGCTTGTGTTGAACGTTATTTGGAGACGGTAACTCCCAGTAATTTCACATTATCCATGTGTTTCTGTGTGTTCAACACACATGATTGCCGGTGAGACTGAAGAAAATATTTCCTAGGAAATTCCCTTTGACTGCTTCTGTATTGTTTCAAATGTGGCTTCACTTACAGCTAAGAATAAACCATATTTATTGCTGACAAATCATACCCTAGTCGGCTCATTAATCTCAACCCCAACAAACCCTGTGCTGAACCTGAGCAGCTGCTTTCTTCCCATTTCTTGGGTGGAAATGACTGATAATAAAAAGGAAGCAGGGAGATAGTGTCAGGAACATGGCCTCCCAGGACCCAGTAGGAGAGGCAGCATCGGGAAGGGAAACAAGGGAATGAGGCTTCTGGTGAGGGAGAAGAGTTCATCTTCAGGGCTGACAGCCCACAGCCTTCCTTTCCCAGACCGGACACTCCCAGCTCAGTGGGAGAGAGAGAGCTAGAAGGCAGCCAAGGTGAGGGCAGGCTCCCAACAGGTCATATAGCCTTGGAAGCGTCCACAGACTGAGGAAGAGCCAATCCAGGCTCTCAGTCCTTGAACTTGGCATTGGGAACACCTCAAAGAGTGTGTGAGCATCTGGAGGCGGTTGGAGGATGGATGGCTGCTAATGGATTCAGGTTGAATCCTGACAAGACAGAAGTACAGTTTTGGGGGGACGGGGCGGGCAGGTGTGGAGGACTCCCTGGTCCTGAATGGGGTAACTGTGTCCCTGAAGGACCAGGTGTGCAGCCTAGGAGTCATTTTGGACTCACAGCTGTCCATGGAGGCACAGGGCAGCTGTCTACCAGCTCCATCTGGTATGCAAGCTGAGACCCTACCTGCCCGCAGACTGTCTCACCAGAGTGGTGCATGCTCTAGTTATCTCCTGCTTGGACTACTGCAATGCACTCTACATGGGGCTACCTTTGAAGGTGACCCAGAAACTGCAATTAATCCAGAATGCGGCAGCTAGACTGGTGACTGGGAGTGGCCGCCGAGACCATATAACACCAGTCCTGAGAGATCTACATTGGCTCCCAGTATGTTTCTGAGCACAATTCAAAGTGTTGGTGCTGACCTTTAAAGCCCTAAACGGCCTCGGTCCAGTATACCTGAAGGAGCGTCTCCACCCCCCCTCCGTTCTGCATGAAGTCCAGCACCAAGGGCCTTCTGGCAGTTTCTTCACTGCGAGAAGCCAAATTACAGTGGTACCTCAGGTTACATACACTTAAGGTTACATATGCTTCAGGTTACATACTCTGCTAACCCAGAAATAAGTGTGGTGTAGTGGTTAAGAGTGGTAGACTCGTAATCTGGGGAACCGGGTTCGCGTCTCCGCTCCTCCACATGCAGCTGCTGGGTGACCTTGGGCTAGTCACACTTCTTTGAAGTCTCTCAGCCCCACTCACCTCACAGAGTGTTTGTTGTGGGGGAGGAAGGGAAAAGGAGAATGTGAGCCGCTTTGAGACTCCTTCGGGTAGTGAAAAGTGGGATATCAAATGCAAACTCTTCTTCTTCTTCTTCTTCAGGTTAAGAACTTTGCTTCAGGATAAGAACAGAAATTGTGCTCTGGTGGCGCAGCGGCAGTGGGAGGTCCCATTAGCTAAAGTGGTGCTTCAGGTTAAGAACAGTTTCAGGTTAAGAACGGACCTCCAGAACGAATTAAGTTCTTAACCCGAGGTACCACTGTACAGGGAACCAGGCAGAGGGCCTTCTCGGTAGTGGCACCCGCCCTGTGGAACACCCTCCCATCAGATGTCAGAGAGATAAACAACTATGTGGTGTTTAGAATACATCTGAAGGCAGCCCTGTTTAGGGAATTTTTTAATGACTGATGTTTTAATGTATTTTTAATATTTGGTTGGAAGCTGTCCAGAGTGCCTGGGGAAAGCCAGCCAAATGGGTGGGGTATAAAAAATATATTAGTAGTAGTAGTAGTAGTAGTAGTAATAATAATAATAATAATTTATTTGTACCCCGCTCATCTGGCTGGGTCTCCCCAGCCACTCTGGGTGGCTTCCACCAAACATTAAAATACATTTAGTAATTTTGAAGTTCGCTTGGGTAGTCCTTGGTAGCCAGTGCAATTGTTTCAGCAGGGCTAGAACTCAGGACCCGCTGCCTTGACGGACATCGAAGAGCAGTTTGGCAGGGGGAAGGTCTCCCTTGGGAGGTGGACTCTTCTTCCTTGGAGGTTTCTAAGCAGAGATCGGACGGCCATCTGCCAGGGACGCTTTAGCTGAGATTCCTGCATTGCAGGGGGTTGGACTAGATGACCCTCGGATCCCCTCCGATCTTTCCACTCCTGAATTCGAGCCCTTTCCCCTGCAAGCTGTTCCTCCGGTTTCCGGCCAACAGAGGGAGATGCTCAGAGTCCAACAAAGAGCCTCACCCCCCAAAAGGATATTTGGGCATTGGCGTAGCCAGGGGGGCAGTTGCCCCCCTAAATCCATTAAAAATAATAAAAAATCTGAGGTTCCGCAAAGCGAGAGAGGGTTGAGATGGGCGGACTCGGCTTTGCAAGGGTTAAAGGGAACCGAGCTGCCTTCCTAGAGAGGACAGGAAGCGAGAGAGAGGAGGCCAGGTCCTCCAGAGCCCAGGCCCCTCCCTCCCTCCCTCCCCAGTCCTCTCCCCTCCTGGGATCTGGTGAGTCTCTCTCTCTCAATCTCTCTCTCTCTCTCTCCCCAGAGGGTGCAGTGGGGAGGCGGTGGGGGTCCCAGGGCTGCAGCAGGGGAGGGGGCCAGCCTGGGGGGGGCCTGGTCTGCTCATGCAGGGGGAGGAGAGAGAGGGGCCTGCCAGGGAGGGGCCAGGTCTGCAACGCTCTCCTTCCGGGAGATCACAGGATCCCAAATGGCTCCCACGAAATCTCCCTTCTTCGAACAAAGGACTTTAACTCTGTGTGACGTCGCTCAGCGTCATTGCACAACAGAGGAAACATGGGCAAATGGTTTTCCAAAGCTGGACGAGGAAGGAAGGAAAGGGGGGAGAGAAAGGGCCAGGAATAAAGAGAGGGATCCCAGCCCATAGTCTGGCTGCTGCATTGCAAACCAGTTTCCCAGTGTCTCCAAGGGCAGCTCCACACGGAGGCCACTGCAGCAATCCCCTCGCACCCAGAGCAGGGCATCCCAGGACCACATCCTCTCTGTCCCAAAGGGATTGTTGCTGGAAAACCAGCCGGAAATGGGCGCTGCTACTCACTGAGCCCCCAGGGACCTCGGCATCAATGACTCTGTGTGTGTGTGTGTTAAGATATCCCACAGAATAATAATGCTAAGATAGCTTCCTAAATTTCAGGGGAAGTGTCTTTGGCCTCACCCACTTGGCCCTCAGGGGCTTGGCCAGATACATACCTGGCCCCCAGAGCAAAGAAAAAGGGACCCCACCCCAGGAGTCTGTCTGGAGAGCGGCAGAGAGTTCAAGTGCAAGAAAAGGAGACAGAAGCAGGGGGGTGGGGGTGGGGAGGAACTCCTGAGGACCCCCACTAGAGCAAAGCATCCATTTTTCACAAAATATAACTGATTCCCTTGTCAGTCAGTTCTGACTTCATGCATTGACTGGAAGGCACAAGAAATCAGGCTGATTCATCTCACAGAAATCCCTTCAGTTGCCTCCACATCTTCCTTCTAGGAGGGCTAGAGGCTTCTTCCTCCTCCTCCTCCTCCTCCTCCTCCTCCTCCTCCTCCTCCTCCAGAAAGCTCATTTTTTGGGCTGTGCTGTAGTCCAGCCCTGGTTCTAATAATAACAATAATTTATTTATACCCTGCCCATCTGACTGAGTTTCCCTAGCCACTTTCGGTGGCTCTCAACAGATTAAAAACATCAAAAATTAAAAACTTCCCTTAACAGGGCTGCCTTCAGATGTCTTCTAAATGTTGTGTAGCTCTTTAGTTCCTTGAAAACTGAAGAGGAGGGTGTTCCACAGAGTGGGCGCCACTACTGAGAAAGCCCTCTGCTTAGTTCCCTGTAACCTCATTTCTTGCAGAGAAGAAACTGCCAGAAGGCCCTCAGAGCTGGACCTCAGTGTCTGGGTTGGACAATGGGGGTGGAGATGCTCCTTCAGGTATACTGGACCGAGGCCGTTTAGGGCTTTAAAGGTCAGCACCAACACTTTGAATTGTGCTCAGAAACGTACTGGGAGCCAATGTAGGTCTTTCAGGACCGGTGTTATATGGTCTCGGCAGCCGCTCCCAGTCACCAGTCTAGCTGCCACATTCTGGATTAGTTGCAGTTTCCGGGTCACCTTCAAAGGTAGCCCCACGTAGAGCGCATTGCAGTAGTCCAAGCAGGAGATAACCAGAGCATGCACCACTCTGGCGAGACAGTCCGCAGGCAGGTAGGGTCTCATCCTGCGTACCAGATGGAGCTGGTAGACAGCTGCCCTGGACACAGAATTGACCTGCGCCTCCATGGACAGCTGTGAGTCCAAAATGACTCCCAGGCTGCACACCTGGTCCTTCAGGGGCACAGTTACCCCATTCAGGACCAGGGAGTCCTCCACACCTGCCCGCCTCCTGTCCCCCAAAAACAGTACTTCTGTCTTGTCAGGATTCAACCTCAATCTGTTAGCCACCATCCATCCTCCAACCGCCTCCAGGCACTCACACAGGACCTTCACGCCTTCACTGGTTCTGATTTGAAAGAGAGGTAGAGCTGGGTATCATCCGCATACTGATGAACACCCAGCCCAAACCCCCTGATGATCTCTCCCAGCGGCTTCATGTAGATGTTAAAAAGCATGGGGGAGAGGACAGAACCCTGAGGCACCCCACAAGTGAGAGCCCAGGGGTCTGAACACTCATCCCCCACCACCACTTTCTGAACATGGCCCAGGAGGAAGGAGCGGAACCACTGTATAACAGTGCCCCCAGCTCCCAACCCCTCTAGCCGGTCCAGAAGGATGTTATGGTCAATGGTGTCAAAGGCCGCTGAGAGATCCAGCAGAACTAGGAAACAGCTCTCACCTTTGTCCCTAGCCTGTTGGCGATATCAGCCAGCATGACAAAGGCAGTCTCAGTCCCATGATGGGGCCTTAATCCTGATTGGAAGGGATCCAAATGGTCCGCATCTTCCAGGCGTGCTTGGAGTTGTTCAGCAACCACCCGCTCAATCACCTTGCCCAAGAATGGTAGATTTGAGACTGGGCGATAGTTGGCCATATTGGCCGGGTCTAAAGATGTTTTTTTAAGAAGCGGTTTAATGACCGCCTCTTTCAGCGGGTCTGGAAAGATTCCCTCGCAGAGGGAAGCATTCACCACCCCGCGGAGCCCATCGCCCAGCCCTTCCCGGCTCGCTTTTATTAGCCAGGATGGGCAAGGATCAAGGAGACAGGTGGTTGGTTTCACGCATCCAAGCAGCCTGTCCACATCCTCGGGGGTAACAGATTGGAATTGATCCCATGCAACTTGACTAGACAGGACTCCAGCACTCTCCCGCCCTGGCCCTGCTCCCACAGTGGAGTCAGGGATGGTCCTCAAACAGCAACTAAATCTGCTTCCTTGGTAATGACATAGTCGTCCTACCCATGATCCCTGGGATCAGTTGTGCCAGTGCATCCCCCCCCCCCCGTGGAACCTGCCCCAGCCATTCTGTTGCCTGGGGCCCACTCCCAGACAGCCTTGACCCACTCACCTTCAGAACAGAACCATATAAAGTATGAAAAACTATATCAACTATACAAAAATCTAATGAAAGCAGAATCTAATAATAAGAAGAAAACAAGAGTGCCTAGCAGACTCTGGTCCATGGGGTCATGAAGAGTTGGACATGACGAAATGACTAAACAAAAACAATGATAAAAACAATTCTGTAACAATATATTTGTTTTGTAGGATTTGCTAGAGCTTCTCATCAAGAAATTGGCAGAAGACCAAAGGGTTCCTTCCGATCTCTTAGAGGCTTCCTGAGAGCACAGATGGATGAGCGAGACTCAGCTGGCCCTGAAGCAGGAAGAGGCCATGCCATCCAAACTGGGAGCAGTGGGGGATTCTGGGAAAACTCTGTGCAGAAGATCCTGGGTGAGGAGGACACCCTCCGCTCAGAGGTACAGAGCCAGCAGCTGAGGCAGTTCTGCTGCCAGGAGGCCAAAGGACCCCAAAAGGTTTGTAGCCGACTCTACCACTTTTGCCACCAATGGCTGAAGCCAGAAAGGCACATGAAAGCTGAGATGCTGGACCTGGTGATCTTGGAGCAGTTCCTGGCTGTCCTTCCCCCGGAGATGGAGAGCTGGGTGAGGGAATGCGGAGCGGAGACCAGTTCCCAGGCGGTGGCCCTGGCCGAAGGTTTCCTCCTGAGTCAGGCAGAGGAGAGAAAGCAGGTGAGAGAGACTTTCCTCTGGATACTCCCAAGGGGCTCCAAAGAGGACAGAGAACATCCCATAATGCTCTCCTAATGGCCCATCCTTTTTCTGGGAAGACATCCATGGAATGAGATCTCACACCCTTCAAGTCTTTGTCATTCTCTTTCTAATATTTCTCCCCATTCTCTGTTTTGAATCCTTGTTTCTTTTTCAGGGAAAGGATCATTTTGCAGAAATGGACCTGGATTCCTGTGAGGCAGAGAGGCCTCCGTTGGACACCAGAGAGAGGCCACTGGGTAAGGAGGAAGGTGGTTTTTCTCCGTTTGGTCTCATTCTGTTGGTTTTCCAACTCATCTCTGGGTTCTTTTCATCTTTTTTGGGGGGACGGGACGGGACGACAGTTGGGAACAAGGGTTCAGGGGAGGGGAGATGTATTTCTAAACAACTGACATATGAAATGGGCACAAACGTCCAAATGCTCTCAGCAGGTAAGGCTTTCTCAAAGGCCCATCTGTAGTTAGAGATGCCCTGTTTCACCTGTGAGAGAAGCAGGCACTCCTGGCATCCTGTTTACCTTTTTTCTCTTGCAGGTGACAGAATGATGCCGGCAAGACCTCCTGATCCGTCTTTTCATGGGGGCAGAAGGGAAGCAGCGGCTGTGGAACCAGATCAGGTCAGGGGAAGCTGCCTTGTGGGGACAGAGGCCGAGGGATGGAGCAATGTCATGGACTGGTTGGGCACAGAGGAATGGTGGGAGGAAGCAGCCGGGGAACCAGGAAGGGAAGATGGCTCAGAGCCCAAGAAGTGGAGGTGGAAGAAGGATGAGCGGTCAGAGGGGGAAGAGGGAGAAGCCTGGGAAGAGGAGGTGTCAGATGATGAAGGGGTAACAGGGCTTAGTGAGCTGGGAGATTCTGTTGCAGAATGCAGTCCAGAATTAGAGGCAGAAGAGGAAGGAGGCGAGTGGGAGGAGGGAGGTCGAGAGACAGAGGTGAGTCAGGAGAAGGAGGAGCCACCGATGGCTCCCTCTCCTCCTGCCAGAAGCCACCCTCCCTGCTTGTCACTCATTGCCAGGAGACGTCTGACAATGGAGGAGCAAAGGCAGGCTGCACTCTGGCACACTCTTCGATCGCTTGCAAGAAACTCCAGAGAGGAGGGGACTTGGAAAGGTTTGGGGAGCCAGGGACCTTCACTCTCAACAAACTTTGCACTATATAATCTCACTTTTCATATCCCTCCACACTAAAGAAACTTCCACCTAGACAACTAGTCCATTAGTTGATTGACAATGCAAACTGACAGACCCTACGGGAATGAGCTGCTGTTCTTATTCGGCCTGAGACTCAGCCACGTCTGTGAATATCGTGTTCTTGCTAAGAAAGAGTTAACTCCAGCTGTGGTCTGTGGGGTTTCCTGCCCATATAACTCTGTGACACCAGCCTTCTGAATGTTGCCAATTTTCATGGAATCCTAGTTCAACCCCCTGCATTGTGGGAACATTGCGGGAATCTCAGCTGGATCATCCGACTAGGTTTATTTACTTTCTATATTGATTACTGAATGCTAAAATAGGCTTCTAAGCTGTGGACAGACGGTAACAGATAGTGTCCAGGATTCACCTAGCCAGCCCCATCCGCTGCAAAATGGGGTGTGCCCTCCAATCCTCACCCTCTCCGTGCCCCCATGAACCCCTTGAATTTGACTCTAGGGCATTGGGAGGGAACTCCCCAGAACAGCTTACAAGGAGAGGAGAAAGTGGATCCTTCCATCTGGGAAACTGGAATGCTTGCATAGGCAGAGTGACTTGGAAAACACAAGGTGGAGAACCAGCTCTTTGCACAAAGATGAATACCCAGAATTAAAACGCAGAATAAAAGAATTCCATTAAAACATTAAAATAAGCATCCATAATTAATATGTGCAGCAAAACAATCCTATTGAAACAACACAGCAATTAACAGGCAGAAAACAACAGAGCATTGTGTAGCAGATCATATTTCTGCTGTCACAGAGGAAGACATTTCCCTTTTTCTTTCAGGGTCCATTGTGCTTTGAAGATGTCGCTGTTCGTTTCACGGACGAGGAGTGGGCGTTGCTGGATCCTGACCAGAGAGCTCTGCATAAGCAAGTAATGGAGGAGAATCGTGGGATTGTGGCCTCTCTTGGTAAGGCTCCCTGTGGGATGGTCATATCCGTCTGGAATTTAAAAAAATACCTCTATGTGACAAACCTCATATATCTCCACAGAGCTCAACAGCGCCCCCTACAACATCTGGGAACCAAACTCCCTGTAGAGGTTTGGAGCTTTTAGAGTTAACAAGCTCAACCGGTTGTCCCACCCACAGGAGGAAGAGCGTCACCGGATGCTCTGTGTACTGTTGTACTTTGTAATGTGATACTTGTTTTTTCCTGTATTCTGTGTCCGGAGAACGGGAGAAGACGGCAAAATGTCTTGCGTCTCTCCAGGAATGTAGATTTATGCCTTGTAAATAAAGCTTCTAGTTTAGAAAGAAGCTGGACTCTGTTTTCTGTAATTGCTGGCAATGCACATCCCCCGCTGCGTGAGAGAAGATAAGAAGATAACTCTGCTGATAGCACAGGTGAAGCAAGCAAGGAGAACGTACAGGAGAGGTGCGTGCACTGAAGGAAGCTTGCTGGACACCATTAGTGTGCAGAAGTTGGTTTGAAGCGTTTCCAACAATCAAAAAACACTTCAGGTTATGGGTTCAAGCTTTTCCCCATTCTGGACTGGTTCAGGAGCAGTTCTGAAGAGTTCCAGACTGTGTGTGCTTTGCCTCCCTGGTTTGGACTGTGATGGAGCATCCAGGGAGTTTGCTTTGCCAGCAGGAGCATTCAGCAATCTGCTGAATGGCTGAGGAGCCTAAAACCTGCTGCCAGAGCTTGGAAGGCAGCAGGAAAGCCCAGATTGAGGTGTGCCCAAGCAGTGTACCCTCTCTGGTGAAACCCCCATCTGTGGAGCCGGGTGAGAAGCTACAGATTCGTGAGTACGCTACCCCTGGGCAAGATGGAGGGAGTCATAGCATTCCCAGCAAGGAGGAGGGAAGCTTTTGTTTACAAGCACCTCCAGCCCCACAGCTTCGATGCAGAGGGCTGTTCCCTGAGAGCGTTGATGTTTTGGCCAACGCCTGTGAGGAGGAAGGTCTGGCCAGTGCTTGTGAAGCCTGGAAGAAGACCCTAGCCCAGTTTCATGGGGCTGAGGGACTGGCTGAAGTGGCTTTGGAAGGCTTGCCCCCAGCTCGGCTTATGGCTGTTGAGAAGCAACAGTGCCATGGAAAGCAGGAGGGGGGCCAGATCGCCGTGGGCTTTGCTCCCAGAAAGGGAGGGGCTGTTTCCAAGTCTGAAGCCAGCGTAAAGGCCTTGATTGTGGAACTGTGTTTTGGCTTGCCTGCACCTGCTCATCTGCGGAAGCCAAGAGATAAGGCGAAGGTTGTTTCCCACAGCGGCCATGGCTATGGGAATTTTTGCAGTTCCACCACAGCCCAGAGGCAAGAGGACGCCTGCTGTTGTGATGCAGTCACCGTGGCAACGAAGGCCAACCCCAGTGAGCTGCGTGTGATGGTTGCCGTCGTCGTCGTCATCGTTCCTCCTGGTGGACATGTGAGGAACTGCAGCTCTCTTTCTATAGAGCAGTTTGGAGAACTGACTGTTGGAAGCAAGAAAAGGCTTGACTTTTTGCTAACAGTCAAGGGACAGATCCAAGGGACAGAACTGGCGTTTTCTGTGGTTGTTGACATAACTCTGTATCTGTTGTCTCTGTCACACCTTCTGTCCATTGTTTTTGCTGTTTGTTTTGTGATTATCACCTGTTCTGCTTGCAGGGGCCAGAAGATGCTTCTACGCATGGAATGCAGCCAGGACGGGCTGTTTGCTGTCGAGGAGGCCTCAAGCAACAACAGAGGATGGTGGCGCTGATGCAGTGTTTGCTCAATGCGCCAATGTGCCCGCGCACCACTTGTGTTTGTGTCAGTGGTACAAAAGGCTGGCAAGTCGCCACTGGGACAGTGTGCTGAAGCAGCCTGAGTTCTCTGAAGGGTGCAAGTTAAGGGCATGTAACAGCTTTCTTGATTGCAGGGTTTGCAAGGTCGAGGAGTCGACATCCAGCTACCCCACGTCTGAAAGGGTTACCACGCGTCCCTTTTCTCTGGTTCATGTGGCTGTCTCTGAAGGGAAGCCAGATGCTAGCCTGGGGGGAGCGTGTTGTTCTGTGTGTTTGGTTGATGCTTTCTCCCACCACACGTGGTCTGCGTTGCTCAAGGAGTCAACTGAGGGAGCACCACTGGTGGAACAGCAGTTTTCTACTGGAGTAGGCTGTTCCCAGGTCCTCAGTGAGAGGGGGAGTAAGCACAGTGTGACTAACCTGCTTTCTTCACAGGTATGTGGTCTTGCAGAGAGGCAGCAAAGGATGCTGCATGCTGCCACTGAAGACATGCTCTTGGATGCAGAGCTTCCACAAGGGTTCTGGGTGGAACTGGGTGGTACCAAGGTTCCGAAAGTGTCTGTCTGTGGGTGCGAGCCCAGCTTGCATAGCTGGAGGTTAGGTAGCCCAGATAGTGACCAGACCCAGGTTCTAGTCAGCAGGAGTGCTGAATTCTGTGAGCAGAATGGATTGGAACACATCCCTAGAAGCCCTGATGTTCTGGATGGTCCTGTCAGTGATGGACAGGTAGATGCACCGCCTGCTGCCGGTGGTGATCCAGGTGGATCAGCCCCAGGAGGGGGTATTGCTGTGGCTTTGACACCTGCTGGTGGCTCGGGCCGAGTTCCCGGTCATCACCAGGGTGCAGCGCAGCTAGGGGCGACTCCAAGGCAGCAGCCTGGGAGTGCACCCGCAACTCCTATGTCACGGACTAGGAGGCAGGCCACGCATGGCGTCTCTTTGTGTGGCAACTCTTCTCCAGGAGAGCCTGGCGCAGGTCTCGTCCTGGGAGCAAGAGGGGGGTTCTTTGGCAGTGAAGCAGGAGCCCAAAGGCGCGCCAACGTCATCCTTAGGTGGTTCAGTTAGGATGCACGGGCGCAGCAAGTCTGTAGGTGAGATGCCTGACGTCAAGGACGTGCAGGTGGAATCCAGTGCAACTGGAGCAGAGGGAGAACCTGACGTGGTATCACAGCAGTTTGCACGATCCACTGAAGGGATTCTGCCCGAAAGGTTCACGGCCACTAGCGTGAGTGCTTGTTTGGTTCAGTGTGAACCGGAGAGCCTTGTGAAGGTTCAATGGGTATCTCAAGGTGAGGCCCAGAAATGGCATGATGCCATGGTAGAGCAGGTAGGCTCAATGAGGTCTTTGGGTGCGTGCACAACCACGACGCTGTCGGAAGGTCGTTGGGCGTGCAAACTCAAGACGGCAGCAACTGGCGAGTTGCAGTGCGAGGCTAGGTCAGTAGCCAGAGGTTTCACTCAGGAGGAGGGGGTCCATTGTTACGAGGTACTGGACGCGCCCTCTCTCAGAAGCGAAACCACGCGCATGCTTTTAGCGGTCGCGACTCAAAGCAGCTTTGAGGCAAGCCACTTTGGTTTGGATGCCTGTTTGGATTCCGACCTGGATGAGGAGAGGTACGAGGTACCTCCGCCAGGGTTCGAAGACAACGGGCCAAATCAGGTGTGGAGTTTGCACGAGGCAATCACTGGCTTGAAGGAGTCAGCCAGAGATTGGTCCTCAGGCGTGCAAGAAGCTTTGAGAAAGCTAGGTGTCAGCCAGAGTTGTGCTGATAGCTGCCTGTTTCTGGCAGGAGTAAGCCCAGAGCAGGAGCTAGTTCTGCAGTCCAGTGCGGACATGCTTTACCTGGCGGAGTCCAGGGGACAGGTGCAACGGTTCGCAGAGGAGCTTGGTCAGTCTTTCCAGCTCAGGAACCTAAGCCCTGTTGGTGTTTACCTAGGTGTGCAGGTAGACAGAGCCGAAGACGGTAGTGTCTTGCTCAATCAGACTGGCAAGTTAGTGCAGTTGCTGAAGAAGTTCAGAGTGTCTGAATGTGCTAGTGTCAGAACACCCATGGAGACGTGTCTAGGTGAGGACAGTCAGACCGGGGATTGCTCAGAGTTCGAGAGCCCCGAGGTGTTTAGGTCAGCTCCTGGGAGGCTGTTGTTTCCTTCACGGTTGAGCAAACCTGACATAGCAGTTGCTGTGGATCTGTTCAGCAAGGAGGCTGCAAATCCCAGTATGCATGCCTGGAATGGCATGGTGAGAGTGCTCCAGAGTTTGCAGGAGACTAAGGAGTTTTGCCTGAAGTTGTCAGCTACCGGTGAGCCCCAGCTCACGCGCTTGTGCGACAGCGGTTGGGCAAATTCCGAGGACAGGAAATCTGTGTCTGAAATGGTTGTACAGTGTGGAGGAGCTCTAGGCGGGCTGAAGTCCCGGTGCCAGAGCCTCATTGCTCGTTCTCGTGCAGAAGCCAGGTACAGTGCGTTGTCAGTGCTTTGCAGGGAACTGGAGTTCTATAGGTGTTTGGTCCAAGAGATCTGCGTTCAGAGTTGCCTGCCCGTGATGGTTTGGGAGGACAACCAACTCTGTTTGTTGGTGGCAGAGTCTGGACAAGTCAAGGCCAGACCCAAACACCTAGACGTTCTCTTTCGAGACGTGTGCGTTCAGACCGGCTTGGAGAAGCTGAAGTACTGTCCTGGTCAGGTGAACCAGAAGGTTGGGTTCACGAAGCCCAGGAACTTCCAACGTCATGGGGGGTTCTGTGAGGGCTTGTGTAGGGTAAGCTGCAAGCTTACGACGCCCCTGTGTGCGGGACAAGAGGGGGTGTAGAGGTTTGGAGCTTTTAGAGTTAACAAGCTCAACCGGTTGTCCCACCCACAGGAGGAAGAGCGTCACCGGATGCTCTGTGTACTGTTGTACTTTGTAATGTGATACTTGTTTTTCCTGTATTCTGTGTCCGGAGAACGGGAGAAGACGGCAAAATGTCTTGCGTCTCTCCAGGAATGTAGATTTATGCCTTGTAAATAAAGCTTCTAGTTTAGAAAGAAGCTGGACTCTGTTTTCTGTAATTGCTGGCAATGCACATCCCCCGCTGCGTGAGAGAAGATAAGAAGATAACTCTGCTGATAGCACAGGTGAAGCAAGCAAGGAGAACGTACAGGAGAGGTGCGTGCACTGAAGGAAGCTTGCTGGACACCATTAGTGTGCAGAAGTTGGTTTGAAGCGTTTCCAACAATCAAAAACACTTCACTCCCCCACAATAAACAGCAAATCACTTTTTTTTCTGTGAACCACCTTCCTCCACTTCTGCCTTTTTATACCATGATAAGGCTGGCCTGGTTACCCAGGTGGCGCTGTGGGTTAAACCACAGAGCCTAGGGCTTGCTGATCAGAAGGTTGGCAGTTCGAATCCCTGCCACGGGGTGAGCTCCCGTTGCTCGGTCCCAGCTCCTGCCCACCTAGCAGTTCGAAAGCACGTCAAAGTGCAAGTAGATAAATAGGGACCGCTCCAGCGGGAAGGTAAACGGCGTTTCCGTGCGCTGCTCTGGTTCGCCAGAAGCGGCTTTGTCATGCTGGCCACATGACCCGGAAGCTGTCTGCGGACAAACGCTGGCTCCCTCGGCCTATAGAGCGAGATGAGCACCGTAACCCCAGAGTCGGACACGACCGGACCTGAGGGTCAGGGGTCCCTTTACCTTTTAAGCCTGGCCTGAGCTGCCCAGGTCATCTTAAATGTCAGCTTCAGAGTTGTTAGGAAAGATAGGTAGCTTCTGACAGCTTTTCTGTTTTTGTTTTTGCTGCTGTCAGTCTTCAGCGACTCCTGACATTGGAGAATCTCAGGTATCAGTAGCAGTGATAATAGTAATAGTAATAATATTTATTTATACCCTTTCCATCCGGCTGGGTTTCCCCAGCCACTATGGGTGGCTTCCAACACATATAAAAACATGAAATAACAAAATGTTATCCAAAAAGGAATAAAATAAAAGAAAAGAAACAGAAATATTGGTGGAGATAAGCAACAAGGAAAAAGAGGTATTAAAAAACCCAGGCAACGAAACGATCAAACAAAATATCAAACTGCTACAAACCAAATTTGCTTCGCTAATAAATCAAGAAGTGGAATGGAATATTAAAATAGAAATTTTGAGTTTGCCAAAAGGCCAGGAAAACTAATGGCTTGGCAACTCAAGAAAAGGCAGAGTGATAGGATTATAAACAAACTGAAAGTGGGAAGCAAAATAATAGATGAAGCGAATGAAATAGGTAATTTTTTTGTAAGTTATTACAGAGAATTATACTGAAAAGAAACCGGAAACCGGGGGGGGGGATGAAGAATTTTAAAAACATAATAACCTGCCAGTAATTCTGAGTGAAAAAAATCAAACATCTCAGCGCACCAATTACAGCCATGGAAATCCAACAAGCAATTACGAATGCGAAATCAGGGAAGTCATCTGGTCCAGATGTTATTATAAGAAGCTGGAAGAAATCCTATCACAACCTTTAAAAGATGTAATGAATGATATACTAGCCAAAGGTAAAACACCAGAGACATGGAAGGAAGCATTTATAACACTAATTCCCAAACGGGACAGATCTAACACTTATTTCAAACTACATACTAATTTCATTACTCAATAATGTTTACAAACTTTTCGCATCCATCTTTGCGAAAAGATTAAAAAAGACCCTGAGAGAAGACCAGTCGGGCTTTCTCCCTGGATGACAAATAAACAGCAATATAAGAAACATTATCAATATATTGGAACACCTAGAAACCAGAAATGACAAACCAGCAGTTCTCATGTTAGTAGATGCAGAAAAGGCTTTTGATAATATCTTGTGGAGCTTTATGAAAACACAAATTAACTTAATGGGATTTGGAGATGCTTTCTGCAGACGAATAGAGGCAATCTATTCGAAACAGAGAGCAAAACTTATCATAAACAGCAACATCACGGATAGCTATAATATAATGAAGGGGACAAGGCAAGGGTGCCCTCTGTCCCCACTGCTATTTATCTTAGTATTGGAAATCTTGAACAGGAAAATAAGAGATGAGAGGATAAAAGGTATAGTAGTACGGGGGAAATATTACAAATTAAAAGCCTTCGTGGATGACCTAATAATAACAACAGAGAACCCGAAAGAAAGCCTAAAAAGAACTTTAGAACTGATAAATGAATTTGGACAGGTGGCGGGATTCAAACTCAACAGCAAAAAAACTGAACTACTGGTTAAAAATATGGAGGTCCAGGAAAAAAGCAAAATACAAGAAATTTGTAGTTTGGAAATTATTTAAAAAGTTAAATATCTGGGTATATGGCTCACAGCAAAGAATATCAATTTATTTCAAGACAATTAGGATCTGGAAGGAGATTAAAAAAAAGAATTTGGCAATTTGGAGTAGGCTAAACAACTCCTTTTGGGGAAGAATTTCTACAATAAAAATGAGCGTGCTTCCGAAAATGATTTCTTTGTTTGAATCTATCCCGGTGAAAGGAACAGCGAGCCGCTTCAAAGATTGGCAGAAGGACATATCAAGATTGATTTGGAATGGTAAAAAACTTAGGATCAAGCACAAATTACTAATCGATATAAAAGAGAGGGAAGGTTTCTCATTACCGGATCTGAAATTGTATCACAAATCAGCTTGTCTTTCCTGGATCCAGGAGTGGTTGACACTACAAAACACTGATCTGCTAGACCTAGAAGGATTTGATAATAGATACGGCTGGCATAATTATCTAAGATATGAGAAGATCAAAGTTCATAAGGTCAGGAAATCACTATATACTGTGTGGGCTTAATATAAGGCATTACTAGAACCCAAAACGCCATGGTTGCTTTTCCCGACAGAAGCATTCTTGGTTAAAAAAGAAAAAGATGAGAGGTAATTGGGCAACCTGACACATTGGTTGCAATATTTTCAACTGAATGAGACATTCCAAAAGGACAAAAAGAACAGATTTTCCACAGAACACTCAAAACTTGAAAAATATTTGATTCAAACAAAAAATAAACCACTCTCTAAAATGTACAGGCTTCTCCTTGACTGGGAGGTCAAGGAGGAAGTAAAATCAGTAATGGTACAATGTGCCAGGGATTTCGGTTATAACATCCAAATGGAATCATGGGAGAGGCTATGGAGGGAGGATTTGAAATTCACTGCATGTTATGATTTAAAAGAGAATTTCACGAAAATGGTCTACAGGTGGTACTTAACACCCGTAAAACTGGCCCAAATGTATAAATCTAGGTCAAACATTTGTTGAAAATGTAGGAATGCGGAGGTAACGATGATCCACATGTGGTGGAACTGCAAAAAAACAGGGAATTTTGGGAAACAATATACAAAAAACTTTTTTAAAATGTTTAAATGTTCATTTTCTAAGAAGCCTGAAGCCAGCCATCCTGCTAGGCATAATGAGCAATAACATTCCAAAGAAATTTAAGAGAATCTTTATGTATGCAATAGCAGCAGCTAGAATCTTAATTGCAAAGGGTTGGAAAGGAGACTGAATTCCATCCAAATTAGATTGGCAGAACAAAATGTGGGAATATGCAGAATTAGCGAGATTATCAGCAAGATTCTAGATGACGTTGACCAAATATTTAATAGAGAATGGGACATAAACAGAGTCTATCTAAAAGAACATGAAATAAGAAAATTGTATAACATTAATATAACTGAAATAACTTTGTAGAGATAAAGTTAAGTGTGTAGTTAATAAATGTAACTTGGGAACCACATGGGGTGTGTGTGGAAGTAATATGGAAAATAATCACAATTTTGTTAACTGTAACAAGTATCAAATTTGGATTGATTTTTTTCTTTTCCCTGTTGATAGCTTTGAGTTGTTATGTTTTTAAAATCAATAAAATAATAATAATAATAATAATAATAATAATAATAATAATAATAGCAATCTGATCCAGTATGAAAAGTTAAAGAACTTTACAATAAACAACTTATATCAAACAAAGCAACATTCAAAAACCCATCAGAATATAATAATAAATAGGCTGGTTAATGGCAAAAAAACAATGGTAATGAACACCCCCCCAACTCTCTTCAGTTCTTCCTCTACCACAAATTTAATTAGCATTATTCCATAATTGGGGGCTCCATTTCTTCCTGAGGCTCTAATCCCTATTTGTCTCCATTTCAGATTCTGAAGAATTGGAAATCAAGAACCAGGGTGACGACAACAAAATCTGCAGAGTGGAGAAGTCATGTAAAAATTTGGTGTGTGGAGAGAGCTGCAGCCAGAGCTCCCATTCCACTTCCCAGCAAAGAATTCTCATTGGAAAGAAACGCTATCAGTGCATGAAATGTGGAAAGAGCTTCACAGACAGCTACCACCTGACTTCCCATCAAAGAATTCATACAGGGGAGAAACCCTATCAGTGTGTGGAATGTGGAAAGCGCTTCAGGGACAGCTCCAAACTCACATCCCATCAGAGAATTCATACAGGGGAGAAACCATATCAGTGCAAGGAATGTGGAAAGAGCTTTAGTCAGAGCTTCTGTCTCACTTCCCATCAAAGAATTCATACAGGAGAAAAACCCTATTGGTGCTTGGAATGTGGAAAGAGCTTCAGTCGCAGATACTCTCTCACTTCTCATCAAAGATTTCATACAGGAGAGAAACCCTATCAGTGTGTGGAATGTGGAAAGAGCTTCACTACTAGCTCCTATCTCACATCCCATCAGAAAATTCATACAGGAGAGAAACCCTATCAGTGCATGGAATGTGGAAAGAGCTTCCGTGACAAGAGAAGTCTTTCTTCTCATCAACGAATTCATGCAAGGGAGAAAACTTATCAGTGTGTGGAATGTGGAAAGAGCTTCAGTACAAGCTCCCATCTCACAGACCATCAAAGAATTCATACAGGAGAGAAACCCTATCAGTGCATAGAATGTGGAAAGAGCTTCAGTAGGAGCTCCCATCTCACTTCCCATCACAGAATTCATACAGGCGAGAAACCTTATCGGTGCATGGAATGTGGAAAGAGCTTCAGTATGAGCTCCTCTCTCAGTTCCCATCAAAGAATTCATACGGGAGAGAAACCCCATCAGTGTGTGGAATGTGGAAAGAGCTTCAGTACAATTACCCATCTCAATACCCATCAAAGAATTCATACGGGAGAGAAACCCTATCAGTGCATGGAATGTGGAAAGAGCTTCCGTCGGAGCACCGATCTCACTTTCCATCAAAGAATTCATACAGGGGAGAAATCATATCATTGCTTTGAATGTGGAAAGAGCTTCAGTAAAAGCTCCCATCTTAATACCCATCAAAGAATTCACAGAGGGGAGAAACCATATCAGTGTGTGGAATGTGGAAAGAACTTCAGTCAGAGTGCCCATCTCACTTCCCATAAAAGAATTCATACAGGCGAGAAACCCTATCAGTGCATTAAATGTGGAAAGAGCTTCAGTAAGAACTCCCATCTCAATACCCACCAACGAACTCATACAGGGGAGAAACCATATCAATGCATGGAATGTAGAAAAAGCTTCTGTCAGAAGGCGAAGCTCACTTTTCATCAAAAAACTCACAGAATCGGGAATCACAGGATCACAGAATCATAGAATTGTGGAGTTGGAAGTGATCCCTGGTGTCGTCTAGTCCACCCCATGCAAAGAAGGAATCGCAACTAAAGCATCCATGACAGATGGCCATCCAACTTCTCTTGTAAAACCTCAAAGAATGGAGATTCCAGCACCTTCCAATGGATTTCATTCCAGTAATCAGCCCGGTGTGATAGCCTGGGATTCAGACTCATGCTGAACCTGAGGGATCGCAGCCTGCACAGGATTCCCCGCCTCCAGAACCAGCTGAGCTGGGACTGGGCCTTGAGTCTGAAGGGTCCTCACCTGTGCTGGATCCTCAGGTGCAGGCATCTGCTGAGTCTGCTCTGGCTCCTGATGGGATGGAGGACCCATTGCCTGCAGGTGCCCCACTCTCAGCCCCGTCAGAGGAAGCTGAGGCTGCCCCTGGGTCTGGTAACCCACCAGCCTCTCCTGAGCTGCGGAGGCGAAGGGCAGAGAGACAAAGGGAACTAAGTTCTTGCAGGAGGAGTGCTCACCTCCAGGCCAGAAGGAGAGGCGAGTCACTGGAGGATCGGGGCGCCCTATGCCTCCGGGCAGATAAAGGCCAGCCAGCCCCAGCCCCAAGTTGCATGAGCAACACAGCTGCTAACGTGTGCCTGCCTGTGTCCTTGTGCCTGTTCTTGCCCTGCTTCCTGCCTTGCTCCTTGCCGGACTGACCCCCTGTTGGACTTCTGGACCTTGGACTGGACTTTGACCCTGCTTCACGGACGAACCCCCAGCGTGTTCCTGACCTCTGACTACCCAGCTATTATCTGACCCTGCTACCGGCCTGCCACTGGACCTGGTTGCCTCGCTGGTCCTGCCACTGTTGTTCGGGACTGCTGACCATGACCCCGCTTGGCCCCGGGTGAATTTCTGGTCTTCCCACCTGGTGTCCTCTGGGCTGGGCACTCCTGGGGCCAGCACACCTGTGTGCTCACTGGAAGGACAGATCCTGAGGCTGAGGTGCAAATACTTTGGCCACCTCATGAGAAGAGAAGACTCCCTGGAAAAGACCCTGATGTTTGTTTGTTTGTTTTATAAATCATTTTTATTAAATTTTCCAAATCAATCCAATCAAAACCATATTAAATACATATACATATCAAATAATCCAAATATTCTGCCACATTATAATTTATTTGTTTTTTAGGACTTCCCATGCTTCAAGGTTTGGAGAGTTCTAATCTCTCAATTTTACTGCATTTTATATTCATTTCCAAAAGTTCCTTTAGCTCTTTCTGTTATTGTCCTTCATTCTTTCACAGCCTCTGAATTGTTCCCACAGGCGAGTTAAATCTGTGTGGATTTTATGTCAATATGAACCTTTAATTATATAATATTTTGATTTCCACACAGTTTATCTTTCCATTCTTGCTTGCTGCAAATAAACGGTTCTTCTGGGGGGTTTGCCAAGTAATATAATGGGACAGTGTAGAAAGTACAAAGGAGCTCACCCCCCCTTTCAGTTCAGTGCCAACATACCATTCCAATGATTTCCCTCTTTCACTCAGTCCTTTTTTAGCATCTCAGTAGCTGGATATTTAGCAGATTAAATTCTCCCTCCTCGCTTGAAGCATGCCCAAAACTGAAATCCAATTTTTCATCTTAAAAGATGGAACTTGAGATGCTCCCTGGAGACAGCGTCCAGGAGAGCCGGGTTCTCTTGGGGGCTCTGCATCCAGTGCCCCTAGCCCCTCTTTCCTTCTGAATTCGGAGCTGGGTTGTTGGGCAACTGCAGATGAGGCAGTGTCTTCCCATACCCCTGGGAAGATTTTGGGAGGCTGATTACTCCCTTCTCAGCCTCTAATTACCCCGTGGGAGCTAGAGCAATGGAATTTTCAGCCATCTTCCATGACTTCTCAAGCGGAAGTCCGGAAAAGACCCTAATGTTGGGAAAGATGGAGGGCACAAGGAGAAGGGGACGACAGAGGACGAGATGGTTGGACAGTGTTCTCGAAGTGACTAGCATGAGTTTGGCCAAACTGCGGGAGGCAGTGGAAGACAGGATGGCCTGGCGTGCTCTGGTCCATGAGATCACAAAGTCGGACACGACTGAACAACAACAGCTCTTGCTGTTGAAAACTTCTTACTGATGTGTAGTATGAATCTCATTTCTGTTCACTTGAAGCCATTGGTTCATGTCCTACCCTTTGGAGCAGGAAAAAACAAGCTTGCTGCATCTTCTATTGTTTTTGTTTTTGTTACTTATTTTGGGTATATATTCTATTTATTTCCTTTTCTGACAACATTCCACATCAACAAAGCATAAACAAAAACAATACAACAAAGAAGAATCTTTCCTTTCAAACATTTTAAATAATTGACAAAAAAAAAATCAGAAATCTCTTTTCCTGGTTCCTTTTAAATCTGATTTGTTCATTCTGAGGCTCTGGAATGCCTCTCAGATGTAGTGTTGTGTCATTTTTTAAAAAATTCCAGAAGTGCAATATTATTCACGGTATCCTCCTGAGTTTCTCTTACTGTGGCCATCTCTGTTTTCATTCTTTCTTGATCCCTTTTAATCTCTCAGTAATCTTCTTCATTTCTCCTAACACCCTCCTCCAAAGCATGGACTGGTTTTTCCAAACCGTTAGTTTTCCTGGAAAGTGTTTTGATTTCTGTTGTCAATTCGCCCATCTTTTTGGTGTTATTTTGTAAATCTTCTCCAAATTCCACCAGGATCTCTGGTATATTGGCATCTCCTTATGCGGCCCCCCCTTTTAGCTTGTCCTGGTGTGGGTGGCTTCTTTTGTTCAGCCATGTATTTTCTGTTGGACTATTATTTTTCTTTCCAATTAATTTTTTTTTTTGTTATTCCGAATGTCTCCACTGGGTGTCTTGGGGAATATTATTTTATTTTCTTTCTCCTGTAGTAACCGATATTATCCATCCTTTGAGAACCACGATATTGTTCTCCCTTTGCTCTTTCCCCCTCTTTATCACAGTCTTTGATCTCTAATACTTGGAAGCAGCATGGTTTCAATTCCATTAAGTGAGGCAGCTCATCCTCTACTAACATACAGTCTTTTCGTGTTTTTCCCTTATCTGTATAATTAAAGATTCGCAGAATCCTCCGTAACTGCTTGTTTTCTCTCCTCCTGGCACTTTTGCATCCTCTCGACTGGATATATAGCTCAGGGTGGGTTGTTGTTGTTGTTCAGTCGTTCAGTCGTGTCCGACTCTTTGTGACCCCATGGACCAGAGCACGCCAGGCACGCCTATCCTTCACTGCCTCTCGCAGTTTGGCCAAACTCATGCCAGTCGCTTCGAGAACACTGTCCAACCATCTCATCCTCTGTCGTCCCCTTCTCCTTGTGCCCTCCATCTTTCCCAACATCAGGGTCTTTTCCAGGGAGTCTTCTCTTCTCATGAGGTGGCCAAAGTACTGGAGCCTCAACTTCAGGATCTGTCCTTCTAGTGAGCACTCAGGGCTGATTTCCTTGAGAATGGATAGGTTTGATCTTCTTGCAGTCCATGGGACTCTCAAGAGTCTCCTCCAGCACCATAATTCAAAAGCATCAATTCTTCGGCGATCAGCCTTCTTTATGGTCCAGCTCTCACTTCCGTACATTACTACTGGGAAAACCATAGCTTTAACTATACGGACCTTTGTCGGCAAGGTGATGTCTTTGCTTTTTAAGATGCTGTCTAGGTTTGTCATTGCTTTTCTCCCAAGAAGCAGGCGTCTTCTAATTTCGTGACTGCTGTCACCATCTGCAGTGATCATGGAACCCAAGAAAGTGAAATCTCTTACTGCCTCCATTTCCTCCCCTTCTATTTGCCAGGAGGTGATGGGACAATTTTTAAATTGTAACAATTGTAATGATTTTGTTCTCCCTTCTCCCATTTTCTCTCCTCAATCTCTTTGCAAGATGTTATGCTTTACCTTGGCTTTTTCTGCCAAATTTTTGCTTCTTTCCCCAATTCTGGAGAGGACTTCCCTTTCTCTCTCCAGAACTTGGCCGAATTGGTTCTTCAATCTTTTCTTCCGTTCTACCTTTTCTTTGGCTTTTCGCCTTTTTTGGGAACGCTTGCCACTCCAACAAGGGTTACAAGGATTTTTGCCGTTGAGGCAACATGACCCAGTGCCGTGGCTCGACCTTCTAATGCAGAGCTGCCAGTGTGGGGGCTAGAATGGAGTTCGTTTCAGCGGGTCCTCTCCAGTCTCGCGTCTTCCCCCGAGGAGGTTTGAGGACACAAAGCATCCGTGGAGCCCCCCAGTCTCTAAACATGGCAACGGCACTCCCTGAAGAAAGTCACTGGCTCCTTCTTCCCCATGGTGGCAAAGTCTGTATATTGTGTTTTTATATTGTGCTTGTATGTTGTGACTGCCCTGAGACTTGTGGGTATAGAGCGGTATACAGATTCAATCAATAAATCAGTAAATAAATCAAGAAATGACAAACTGGGAGGGACAGCTAATGTCACAAAAGCCAGAATTGGGATTCAATATGCCATTAACAGATTGGAGAACTGGGCCCAAGCTCAGAAAATGAAATTCAATAGGGAGAAAAGTAAAGTTTTGCACTTGGGAAGAACCAGATGCACCAATATAAGACGGGGGTTTGATGGACAGCAGAGTCTAGGGATGCAGTGCTTGAGAATTCCACCGGAGGTTTGGAGCCTCTTTTTGATTGGCTACCCAGAGGGGGGTGGAGCCAGCACTTTTGGAGGGAACATAAAAGGAGCTGTTTCTGTGGGAATTTTTAGAAGGGGCTGGATTTGAAATGGGAGAAAGGTATGGTTGAGAGAAGATAGGGATGAGAAGGGGTTGACAGAGGATCTAGACACATCAAAGAAGCGCTTCAGTTAAAGGCATTGTAAATTCAAACAGGGAAAACGGGTAGAGAAAAAGTGGACTCCACAGTGCCATCTGGTGCCACAATATTATATCACACATACATTGCATATCAACCACTTTACCAATCTAGCTGAGTTGGCATGGAAGAATTTGGGTGGGGAGTCAGGAACTTGGCCAAAAAAGCAGGGTTTCCCCTAACCTATCCCATCTCCTTGGTGGGGGAGAGCACAGCCCCCCCAGCTAAGTTTGGAGGACGGGGCCAGGGGGTATAGCCGGGCATTGCAAGGCCAATGTACTCATAGCCTTCAAAATGTGCACTTCTCTGCATTTTGCAACATGGTTCCCCAGCTCAGCAATGTGTACTAGGTTCAAGCAGGCACCATCGACATTATCTATTGCTTTAGTTCGTAAGATTTATACACTGCTTGATTTTAAAAGCCGCAACCACCACAAAAACCAGAACAGAGAACTGAAGTGAGGTTGGCTGGCACATGGTGCATCTGGAGGAAGGAAGGGGAATCCCTTGCATGAGTGCTAACCTTTCCACTAGCATAATTTACCATATTTTTCGCTCCATAAGACGCACTTTTTACCTCCTAAAAAGTAAGGGGAAATATCTGTGCCTCTTATGGAGTGAATGGTGGTCCCTGGAGCTGAATTGCCCAGGGGCCAAAAGAGGATCATGCTTTTTATTTTACAAAGAGAAAAGGGGGTGTTGAAAGGACCCCGCTCAGCAGCTGATCAGCAAGAGATCGGGAGAGAGATAAGAGTCCCGGCTCCCTTTCAGCCCCGCCCTCCTTTGTTGAATGTGCTGCAGAGGGAGGTTGTTTGTTTCCCCAGCAACATGTGACTGGCTGATTAGATTATCTGTCTGGAAACTGTAGAAAAGGCTCCCTTTCCTTTAGAAGCTGCAGAAATGTGAGTTGAACCCCATAAAAATGGGGCTTTTCCTCTTTGCTTTCCCCCCTTTGCAAAAGGAGCTTTGCTTTTCCCCCTTTGCAAAAAAAGCTGCAAAACTTTAGCTGATCCTCAAAAAAAAACAAAAAAACAGGGCTTTTCCCTTTGCAAAAAAGCTGCAAAACTTTTAGCTGATCCTCAAAAAAACCAGGGCTTTTCCCTTTGCAAAAAAAGCTGCAAAACTTTTAGCTGATCCTCAAAAAAAACAGGGCTTTTAGAGGAGGAAAACCAGAAAAATATTTTTTTTTCTTGTTTCCTCTAAAAACGAGGTGCGGCCTATGGAGCGAGAAATACGGTAGTTGAATTACCACCCACTCCTGCTTGATGAGAAGTCCACTTTCCCTCCCCACACAGAACCAGTTGTTCCAAGAATCAGAAGAGCAAGAAGAGCGACAGTCCAGACCCCCCTGAATGGCAGGTGCATAAAAGGGAGAGTTGGCCAATGGGGCCAGGGAGGAGAAGAGTTCGAAACCTCCCCTGGAAGAAGAGCAGTCCAGCCGCCCTCCCTGCCCTCTGCCCTGGGCCGCCCTGGCCCACATCTGCACAGAGAAGGAAGGAAGGAATCTCTATTTGTGTCAGCCATCGGCCATAGCAATAAAACAACAATATGATTTACAAAGAATACAGATAAAAAAGTCAATTATATAAAATACATTTTAGGGTTTTGAATTAATAGTGAAATAGTGGATCTTATTGTAATTGCCCTGGCTAAAAACCTTGTAACCTTTGCTGTCACCTGCTCATCTGGATCTGCCAAGAGAAAGGACACCTTGACAGTGGTTGTGCGACCCGGAATGGACATTAAAAGAATGGACATTCCTCTTTATAAAAAGTGCAAGCCGAAAGGACCTGCGCCACCAGTTCAGTATCGCCATCTCCACAGGGACATAAGCATTTTCCATGTGGTATCTGTGGAAATCGTCCCTCAAGTCCAACTGAGGGCAATGCATTCTATCTTGCGAGAGTAAAAGCGTGTCTATATTTTGGAATTGCTAAGTTACGCAGATAGGGTGTCAGAGAGTTGAAATGGGGGAGTGGGAAATAGTCGTAACATTGGCAAAATTTCCTTATTGTGGCCAAGTTGTTCTGGACTAGGAGGTGTAAGGAACCTGAAAAACAGCTAAAAACCCGCAGGAATATTTTCTGGGGTGGATGTGGGGCCTCCTATCTCCAGTTCCAAGAGAGGCAGGAACAGGGTGTCTGCCTCTTCCTCCCTCAGCTGAGACCTGGCTGGATGGAGACATGAGAGACCTACTCTCAATCTCTGCAGGGCTGACCCATGGAAGAGGGAGCCAGCTTGTTTTCCCCTGCTCTAGAGGGGAGCACCCAAAATAATGGGCCCAGAGGACCAGAAAGCAGCTTCTGCCTAAACAGCAGGATGAACATGGTGACGGGAAGAGCAGCAGAATACCTTGGGAGGTGGCGGACTCTCCTTCCTTGGAGGTTTATAGCAGAGGTTGGGTGGCCATCTGCCACGGATGCTTTAGCTGAGATTCCAGCCTTGCAGGGGGTGGAATAGATGACCCCTAGGGTCATCTGTCAGGAATACTTTGATGGTGTTTCCTGCTTGGCAGGGGGTTGGACTGGATGGCCCTTGGGGTCTCTTCCAACTCTATGATTCTATGATTCCCTAAGGAGTACGACAAGGCTGTATATTGTCTCCCTGCTTATTTAACTTATATGCAGAATTCATCATGCGAAAGGCTGGACTGGATGAATCCCAAGCCGGAATTAAGATTGCCGGAAGAAATATCAACAACCTCAGATATGCTGATGACACAACCTTGATGGCAGAAAGTGAGGAGGAATTAAAGAACCTTTTAATGAGGGTGAAAGAGGAGAGCGCAAAATATGGTCTGAAGCTCAACATAAAAAAAACTAAGATCATGGCCACTGGTCCCATCACCTCCTGGCAAATAGAAGGGGAAGAAATGGAGGCAGTGAGAGATTTCACTTTCTTGGGTTCCATGATCACTGCAGATGGTGACAGCAGTCACGAAATTAGAAGACGCCTGCTTCTTGGGAGAAAAGCAATGACAAACCTAGACAGCATCTTAAAAAGCAAAGACATCACCTTGCCGACAAAGGTCCGTATAGTTAAAGCTATGGTTTTCCCAGTAGTAATGTATGGAAGTGAGAGCTGGACCATAAAGAAGGCTGATCGCCGAAGAATTGATGCTTTTGAATTATGGTGCTGGAGGAGACTCTTGAGAGTCCCATGGACTGCAAGAAGATCAAACCTATCCATTCTCAAAGAAATCAGCCCTGAGTGCTCACTAGAAGGACAGATCCTGAAGTTGAGGCTCCAGTACTTTGGCCACCTCATGAGAAGAGAAGACTCCCTGGAAAAGACCCTGATGTTGGGAAAGATGGAGGGCACAAGGAGAAGGGGACGACAGAGGATGAGATGGTTGGACAGTGTTCTCGAAGCTACTAACATGAGTTTGGCCAAACTGCGGGAGGCAGGTGGGTAGCCGTGTTGGTCTGCCATAGTCAAAACAAAATCAAAAATTCTTTCCAGTAGCACCTTAGAGACCAACTGAGTTTGTTCTTGGTATGAGCTTTCGTGTGCATGCACACTTCTTCAGATAGTGTTGTGTATTAAATAAGATATTCTGGCAGCAGGGTAAAGTATTGTTATTGGTCAATTTGAAGTGTTCTATCACAATCCACAGCCTGATTGGGTCCCGCCGGAAAGTTTGAATATTATTGGTTCCCGCTAAAATGTATCTTTTCCCTCAGTCCCAATGTGTCTATAAATAGAGCTTTCCCTACCCCCTATCCCCAGTCTTGTCTGATCCCTTACAATAAAGAGCTGTTTTCACTACGAAGTATTGCTGGACTTCTTGCTATCAGAACCCACGACACAACATACTGGCGACGAAGGTGGGATCGAATTAGGCCGGCTGAGGGCTGCTGACCCTAGCGACCTGATTCTGGCGACAAGACTCCCTGTGACTGACAGGACAGATCAGTCCACTAAGATGGCTGCGTCACGGTTCATGGAACCATTTCATCCCGGAGCAACTGAGGCCTGGGATGCTTACCTCGAGCGCTTTGAATTCAGCGTGGCAGCAAAAGGGGTCACTGACGAGGAAAGGAAAAAGGCGTTGTTCCTGAGTTGCTGCGGGGCAGAGACCTTTGAGTTGGCCCGGGCAATTCTGGCCCCCACAACACTGCGGGAGGCGTCGTTCGCAAGCATTACGGAACACCTCTCAAATCACCTTAATCCGACAGCATCGAAGATGACATGGCGCATCGAATTCCATAAGAGGCAACAACGACCTGGAGAGTCGGTAGCAGTTTTCCTCATCGAATTAAGGAAGCTGGCGAGACACTGCAAATTCGCCAACTTGGAGGAGGCCCTGCTGGATCGGTTTGTGTGCGGCCTTCGCAGCAGCAAGGGCCGCAGGCGGATTGCGGCAAAACAAGATATGGATCTGTCGACAGCGTTCCGTGAGGCCATTGCGACAGAAAGCGCTGAGAGAGAGGAGCAAGACCCGGACCAGCGAGCCGAAAAGAGAGCTGGAGCGTCAACCCACACCGTGGACGACCAGGATGTCAGCCCCAACCAACGCCCTGTGCGGGGAATAGAGATGGTGCGACAGGAGAGCACAGCAAATAAAGGTCGGCAGGGGGTCTGCCCTGGCTGCGGCGGATCACATGAGAGGAGGAAGTGCCGGTTCCGAGAAGCTACGTGTCATGCTTGTGGGAAAACGGGGCACATAGCCAGGGTCTGCAAGTCGAGTGGCACGTCGGGGTCCGCGAAATCAAGCACGTCGGGGTCCAGGAAATCAGGTCAGAGGACATCCACAGCGACGCACCAACTCGACGATTGCAACTACCTCACGCAAATCGAGGGCAGAACTGTGCCATTTCCAGCCCAAGGGAAACCAGCTGTGCGGGTCCTAATCGAAGGGAAGCCGTGTAACATGGAGGTGGACTCCGGATCCGGATTCTCCATCGTATCGGAGGACACGGCCAGATCGTTATTTCCTAGAGGTAAGCTTCCGAGATTGGAGCCCTTCCCGGCTACTCTGCAATCCTATTCCGCTGGCCGCATAGACATTTTGGGAATGTGCGCAGTGAACGTACAGTTCCGCGAGAGGGAGGCCGTATTAAAGCTTGTGATCGCAAAAGGGAAGCGCACTAGCCTGCTGGGCACGGACTGGTTCCCGGCCTTAGGGTTGGGAATCTCAGGGCTCAACACGGTCCAGATAGCTTCGGAGACATTTAACACCCTGTACACGGAATTTGGGGAGCTATTTAATGGAGAGTTAGGATGTTATAAGGGGCCTCCAATTGACTTAGAACTGGACCCGGGGGTTGCGCCAATGCGCCTCAAACCCAGGCGGGTTCCATTTGCGCTACAGCCTAAAATAGAGGCTGAATTGGAGAAGCTAATACAGCAAGGGGTGCTTTCACCAGTGGACTCTGCTAAATGGGAAACACCCATTGTCACACCCCTGAAGGCTAATGGGGAAATACGAATTTGTGCGGATTACAAATGTACGATTAATAAGGCCATCAGGGGCAACTCGTATCCAATTCCAGTAGTGTCCCAACTATTAGCGAAGCTGGCTGGGGGCAAGGTGTTTGCAAAGATTGACTTGGCACAGGCATACCAGCAGCTTCCAGTGACTCCAGCGTCCGCTGAAATCCAGACAATTGTAACGCACAAGGGCGCCTTTAAGGTGAATAGGCTGCAGTTTGGAGTCTGCGTGGCACCTGGCATATTTCAAAGTCTTATGGAGCGCCTGTTACGGGGCCTGCCAGGTGTCCTGCCGTATTTTGATGATGTGTTAATTGCGGGCAAGGATGCTCAAGAACTACTGGGACGCATCCAGACAGTCCTATGCAAATTCCGGGATGCGGGGTTGAAACTAAAGAAAGAGAAATGTAGTTTTGGGGTAGCAGCTGTGAACTTCTTAGGGTACAGAATTGATGCTGCTGGCATCCACCCCATGGAAGACAAGGTTAAGGCTATCGCCGCAGCACCGACACCTAGTAACAAGGCTGAGCTGCAGTCCTTCTTGGGCCTCGTCAATTTCTATCACGCCTTTGTGCCACACAAGGCATCGATAGCCGAACCACTGCATCGGCTACTCCAAAAGAAGTGTGCATGGCGTTGGGGGCAACCGCAACAGAGAGCTTTTGAAACGCTGCGGGGCGTGCTGTCAAAGGAAAGTACACTTGCCCACTATGATGCTGCTAAACCACTGGTGCTGGCGTGTGATGCCTCACAATATGGCGTGGGGGCTGTCTTGAGTCACCGGGAGGCGGATGGGTCGGAGCGTCCAATCTCATTCTATTCCAGAACCTTGAGCCCCACAGAGCGGAACTATGCCCAGATTGATAAGGAGGCACTGGCTATAGTCACAGGAATCAAGAAGTTCCATGACTACGTGTACGGCCGCCCTTTCACAATTCAAACGGACCACAAGCCTTTGCTGGGTTTGTTCAGCCCGCATAAACAAACGCCTCAAATCTTGTCCCCACGCATGCTCCGATGGTCCATCTTTTTGAATGGATTTCAATACGAACTGTGTCATGTGAAGGGTAAGCTGTTGTGCCATGCGGACGCGCTGAGTCGTCTACCACTACCTGGAGCAGCCGACGACGACCCAGCCCCGGCCGAGCACGTCATGATGATGGAGACACTTCCCGGACCACCCGTGACGGCCGTCGACATCGCCGCAAGAACTAAAAGGGACCCCGTCCTCGCCCGTGTCCTTGTGTGGGTGGGGAGGGGATGGCCAAGTGGGACTCAGGAAGAGAAATTTAGACCTTTCATGGCAAGACAAAATGAGCTGTCCCTCCATAAGGGTTGCATATTGTGGGGCGATAGGGTGGTTATTCCAAGGTCTCTACAGAATGAGGTGTTGGACACATTACACATGGGTCATCCGGGCATGGTTCGGATGAAATCTTTAGCCAGGTGCTATGTGTGGTGGCCTGGCATGGACAAGGACATTGAACAATGGGTGCGCACCTGTCGAGCGTGCCAGGAGGTGCACCCAGAAATGCCCAGGGCACCAGTGCATTGGTGGGAGCGGGCTAAGAACCCGTGGAGCCGGCTCCATGTAGATTTTGCAGGGCCGTTTCAGGGAAAGGTGTTCTTAATTGTAGTAGACGCCTACTCGAAATGGCTGGAGGTCTCAATTGTTCCAAACATGTCCTCAGCTGCTGTAATCAGGGCCCTTCGCATTTTGTTTGCAACGCATGGGTTACCCGAGACCATAGTATCAGACAACGGGGCGGCTTTTGTGTCCCAAGAGTTCAGGGCATTCCTGGCCGATAATTTCATTAGAGGGGTCACTTCTGCTCCCTTTCATCCATCCTCGAACGGACAAGCCGAACGGATGGTGCGCACAGCCAAGGGTGCAATAGCGCGCCTCTTGGAAGGGGATTGGTCTGCTCGCATTGCAAGGATGTTGTTCCTGCAGCACACAACGCCGTGTGCATCCACAGGCAAGTCCCCAGCTGAATTATTAATGGGAAGGAGGTTAGCCACAATCCTAGACTATGTCCACCCTGACAAGGTGCCGGGCCGCGATACAAGAGAACCACCGGCTGCCGAGGGTGACAGAACCCGATACCTGACAACAGAGGATTTGGTTTGGGTCCGGAACTATGCAAGGGGACCCGCATGGGTGCCGGGGGTGGTCACCCGACCCAGTGGGCCAGTGTCATATTTTGTGACGTTAGAGGATGGCAGAGTAATGCGCCGCCACATTGACCAGCTAAGGCGCCGGTTCCCAAGCAGGGTAAGCCCGAGGGGGGAGGAGCCGCGCACAACTCTGCCGGCGTCCGGTGAATCGCAGCAGTCTAGTCAGGATGACTCCGGGCCACAGGGGGTGGAGGGCTCCGAGAGTCAGGAAACCGAGATCACCACTGATGAACCTAACCCGGAAACAACTAGTCAGCCTAGAGAGTCAGCTAGTGACACAGCTCCAGCTGAGGTACCCGAGGTTATTGGAGAGAGAAGTCTGACCACGGATAGTCCAAGGAGTGACACACCGGGGGTTAGGCGATCCGGTAGGACTCGAAGACCTCCGCAATACTTGAAAGATTACGTGTATAGTCTCAACTAGGTGCGGGGGAGTGTTGTGTATTAAATAAGATATTCTGGCAGCAGGGTAAAGTATTGTTATTGGTCAATTTGAAGTGTTCTATCACAATCCACAGCCTGATTGGGTCCCGCCGGAAAGTTTGAATATTATTGGTTCCCGCTAAAATGTATCTTTTCCCTCAGTCCCAATGTGTCTATAAATAGAGCTTTCCCTACCCCCTATCCCCAGTCTTGTCTGATCCCTTACAATAAAGAGCTGTTTTCACTACGAAGTATTGCTGGACTTCTTGCTATCAGAACCCACGACACAACAGATAGTATGAAGATAGCCTTTTGCGAGAGGCAGTGGAGGATAGGGGTGCCTGGCGTGCTCTGGTCCATGGGGCCACGAAGAGTCGGACACGACTGAACGACTGAACAACAGGGTTCCCTCCTATCCCTCCCGTTCTAGGATGAGCTTCCTTGCTTCCTGCAAACCCCTTTTCCCTGCAACCTCTCCTCCGGTTTCTGGCCAAGGGAGGGAGCAGATCAGAGACCAACCAAGAGGGTGCCCCCCCCAAAAGCATCTCTGGGATTGTGGGGGGGGGGAGAGACAGAGAGACGCAAAGAGGGCTGAACAGGGTGGACCCGGATTTGCAAGGGTTAAAGGGAACTGAGCTGCGTTCCTAGAGAGGACAGGAAGTAAAGGGGGCCAGGTCCTCCAGAACCAAGGCCCCTCCCTCCTTTCCTGCAAGGGGGGGGGTCGGGGTTGCTTTCCTCTCCTGCAAATGCGGCATTGCAATGCTGCATGGGGATCTGGTGAGTTACTTTTTTTCTCCCCCAGGGGGTGCAGTGGGGAGAAGGGGGGGGTCCCAGGGTTGCAGGGGAGGGTGGCTCATGGGGGGAGGGCAGACCCCGGGAGCAGGGGGTCCTGCCATGGAGGGGGGGGGCGCGGTTGCGCCAGGTTTGCAACTACTGTACTGTATATTCTGCATTTGTATAAATGTGCTGCTTGCCCCTTTGGGAAGGGCAATCCTCTCTTGGGATCTGGTGAGTCTCCTCCCTCTCCCCCCAGAGGGTGCAGTGGGGAGAAGGTGGGGGGTCCCAGGGATGCAGCAGGGGAGGGGGCCAGCCTGGGGCCCCCCCCGATCTGCTCATGCGCAGTCATTGTCGGGCGAGGTCACACGAGGTCTGCAGCTACAGTACTCTATATTCTGCATTTTTTTTTTTTTTAATAAATGTGCACTTTGCCCCTTTGGTGAGGTGTCTGTGGGGCAGGGGAAGAGGGATGCGCAAATAAACCCCCTTCAGACTTAGGAATCAGCCACTTCTATTAGCATAGGCTGCAGCCAGACAGAAACGTTTAGACAATAGACAAATGCAAGAAATGGAAAACAACGTCAGCCCTGACTTACGCAGTAAATCATGATACTCCTTTTGGAAGATGGAGGTGGAACTCCCTCCCACAGGAGCCAGGGCGGGCCACAAACCTGGGTGGCTTGAAAGAGGATGGGGGCCAGTTCATGGAGAAGGAGGAGGAGGAGGAGGAGAGGGCGATGGGTGGCTCCTGGCCAGGGTGGCTTTGCTCTCCCTCCAAGGCAGCCATGCTCCTGGAAAATTCCCAGGAGGAGAGCTTGCCTCTTACGCTCCAGTCCTGCAGGGGCCCAAGGCAGGAGAGGCACCAGAGAGTTGCCCCTGTGGAACTCTGGATGCAAGAGGGACCCTCTGGCCTGATCCTGGCTGGCACACTCGCGCCCATTCGGACGTGCAAGCCCCCCAGAGGATCTTGGGAGACTGAATGGAAAGCCCTGCTGAGAACCAGGGAAGGTCTCACCATCCAAGGCAGGAGAGGGACCTGCTGGGGAGGAAGCAAACCTGGGCTGAGGCTGAAAGAGGCAGCCCCCCCCCCCAAATGCTGAGAGTGGTTGGGAGACCCTCTCCCTCCACGACCCCCCCCCACTGAGCTCCCATTCCTAGGGATCCTAGCAACTCTCAGAATCCTCAGCAAAGGACAGCTCCAGGCTTTTCAGAGGAAGTGGTAGTGGCCTGATCCTGCTGTGAAGATGCAGCAATGGTTGGGGCCTGGATGTGTGTGTTGTCTTTTTATTCTCTTTCTGGAATAACTTTCTACTGGGGTTTTGTGTATCACGAAAACAGCACAACAAATTTGCAGCAAGATCTGCAATATATGTCTCACTACTAGTGGTCGGTATATAGCAGGGGTTGCCAAACTTACCCGTCCTCGGGCTGGTTCCTCCAGCGCCGATTGCGCAGCGGGCCAGAGGGCGGGGGAGCACGCGCACGCTATTTCCGGTGAACTTTTGGGTCTGCGGAGGCTATTCCTGGCGCTCCACCGACCCGAAAGTGGGCAGCCGTGCCACACCGCACCGGTAAGAGTGGGGGACAGTGTGGGCCGGAAAACTGAGTCCCTCAGGCCGTATCTGGACCGCAGGCCTTAGTTTGGGGAAGCCTGGTATATAGTTTCTTACTTTGTGAGTTAGTTTAAGCCAAAACAGAAAAGGGGAAAACAGAACATTCAGCATCCCACAGCCAAACGTCTAGACAAGAGCCCTTGTGGATGTGCTTGGGTTAAATGGGAGCAAGTCATTTTTCCTCTTAGGTGGTGAATGAATGAAACAGGATCATGTGCTTTTCTGTTGATGAACCAGGGAGATGGGTTCAAATAGAATGCAATGATTTTTGTTTGAATTCAAATTTAGATCAACCAGATTGTACCAAATGATAATGGGGAGTGTGTGTGTGTGTGTGTTTTCTTGGGCCTTATTCTCCCCCAATGTGAGACTTCAGGGAACATGTTAGATCCAGGAGTACCCCAAGATTACCAAGATAAAAGGAACCCCACCCCAGTAAACCCCCACTCCCACCTCCAGTTGTCTGCAGATTTGGCATGGTACTTTCCTGGGCAGAGTCTGGGCTGTGGTACAGTCCTACCTACGCTGGTTACTAGCAAGTCTCATACACACGTGCTCAGGGAACCATTTTTCTTCTCCTTATGATGTATCAGAATTATAACAGAACAATGTATTTGCTTTGTAGGATTTCCTAGCGCCTCTCATTAGTACAGGCAGAACTTGGCAGAAGACCAAAGGATTCCTTCCGATCTCTCAGAGGCTTCTTGAGAGCACAGATGGATGAGCGAGACTCAGCTGGCCCTGAAGCAGGAAGAGGCCATGCCATCCAAACTGGGAGCAGTGGGGGATTCTGGGAAAACCCAGTGCAGAAGATCCTGGGTGAGGAGGACACCCTCCGCTCAGAGGTGCAGAGCCAGCAGTTGAGGCAGTTCTGCTGCCAGGAGGCCAAAGGACCCCGAGAAGTTTGCAGCCAACTCCACCACCTTGACTGTCAGTGGCTGAAGCCAGAAAGGCACACGAAAGCTGAGATGCTGGACCTGGTGATCTTGGAGCAGTTCCTGGCTGTCCTTCCCCCGGAGATGGAGAGCTGGGTGAGGGAATGCGGAGCGGAGACCAGTTCCCAGGTGGTGGCTCTGGCCGAAGGTTTCCTCCTGAGTCAGGCAGAGGAGAGAAAGGAGGTGAGAGAGACTTTCCCCTGGATACTCCCAAGCGGCTGCAAACAGGATGGAGAACATCCCATAATGCTCTACTGATGGCCCATCCTTTTTCTGTGAAGGCAGCCATGGAATGAGATCTATCACCCTTAAACATTTTGTATTTGTCATTCTCTTTCTAATATTTCTCGCCATTCATTCTCTCTTTTGAATCCTTGTTTCTTTTTCAGGGAAATGATCATTTTGCAGAAATGGACCTGGATTCCTGTGAGGCAGAGAGGCCTCCGTTGGACACCAGAGAGAGGCCACTGGGTAAGGAAGAAGGTGGTTTTTCTCCGTTTGGTCTCATTCTGTTGGTTTTCCAACTAATCTGTGGGGGGTTTTCTTCTTGTTTTGGGGGGACAGTTGAGAACAAGGGTACAGAGGAAGGGAGATGTATTTCTGCACAACTAACATGTGAAATGGGCACAAACGTCCAAATGCTCTCAGCAGGTAAGGCTTTCTCAAAGGCCCATCTGTAGTTAGAGATGCCCTGTTTCACCTGTGAGAGAAGCAGGCACTCCTGGCATCCTGCTTACCTTTTCTCTCTTTCAGGTGACAGAATGATGCTGGCAAGACCTGATCCGTCTTTTCATGGGGGCAGAAGGGAAACAGCGGCTGTGGAACCAGATCAGGTCAGGGGAGGCTGTCTTGTGGGGACAGAGGCCTAGGGGTGGAACGACAACAACACTTGTCTCAGAGGAGGACATTTCCCTTTTTCTTTCAGTGTCAAGTTTGCTTTGAAGATGTCGCTGTCTGTTTCACGGATGAGGAGTGGGAGTTGCTGGATCCTGACCAGAGAGCTCTGCATAAGGACGTCATGGAGGAGATTCGTGGGATCGTGGCCTCTCTTGGTAAGGCTCCTTGTTGGATCATAATATCTGTTTTTTAATTCAAAACTGCTCTCTTTGATGAACCTCATATATTTTCATAGAATTCAACTGTGCCCCCTTAAATCACCTTGGATTACAATATTCCCAAAATAAACCTTGAACAGTGAATTATTCCCCCCCCCGAATGTTTTTCCTCCAGTTGCAGCTTCTTAAAGAATTATCAGACTGGTCTGAATTGCCCAGGCAATTTTAAATGTAAACTTCTGAGTTGTTAGGGAAGTTGTAATAGCTACTGTCAGGTTTTCTGTTTTTGTTTTCCTCCTGCCAGTTGACCAAAAAGAAGACTGATATTGGAAATGGAGGGGATGGAGCCAAACAAAATCCATTCAAGAGCCACTCTTATGGAATCACAAATTCATTTAGGATGTCAGTTGAGACTTCCAGTTTGCCATAAAAATGGCAATAGGGTGCGAGCCCAGTTCTTAGGAATGGACTCGGATCACCCCAAGGGGTCGGGGGGAAGTGAGAAGGTGACATGTACCCCCAAAAAGCTCAAGAGGGTTTCTTGAGCCCCGAAAGCATCCAGAAATGGTGGGAAGTTGACAGCATTTGCAGATGACCTTGTGATAACTGTGGAAGACTCTAGGGCAGGGGTCAGCAACCTAAGACCCATGGGCCGCAAGTGGCCCACGGGGGTTGTTTAACCGGTCCACGAGCTGGCCACTTGCTTCCGTGGCACTGGAAATTGTGGGCGCACACATCATCCAGCCCACGGAGGGATCTCCACTGGAGTGAACCGGCCCAAGCAAGGTAAACCTTGCCGACCCCTGCCCTAGGGTTAGTATACCGAGGGTCTTAAATTAGATTTATGAGTTTGGACAAATAGCAGGTTTCAAATTGAACCAGGGTAAAATGAAAATGTTGGTTGAAAATATGATGGAACAGCATAAAAACGAAATTAAAGCAAATTGTGGAACTGACAATCCTGCACGGTATTTCTTAATGTCATCATAATTTTTAAGCTTTAGTTGATTCTCTTCCTCTTTCAACAACCATTTATATGTTAACCAGTCTCCACTCACGTTTTTTCTCTTAACCGCCTTTGCTTCCAAAGGTGATATCCACCAAGGTGTTTCAGGCTCGATTAGATCTTTATATTTCCTCCACACCAAATATAACGCTTTTCTTACAATGTGATTGTATAGAGCTCTTTTTTGTTTCTACTTATCTCTCACCATATGTCATTTTCTTTTCTTTTGAATGGCATTTTGCTGAATAAAAAATCCTCTTAATACTGCTTTACTGGCGTCCCAAACTATTTTGATGTCCATTCCTTTATTTAGGAGGGGTGGTGGGAAGTCCAAGGGTTTGAGAGAATCCTATATTTCTTATTATTTATATTTGATTGTCTATGTAAACATTTAATTGAAAATCCAATAAAACAATAATTATATAATGACAGTAGATCCCCATTAATATATGCATCCAACTCAGTAGTAAAAACACCGATCTAACAAATGTGTTATTCCTCTATTACCATTGTTAACAAGTTTTCTTAATGAATTGTGGGCTCTTTTTCTCCAATAGACACTAATCCATTTCTCTCTTCATTGCAGATCGTGATGAACTTGAAATCAATAATAAGGGTGACCAGGAAAAAATTCCCACAATGGAAAGGCCTTATAAATATATTGAAAGTGAGAAAAGTTTCCATTCCACTTCTCATCAAAGAAATCACACTGGGAAGAAACCCTATCAGTGCATAGAATGTGGAAAGAGCTTCAGTCATAGCTCCCATCTCACTTCCCATCAAATAATTCACACAGGGGAGAAACCATATCACTGCTTGGAATGTGGAAAAAGCTTCAGTGCGAGCTCCTCTCTGAGTTCCCATCAGAGAATTCATACAGGAGAGAAACCCTATAAATGTGTGGAATGTGGAAAGAGCTTTCGTAAGAGCCACCATCTCACTTCCCATCAAATAATTCATACAGGGGAGAAACCCTATCAGTGTGTGGAATGTGGAAAGAGCTTCAGTCAGAGCTCAAATCTCACTTCCCATCAAAGAATTCATACAGGGGAGAAACCATATCAATGCGTGGAATGTGGAAAGAGCTTCAGTCACAACTCCTCTCACTTCCCATCAAAGAATTCATACAGGGGAGAAACCCTATCAGTGTGTGGAATGTGGAAAGAGCTTCAGAAGGAGCTCCCACCTCACTGACCATCATAGAATTCATACAGGGGAGAAACCCTTTCAGTGCTTGGAATGTGGAAAGACATTCTGTCGGAGCACCGATCTCAGTTCCCATCAAAGAATCCATACAGGGGAGAAACCATACAATTGCTTGGAATGTGGAAAGAGCTTCAGTCACAACTCTTCTCTCACTTCCCATCAAAGAATTCATACGGGGAAGAAACCCCATCAGTGCGTGGAATGTGGAAAGACATTCTGTCGGAGCACTGATCTCATGTCCCATCAAAGAATTCATACAGGGGAGAAACCCTATCAGTGCGTGGAATGTGGAAAGAGATTCTGTCGGAGCACCGATCTCACTTTCCATCAAAGAATTCATACAGGGGAGAAACCGTATCAGTGTGCGGAATGTGGAAAGAGCTTCAGTACGAGCTCCAATCTCACTTCCCATCAAAGAATTCATACAGGGGAGAAAGCCTATCAGTGTGCGGAATGTGGAAAAAGGTTCAGTACAAGCTCTGATCTCACTAAGCATCAGAGAATTCATACAGGGGAGAAACCATACAATTGCTTGGAATGTGGAAAGAGCTTCAGTCACAACTCCTCTCTCACTTCCCATCAAAGAATTCATACAGGGGAGAAACGTTATAAGTGTGTGGAATGTGGAAAAAGCTTCAGTAAGAGCTCCAATCTCATGACCCATCAGAGAATTCACAGAGGAGATAAACGCTATCAGTGTGTGGAATGTGGAAAGAGCTTCATTACAAGCTTCTCTCTCACTTCCCATCAAAGAATTCATACAGGAGAGAAACCCTATCAGTGTGTGGAATGTGGAAAGAACTTCAGCTGTAGCTCTGCTCTCAGTTGCCATCAAAGAATGCATACAGGGGAGAAGCCATATCGGTGCCTGGAATGTGGAAAGAGCTTCAGGAAGAGCTCCGACCTCACTTCCCATCAAAGAATTCATACTGGGGAGAAACCTTATAATTGTGTGGAATGTGGAAGGAACTTCAGTACGAGCTCCTATTTTGCTAAGCATCAGAGAATTCACAGAGGGGTAAAATCCTAGCAGTGCAGGGAATGTGGAAGGTGCTCCAGTCTCAGCCACAGTCTCACTTCCCATCAAAGAATTCATATGGGAGAAACCATATAATTGCTTCAGGTATACTGTAGCTCCTCTCAGTTCTCATGAAAGAATTTAAAGGACAGAAAAACCCTTTGTTATACAGCTTTAGGCTTCAGGGTAAAACACACCTCTTTACCTAAGCCTTTTAACATGTGGTGAGTTGGGGGGTGGGTTTACAGGTAAGTTTTTGTTTCGTTTTTTATATTGTGAACTAATGTTGAAACTGCCCTGAGGGTATAGGGCATAGGAGGCAATTCTTAGAGGCTGAGAGGTCTTTGTTCCCCCCTAAAGTATTGGACAGTGTTCTCGAAGCGACTGGCATGAGTTTGGCCAAACTGCGGGAGGCAGTGGAGGATAGGGGTGCCTGGCATGCTCTGGTCCATGGGGTCACGAAGAGAACCGGACATGACTAAACGACTGAATAACAACAACAAAGTATTTGAGGGGCCACCCCCCCCCGTTGATAGTCTTTGCCATTCAAATGGGAACCACATCATGTGATTGATTATGTGAGGCGGGGCTTACCTCCCCCCAATATTTTATTCAAGTTGGCACCCCTGGTATAGGGTGGTATAGAAATTAATTAAATGCATTAATAAAATAAGACCATCTTGCTCATCTTCCTTTGCACACGTTCCAGCTTGTCAATATCCTTGTTACTTACTACCATTTTTAAAATTTATGTGCCCTTCATCTGAAGATTTCACAATATAAACATATAGGATGAAAGCATGGGTTTCTCAAAAACAAGTAAAACCAGAGAAATCTCTCCTCCCCTTTTTTTGGATGGAGTTACAGACTTTGTGGATCAGGGGACTGCTGTGGAAATAGTGCATCTTGATTTCAGTAAGGCTTTTGACAATGTCCCATGTGATCTTTATGTGAGGAAGTTTGTAAAATGTTGGCTGAAGGAGGTAACTGTTAGGTGGATTTGACTGACCAAACCCAAAGAGGACTCCTTCATGGTTCCTCATCATCCTGGGGGAAGGGGACAAGAGAGGTGCTGCAGGGTTCTGTCCTGAGCCCGTTGTTGTTCAACGTCTGGGCACCACAATTTAAGTATCTTAAATGCTGTTTGCCTGGGGAAATCAAGAGGGTGGGGGAACACAATCCATATTCGTTTTATAACATTTGGCCAATGTTTGTTGAATACATGAATTGTTAAGAATACACCCAGCACTCATGGGGAAAGGTGGCGTAATATTTTAGAATAATCAAATGAAATTTGTAACACATAATAATAATAATAATAATAATAATAATAATAATAATAATAATTTTATTTATACCCCGCCCTTCCCAGCCAGAAAACTGGGCTCAGGGCGGCTAACATCAATTAAAATCACATGGGAAGAATGAAGTCTGTTCATCAGGACAAGTTATTTGTTGTTTAATGTTGTTACTATTACTTTCTTAAAAAATTTCTCTGTACCATGAAAATAAATAAAAACAATGTGTTGTTTTTTTTAAAAAAGAAGAAGGTGGGGAAATCATGTGAACTCTTCCATTAATCCGCTTGTGTTGAACGTTATTTGGAGACGGTAACTCCCAGTAATTTCACATTATCCATGTGTTTCTGTGTGTTCAACACACATGATTGCCGGTGAGACTGAAGAAAATATTTCCTAGGAAATTCCCTTTGACTGCTTCTGTATTGTTTCAAATGTGGCTTCACTTACAGCTAAGAATAAACCATATTTATTGCTGACAAATCATACCCTAGTCGGCTCATTAATCTCAACCCCAACAAACCCTGTGCTGAACCTGAGCAGCTGCTTTCTTCCCATTTCTTGGGTGGAAATGACTGATAATAAAAAGGAAGCAGGGAGATAGTGTCAGGAACATGGCCTCCCAGGACCCAGTAGGAGAGGCAGCATCGGGAAGGGAAACAAGGGAATGAGGCTTCTGGTGAGGGAGAAGAGTTCATCTTCAGGGCTGACAGCCCACAGCCTTCCTTTCCCAGACCGGACACTCCCAGCTCAGTGGGAGAGAGAGAGCTAGAAGGCAGCCAAGGTGAGGGCAGGCTCCCAACAGGTCATATAGCCTTGGAAGCGTCCACAGACTGAGGAAGAGCCAATCCAGGCTCTCAGTCCTTGAACTTGGCATTGGGAACACCTCAAAGAGTGTGTGAGCATCTGGAGGCGGTTGGAGGATGGATGGCTGCTAATGGATTCAGGTTGAATCCTGACAAGACAGAAGTACAGTTTTGGGGGGACGGGGCGGGCAGGTGTGGAGGACCTCCTGGTCCTGAATTGGGTAACTGTGTCCCTGAAGGACCAGGTGTGCAGCCTAGGAGTCATTTTGGACTCACAGCTGTCCATGGAGGCACAGGGCAGCTGTCTACCAGCTCCATCTGGTATGCAAGCTGAGACCCTACCTGCCCGCAGACTGTCTCACCAGAGTGGTGCATGCTCTAGTTATCTCCTGCTTGGACTACTGCAATGCACTCTACATGGGGCTACCTTTGAAGGTGACCCAGAAACTGCAATTAATCCAGAATGCGGCAGCTAGACTGGTGACTGGGAGTGGCCACTGAGACCATATAACACCAGTCCTTAGAGATCTACATTGGCTCCCAGTATGTTTCTGAGCACAATTCAAAGTGTTGGTGCTGACCTTTAAAGCCCTAAACGGCCTCTGTCCAGTATACCTGAAGGAGCGTCTCCACCCCCCCTCCGTTCTGCATGAAGTCCAGCACCAAGGGCCTTCTGGCAGTTTCTTCACTGCGAGAAGCCAAATTACAGTGGTACCTCAGGTTACATACACTTAAGGTTACATATGCTTCAGGTTACATACTCTGCTAACCCAGAAATAAGTGTGGTGTAGTGGTTAAGAGTGGTAGACTCGTAATCTGGGGAACCGGGTTCGCGTCCCCGCTCCTCCACATGCAGCTGCTGGGTGACCTTGGGCTAGTCACACTTCTTTGAAGTCTCTCAGCCCCACTCACCTCACAGAGTGTTTGTTGTGGGGGAGGAAGGGAAAGGAGAATGTGTAGCCGCTTTGAGACTCCTTCGGGTAGTGAAAAGTGGGATATCAAATGCAAACTCTTCTTCTTCTTCTTCTTCAGGTTAAGAACTTTGCTTCAGGATAAGAACAGAAATTGTGCTCTGGTGGCGCAGCGGCAGTGGGAGGTCCCATTAGCTAAAGTGGTGCTTCAGGTTAAGAACAGTTTCAGGTTAAGAACGGACCTCCAGAACGAATTAAGTTCTTAACCCGAGGTACCACTGTACAAGGAACCAGGCGGAGGGCCTTCTCGGTAGTGGCACCCGCCCTGTGGAACACCCTCCCATCAGATGTCAGAGAGATAAACAACTATGTGGTGTTTAGAATACATCTGAAGGCAGCCCTGTTTAGGGAATTTTTTAATGACTGATGTTTTAATGTATTTTTAATATTTGGTTGGAAGCTGTCCAGAGTGCCTGGGGAAAGCCAGCCAAATGGGTGGGGTATAAAAAATATATTAGTAGTAGTAGTAGTAGTAGTAGTAATAATAATAATAATAATTTATTTGTACCCCGCTCATCTGGCTGGGTCTCCCCAGCCACTCTGGGTGGCTTCCACCAAACATTAAAATACATTTAGTAATTTTGAAGTTCGCTTGGGTAGTCCTTGGTAGCCAGTGCAATTGTTTCAGCAGGGCTAGAACTCAGGACCCGCTGCCTTGACGGACATCGAAGAGCAGTTTGGCAGGGGGAAGGTCTCCCTTGGGAGGTGGACTCTTCTTCCTTGGAGGTTTCTAAGCAGAGATCGGACGGCCATCTGCCAGGGATGCTTTAGCTGAGATTCCTGCATTGCTGGGGGTTGGACTAGATGACCCTCGGATCCCCTCCTATCTTCTCCACTCCTGAATTCGAGCCCTTTCCCCTGCAAGCTGTTCCTCCGGTTTCCGGCCAACAGAGGGAGATGCTCAGAGTCCAACAAAGAGCCTCACCCCCCAAAAGGATATTTGGGCATTGGCGTAGCCAGGGGGGCAGTTGCCCCCCTAAATCCATTAAAAATAATAAAAAATCTGAGGTTCCGCAAAGCGAGAGAGGGTTGAGATGGGCGGACTCGGCTTTGCAAGGGTTAAAGGGAACCGAGCTGCCTTCCTAGAGAGGACAGGAAGCGAGAGAGAGGAGGCCAGGTCCTCCAGAGCCCAGGCCCCTCCCTCCCTCCCTCCCCAGTCCTCTCCCCTCCTGGGATCTGGTGAGTCTCTCTCTCTCAATCTCTCTCTCTCTCTCTCCCCAGAGGGTGCAGTGGGGAGGCGGTGGGGGTCCCAGGGCTGCAGCAGGGGAGGGGGCCAGCCTGGGGGGGGCCTGGTCTGCTCATGCAGGGGGAGGAGAGAGAGGGTCCTGCCAGGGAGGGGCCAGGTCTGCAACGCTCTCCTTCCGGGAGATCACAGGATCCCAAATGGCTCCCACGAAATCTCCCTTCTTCGAACAAAGGACTTTAACTCTGTGTGACGTCGCTCAGCGTCATTGCACAACAGAGGAAACATGGGCAAATGGTTTTCCAAAGCTGGACGAGGAAGGAAGGAAAGGGGGGAGAGAAAGGGCAGGAATAAAGAGAGGGATCCCAGCCCATAGTCTGGCTGCTGCATTGCAAACCAGTTTCCCAGTGTCTCCAAGGGCAGCTCCACACGGAGGCCACTGCAGCAATCCCCTCGCACCCAGAGCAGGGCATCCCAGGACCACATCCTCCTCTGTCCCAAAGGGATTGTTGCTGGAAAACCAGCCGGAAATGGGCGCTGATACTCAATGAACCTCCAGGGACCTTGGCTTCAATGGCTGTGTGTGTGTGTTATGCTATGTGACAGAATAATAATAATTTGGCCCTCAGGTGGTTGGCCACATACATACCTGGCTCTCAAAGCAAAGAAAATGGGACCCCCCCCCAGGCGTCTGTCTGGAGTGTGGCGCAGAGTCCCAAGTGCAAGAAAAGGAGACAGAAGCAGGGGAGTGGGGATGGGGTGAGGACCCCCACTAGAGCCAAGCATCCATTTTTCAAAAGATACAAATGACTCCCTTGTCAGTCAGTTCTGACTTCATGCATTGACTGGAAAGCAGCAGAAACCAGGCTGATTCACCTCCAAGAACTCCCTCCAGTTGCCTCCACATGTTGCATTGGAACGGTCCTTCTAGGAGGGCTAGAGGCTGCTTCCTCTTCCTCCTCCTGCTTTTTTTCCTATTAAAAAAGATAGCTCAGAGTCAGGACTGTGGTGCAGTCCTACCCTGGTTCCTTGCAAGACTCATCCATCTCATCTCAAGGAACCTTTTTCTTCTCCTGATATTATACAACTTTTGTAACAGAACAATGTATTTGTTTTGTAGGATTTAATAGAGATTCTCATTCAGACAGACAGAACTTGGCAGAAGACCAAAGGGTTCCTTCCGATCTCTCAGAGGCTTCCTGAGAGCACAGATGGATGAGCGAGACTCAGCTGGCCCTGAAGCAGGAAGAGGCCATGCCATCCAAACTGGGAGCAGTGGGGGATTCTGGGAAAACCCAGTGCAGAAGATCCTGGGTGAGGAGGACACCCTCCGCTCAGAGGTGCAGAGCCAGCAGTTGAGGCAGTTCTGCTGCCAGGAGGCCAAAGGACCCCGAGAAGTTTGCAGCCGACTCTACCACCTTGACCATCAGTGGCTGATGCCAGAAAGGCACACGAAAGCTGAGATGCTGGACCTGGTGATCTTGGAGCAGTTCCTGGCTGTCCTTCCGACAGAGATGGAGAGCTGGGTGAGGGAATGCGGAGCGGAGACCAGTTCCCAGGCGGTGGCCCTGGCCGAAGGTTTCCTCCTGAGTCAGGCAGAGGAGAGAAAGCAGGTGAGAGAGACTTTCCTCTGGATACTCCCAAGGGGCTCCAAAGGGGACAGAGAACATCCCATAATGCTCTACTGATGGCCCATCCTTTTTCTGGGAAGACATCCATGGAATGAGATCTAACACCCTGAACGTTTTTGTTCTTTGTCTTTGCCATTCTCTTTCTAATATTTCTCACCATTCATTTTCTGTTTTGAATCCTTGTTTCTTTTTCAGGGAAAGGATCATTTTGCAGAAATGGACCTGGATTCCTGTGAGGCAGAGAGGCCTCCGTTGGACACCAGAGAGAGGCCACTGGGTAAGGTGGAAGGTGGTTTTTCCTCTGTTTGGTCTCATTCTGTTGGTTTTCCAACTTACCTGTGGGTTCTTTTCATCTTGGTTTTTTTTTTTGGTTTGGTTTTTTTAGGGGGGTGGCAATTCAGGCCAAGGGTCCAGACGAGGGGAGATGTATTAATGCACAACAAACATGAAATGGGCACAAGTATCAAATGCTCTCAGCAGCTAAGGCTTTCTCAAAGGCCCATCTGTAGTTAGAGATGCCCTGCTTCACCTGTGAGAGAAGCAGGCACTCCTGGCGTCCTGTTTACCTTTTTTCTCTTGCAGGTGACAGAATGATGCCAGCAAGACCTCCTGATCCGTCTTTTCATGGGGGCAGAAGGGAAGCAGCGGCTGTGGAACCAGATCAGGTCAGGGGAAGCTGCCTTGTGGGGACACAGGCCGAAGGATGGAGCAATGTCATGGACGGGTTGGGCACAGAGGAATGGTGGGAGGAAGCAGCCGGGGAACCAGGAAGGGAAGACGTCTTAGAGGCCAAGGAGTGGAGGTGGAAGAAGGATGAACAGTCAGAGGAAGAAGAGGGAGAAGCCTGGGAAGAGGAGGTGTTAGAAGATGAAGGGGTAACAGGGCTTAGTGATCTGGGTGACTCTGTGGCAGAATGCAGTCCAGAATCAGAGGCAGAAGAGGAAGGAGGCGAGTGGGAGGAGGGAGGTCGAGAGGCAGAGGTGAGTCAGGAGAAGGAGGAGCCACCCTCTCCTTCTGCCAGAAGCCACATTCCTTGCTTGTCTCTCAGAGCCAGGAGACGGCTGACAATGGAGGAGCAAAGGCAGGCTGCACACTGGCGCACTGTTCAATCACTTGCCAGAAACCCTCTGCAACTGATTTCATGGAGGAAGACCCTGTCATGGAATTCTACTCAATATTGATCCAGAGCAGAACTCCAATGTATAGTTAGCAGAGTAAAAACTTAAAGACATTGCAGGAGTCCCAGAAACAGACCAGAGGCAATTGTGTTTCATCCGGCAGGGCTTTACTGCTTTTGAAGGCAAATGAGCATAATGGTCTCAAATCGGAAACATTCAGGATTGGCACTTTCGGTAAGACATCCAGTTGCTCCTTCTGGCCTACTATTATTATAGTCAGCATGACCCTGACAGAAATGAATAACAGAACCACTTTAAACCAGCTCTACTCAGCTTCTCATGAAGGAATAACCCAAATATCAGGAACCTTCTGCTTGTTTCTTTTTGCAAAGAAGCTTCCAGAGCCCTCTTGAATTAATTAGAATAGGAAAGAGCACTACACATCAGATCAATACATTCTGCACTAAGAAATGCAAACTGAAAGACCCTCCGGGAATGAGCTGCTGTTCTCATTCGGCCTGAAACTCAGCCAGTTCTGTGAATATAGTTTTCTTGCTGATAAAGAGTTAACTCCAGCTGTGCACTGTGGGATTTCCTGCCCATCTAACTCTGTGACAGCAGCCTTCTGAATGTCGCCAGTAGGATTCATCTGTAGTTGCAGCTTTCATGGAATCCTAGAGTTGAAAGGGACCCCAAGGGTCATCAAGTCCAACCCCCTGCATTGCAGGAATCTCAGCTAGGTCACCCAAGACAGATGGCCATCCAGACTAGGCTTATTTTATTTCTAGATTGAGCACTGAATGCTAAAATTGGCTTCTCAGCAGTTACACAGACGATTACAAATAGTGGCCAGGATTCACCTAACCAGCCTCATCAATGCAAAATGGGGCCTGCCCCCCATTCCTCCCCCTCTCCATACCCCCATGAACCCCTTGAATTTGGCTCTAGGGCATTGGGAGGGAACTCCCCAGAACAACTCACGAGGAGAGGAGAATGTGGATCCTTCCATCTGGGAAACTGGAATGCTTGCGTAGGAAGAATGACTTGGAAAACACAAGGTGGAGTACCACCTATTTGCACAAAGATGAACACCCAGAATTAAAACGCAGAATAAAAGAATTCCATTAAAGCATTAAAATTTGTTGTTGTTCAGTCGTGTCCGACTCTTCGTGACCCCATGGACCAGAGCACGCCAGGCACCCCTATCCTTCACTGCCTCTCGCAGTTTGGCCAAACTCATCTAGTCGCTTCGAGAACACTGTCCAACCATCTCGTCCTCTGTCGTCCCCTTCTCCTTGTGCCCTCCATCTTTCCCAACATCAGGGTCTTTTCCAGGGAGTCTTCTCTTCTCATGAGGTGGCCAAAGTACTGGAGCCTCAACTTCAGGATCTGCCCTTCCAGTGAGCACTCAGGGCTGATTTCTTTAAGGATGGATAGGTTTGATCTTCTTGCAGTCCATGGGACTCTCAAGAGTCTCCTCCAGCACCATAATTCAAAAGCATCAATTCTTTGGCGATCAGCCTTCTTTATGGTCCAGCTCTCACTTCCATACATTACTACTGGGAAAACCATAGCTTTAACTATACGGACCTTTGTCGGCAAGGTGATGTCTCTGCTTTTTAAGATGCTGTCTAGGTTTGTCATTGCTTTTCTCCCAAGAAGCAGGCGTCTTTTAATTTCGTGACTGCTGTCACCATCTGCAGTGATCATGGAGCCCAAGAAAGTAAAATCTCTCACTGCCTCCATTTCTTCCCCTTCTATTTGCCAGGAGGTGATGGGACCAGTGGCCATGATCTTAGTTTTTTTGATGTTGAGCTTCAGACCATATTTTGCGCTCTCCTCTTTCACCCTCATTAAAAGGTTCTTTAATTCCTCCTCACTTTCTGCCATCAAGGTTGTATCATCAGCATATCTGAGGTTGTTGATATTTTTTCCGGCAATCTTAATTCCGGTTTGGGATTCATCCAGTCCAGCCTTTCGCATGATGAATTCTGCATATAAGTTAAATAAGCAGGGAGACAATATACAGCCTTGTCGTACTCAAGCATTAAAATAAGCACCCATAATTAAAATGTACAGCAAAGCAATCCTATTGGAACAGCACAGCAATTTACAGGAAGGAAACAACAGAGCATTGTGTAGCAGATAATATTTATTCTGTCTCAGAGGAGGACATTTCCCTTTTTCTTTCAGGGTCCAGTGTGCTTTGAAGATGTTGCTGTTCGTTTCACGGACGAGGAGTGGGCGTTGCTGGATCCTGACCAGAGAGCTCTGCATAAAGACGTCATGGAGGAGATTCGTGGGATCGTGTCCTCTCTTGGTAAGGCTCCCGGTGGAATCATAATATCTCTTTTTAAATTCAAAACAGCTCTCTTTGATGAACCTCATATATTTTCACAGAATTCAACAGCACCTATACATCACCTGGGATTACAATATTCCCACAAAAAAACTTTGAACAGTAAATTACTGTTTTTCCTGCGAAAGTTCTTCCACCAGTTGCAGCTTATTAAACAAGGACCAGTCTGGTCTGAACTGCCCGGGCCATTTTACCTGTAAACTTCAGAGTTGTTAGGGAAGTTGAAGTAGCTTCTGTCAGGTTTTCAGTTTTTGTTTTTGCTCCCGTCAGTCTTTGGTTGCCCAAAGAGAAGACTGACGTTGGAAATGGAGGGGATGCCATGATGGAGCCAAACAAAATCCATTCAAGAGGAGAGCCAGGCTTATGGAATCACAGGTTCCCCTAAGGATATCAGTTGATCCCCATTAATTAATGCACCGAACACTCGAGTAAATCCATCCATCAAACCAACTTGTGTTATTCCTCTATGACCAGTAGGGGTTTTAAAAAATATATCTTTATTGTTTAAAAATTAATACAGCGGTACCTCGACTTACGAGCGACTCGACTTCCGTATTTTTCGACTTCCCAATGACCTCCGGAAGCAAAAAAAAATGGTGCCGCTTCCAAAATTTTTGACTTGCGAAGGGAAAGCGGTGGCACGATACCACGACTTACGAAAAATTGAATGCGCTTTTTTCGACTTCCGAAATTTCCCCCCGTTCTGAGATGGCGCCTTCGATTTACGAAGATTTCGACTTAGGAGCGCGTCTTTGGAACGGATTAATTTCGTAAGTCGAGGTACCGCTGTGCGTTTATAAGACAAACAACACCCCAAGGGAACTCTAAACTGAGTTTCCCTACAGACTAACAAACAATATATGACACTTTCCAACCCAACAAAAATAATATATCTCAATTAACAAATTTAACCTCTTTTTTATATTTTATATACACTTTCCATTTTTAATAACTCCGTAACCTCATAACTTCGTAAAATAAAAATTGTTAAAAATGACTTCCAATTATTCTCACCATATTTTGATTATTGATTGAATTATATCACACAGTTATGCATTTTGTGCTCGTTTTCCTTATATTTTCTTATATTTCCATATTTCCATATTACCAGGTTCAGTCTAATTTGGCCATGAGCGATCCTTTTTTACCGTTATTTGTTAAGTATTCTTTATAGATTCTCCATTCCTTGTGGACTACTTGTTTCATTTGCCCTCTTATCCTTCGTTTGCCAATCTGATGTACTTGGTAGTTTTCTTTTTCCAATTTCTTGCTATCAAGATTCTGGCTGCAGTTATCCCATACATGAACAATGTTCTTTTTGATTTTCCTATTTCATTCGGTAATATGCTTAATAAAAATACTTCTGGCCTTTTTTTGAATGTGCATTTAGTAATTTCTTGAGTTCTTCATATATATTATACCAAAATTCATAAATATCTGCATAATTCCACCACATATGCATATAAGATTCATTTTCCTTATTGGATCTCCAACATATAGGAGATCTCTTCTTATACATTTTGGCGAGTTTTCCCTGTTGTTTGGTGCCAGTACGTCATCTTTAGTATATTTTCCCTGAGATTATAACAGGCCGTGAATTTTATATCCACTTGCCACAGCTTTTCCCATTGTTCCATTAATATATTATAGCCCAGGTCCTGTGTCCATCTCACCATTACTGATTTCACTTTTTTCCTTTACTTTGTAGTAATTCTTTTTCGAATTTTGATGTTTCTTTCGCCAGGCCTGTTTTTTAATCAATTATTAGTCTTTGATGAATTTGAAAATATTGCAGCCAATCCGTCAGGTAGCTTTTGATTTCTTCATATTTTTTCAGATGTAGTTCATCTTGCTTCTCTTCTAATAGCAATCGGTATGTGTCCCATTTCTCTTCCATATTCATTTTTTTAAAGAAAATAACTTTATTGAAATTTTAAATTAAAATATACAAATCCATTAAACGAGTTAAACAAATCATACATACTAATCAAAACAAATAAATCTTACTCCCATAACCTCCTCCCCCACCCCTCTGACTCCCCTCCAGCAACATTTCTTCTTCTGTCATAAATCCTTTTCTCAATATGCATTCTGTATTATCATTCTTTATAAAACATTTTCTTATCCTCTTAATCTCTTTATTTTCCCTTTATTAATCTCCATATCTCTTAATCTAGACATGCAAGCACATCATCCCTTGAGTAATGTTTGGCCATATATTCCTCATAACATATCCATTCATTTTTTAAATTTTGCTTTGATGCATTCCTTATTACCGCTGTTAATTTTGCCATTAGTAGATACTCATTTAATTTACAAATCCATTCCTCTTTCGATGGTGCCTTTTCATCCTTCCCCTTAGCTGCTATAACTACCCTGGCTGCTGCTGTACTAGCATATAGAAATACTTTTTCCTTCCCTTTTGGTATATCTTCATCTATTAATCCTAACAAATATGCCTCAGGCTTTTTCATTATTGACTTTTTCATCATTTTTTTCATTTCTTCATGGACCAATAGCCAGAAAGTTTTAATTTTCTCACACCACCACCACATATGCATCATAGTTCCTATCTCCTTATTACATTTCCAACACATGTTGCTTTTTGATTTATAAATTCTGCCTATCTTTACCAGCGTTAGGTACCATCTGTAATACATTTTAATGAAATTTTCCGCAATATTATATGAAGCTGTAAATTTAATAGTTTTTTCCCATAATTTGTCCCATTGCTCAAGATAAATTACTGAATATTCATCTTTTTTAACTGTTACTGCTTCCGCTGGTGAGGTCCAAAGGGGAATCTTGGGTTCCAATACTCCTTTATACTTCAACCAGATCTTACATAGTGATTTTCTTACTAAATTGTTCAAAAAACCCTAATGGACCTTTACCTTATCATAAGTTAAATGTGAGTTCCATCCATACCGATTGTCATATTCCTCTAGGTCTAAAACATTTGAGTCTTTAAGTGTTATCCAGTCTATGGCTAAAATAGTCCTGCAGCTGCATGGTATAATTCTAAATCAGGGAGTGCGAAGCCACCTCTTTTTTGTCTATTAATAATTCACGTTTTATCCTTGCTCTTTTTCTATTCCAAATAAACCTTGCCATATCCCTTTTTCCGCTCCTGAAAACATTTCATCCCCCCCCCCCATTATTGGTATAGTTTGGAACAAGAATATCATTTTGGGGAGTATGTTCATTTTTACTATGGAGATTCTACCCCAAAGAGAGACATGTAACTTATTCCACATTTCCATGTTTTTCTTAACTTCCTTCCATGTTGTTGTTGTTCAGTCGTGTCTGACTCTTCGTGACCCCACGGACCAGAGCACGCCAGGCACGCCTATCTTCACTGCCTCCCGCAGTTTGGCCAAACTCATGCTAGTTGCTTCGAGAACACTGTCCAACCATCTCATCCTCTGTCGTCCCCTTCTCCTTGTGCCCTCCATCTTTCCCAACATCAGGGTCTTTTCCAGGGAGTCTTCTCTTCTCATGAGGTGGCCAAAGTACTGGAGCCTCAACTTCAGGATCTGTCCTTCCTAGTGAGCACTCAGGGCTGATTTCCTTGAGAATGGATAGGTTTGATCTTCTTGCAGTCCATGGGACTCTCAAGAGTCTCCTCCAGCACCATAATTCAAAAGCATCAATTCTTCGGCGATCAGCCTTCTTGATGGTCCAGCTCTCACTTCCGTACATTACTACTGGGAAAACCATAGCTTTAACTATATGGACCTTTGTCGGCAAGGTGATGTCTTGCTTTTTAAGATGCTGTCTAGGTTTGTCATTGCTTTCCTCCCAAGAAGCAGGCGTCTTCTAATTTCGTGACTGCTGTCACCATCTGCAGTGATCATGGAACCCAAGAAAGTGAAATCTCTCACTGCCTCCATTTCTTCCCCTTCTATTTGCCAGGAGGTGATGGGACCAGTGGCCATGATCTTAGTTTTTTTGATGTTGAGCTTCAGACCATATTTTGCGCTTCTCCTCTTTCACCCTCATTAAAAGGTTCTTTAATTCCTCCTCACTTTCTGCCATCAAGGTTGTATCATCAGCATATCTGAGGTTGTTGATATTTTTTCCGGCAATCTTAATTCCGGTTTGGGATTCATCCAGTCCAGCCTTTCGCATGATGAATTCTGCATATAAGTTAAATAAGCAGGGAGACAATATACAGCCTTGTCGTACTCCTTTCCCAATTTTGAACCAATCAGTTATTCCATATCCAGTTCTAACTGTAGCTTATATATATATATATATCTTTATTATTTAAAAAATACAAACACACAAGTACACAAAATAAACATATACACTTACATACATAACTACTATCCTTTTTTACACACAATTTCTCGTACCTCCAATTATCCTCATTGCATTTTGTAATATTATATTTGTATAGCGTACAGTTATAGTTTCTATTTACAATTCTTGTTTATTCATCCTTGAGTTTCTATTTACCATTCTAAAGGTTCAGTCTACATCTGCCATTAGGATTCCATTTATACCACTATTCCTTAAATATTCCTTAAATATCCTCCACTCTTTCCAAACTTCTTGAGTCATCTGTCTTCTTACTTTACCCGATGTTTTAGCTAGTTGCAAATATTCTATCATTAGGTTTTGCCAATCCATTATGGTTGGTGCAACATTATTTTTCCAATTTCTAGCCACTAGCATTCTTGCTGCCGTTATACCATACATACATAATACTCTTTCTGCTTTTTTGAGCTCTTTTGGCAAGATACTTAACAGGAACATTTCTGGTCTTTTTTTTGAATGTATATTTTAACAGTTTTTTGTGTTCTTCATATATATTATTCCAGTAATTGCATATAACAGGACATGTCCACCACATGTGTTTGTATGACCCGATTTCTTTGTTACACCTCCAGCACAAAGAGGATCTATTTCTATACATTTTAGCTAGTTTTTCTGGTGTTTGGTGCCACCTGTACATCATCTTTAAGATGTTTTCTCTAAGGTTGTAGCAGGCTGTGAATTTAATATCCTTCCTTCCATATTTTTACATAATTATTCTCATATAAGTTGATTTTTTTTGCTGTTATCCAGATCCCCAAGTATTTTACTTTATTCTTTACCTCTATACCCGTCAATTGGTGAAGTTCTTTCTTCTCTTCTGTATTTAAATTTTTAGTTAACAGTGTTTTTTTTGTAATTTACTTTTAGGCCTGCCACTTTCCCATAGGTCTTGATTATTTCTAGCATTGCTGGTATGCCTTCGTTTGGCTCTTGTGTTGCTATTATTAAGTCATCTGCGAACGCTCAGACTTTGTAAGATTCCCCCCATTACAATTCCTTTTATTTTATTTTTGTTTCTGATATTTTGTAAAATAATTTCCGTAACTAAAATAAATCACAGAGTCCCCTTTGTGATTGGGAAGCTTTCTGTTAAATTTCCATTTATTATTAACCTTGTTTTTTGTTGTTCATATATTGCTTCTATATCTTTTCCAATTCTTCCTCTTATTCCCATTATTTCAATTTGTTTTTTCACAAAATACCAGGAGACTTTGTCAAATGCCTTTTCTGCATCTAACAATAAAAGGGCTGCTTTTTTATCTGACTTAAACTTGTAAGTATTCCAATATATCTACGATATTTCTTGTATTACTCGAAATTTGTCTCCCTGGTAAAAAACCTGCTTGGTTGGCATGCATTATTTTTTTAAACACCTCTTTTAATCTGTTTGCAGTTATTCCAGCAAAGAGCTTGTAATCACTATTTAATAGGGAAATTGGTCTATAGTTAGACATTAATTCAAGATCTGTGTCTGTTTTGGGTAATAATGTGACATATGCTTCTTTCCAGGTGTTTGTTAGCAAATTCAAAATTATTCTGTTTCCAAATTCTTAGCTTCCAATGCATTTCCTGTTCAATTTTTATTTTATATTCTGATTTTAATATATTAATTTCTTTTCTCAAATCAATATTTTTTGAATTTTTATTCAATTCTTTTTCTTTTGTTTTCAATTCTTCTAATATTTTATTTTTTTCCTTCTCTTTTTCTCTTATGTAAAGCATTTTGTTTTATAAAATTGCCTCTGATGACTGCTTTGCTCATGTCCCATATTATTTTACTATCAGTGTCTTTTTTGTTAGTAAATTAAAAAAACTCCTCTAGTGTGTTTTTCGCACCTTCCACTATTTTTTTTATCACTTTTTATTTACAATACTTAAGCTTACACTCGTCATACTGAATATAAAGAGTAAAAATACAAAATCAAAGAAAAACAAAAACAAAAACAAAACAACAATAATGATATAACTCGAGATACCGACCAAAAATAGCACCAATGAAGACATTAGCACATAACAACATATAAAAAATTATATAAAACAACTAATCCATTATTTTATACACACCCACACCCACACCCACACCCACCAACATTACAATTCTTCTTTACTTCTTGACTTAAACATAAGTTATTAACCTAAACTAAACCTTAATTTCATACTTAAATAAACACACATATACACACATACAGACTTCCTGTCTTTCCTGATAAGCATTCCTTTTCTGCTCTTGAAAGTACATAACATTTTCATTTGTCCTTTATTTAATTCCAAAACCTTCTACAAAACCAAACACAGCTTCTTTTTCTGACTTAGAATATTTTCCTCCAGGATCATTCAAAGGCCACCACGGACTTTATACCATTTTGGATGCCTTGCAGGTATTTTGTATATCTCTCCCATTTTTTCACAAATACCTGTCTATTATTTCCTCTCAAGCTACTAGTCAGCTGAGCCATCTCGACATACTCTTGAAATTTATATTGCCATTCTTTTACTTTTGGTACGCTCTCCCCTTTCCAATTTGATGCTATCAACGTTCTTGCAGCTGCCGCTCCATATAGAAAAATATATTTTGAACTCTCTGGGATGTCATTCTCGATGATACTTAGAAGGAATGCCTCTGGCTTTTTAAGGAAAGATACTCCTAGAATTTTCTTAAGTTCTTCATATAGAAGAGTTTGGATTTGATATCCCGCTTTTCACTACCCGAAGGAGTCTCAAAGCGGCTAACATTCTCCTTTCCCTTCCTCCCCCACAACAAACACTCTGTGAGGTGAGTGGGGCTGAGAGACTTCAGAGAAGTGTGACTAGCCCAAGGTCACCCAGCAGCTGCATGTGGAGGAGTGGAGACACGAACCCGGTTCCCCAGATAACGAGTCTGCCGCTCTTAACCACTACACCACACTGGCTCTCCCATATATTAAGTTCCAAAACTCCTTGATCTTTTTACAGGTCCACCACATGTGGTACATGTCTCCGTTGGCTTCTCCACAACGCCAACAGTTGTTAGCTAGATTTTTATACATTTTGGAGAGCCGTGACGGAGTCAGGTACCACCTATACTGCATTTTTAACATGTTTTCTTTAATGCTGTAACATGCAGTGAACTTCATTGTTGTTTTCCAGAGTTTTTCCCACTGGTCTAACATTATAGGGTGGCCAATATCTTGAGCCCATCTGACCATGACTTCTTTAACTTCCTCCTCTTGAACCTTCCAATCTAAAAGAATTTGATACATCTTAGATATTATCTTAGTTTTAGTGTTCAATATTTCTGTCTCAAATTTTGACGATTTTTCAGCAAATCCAGTTTTTTTATCTTTTTTAAAAATTTCGTGTAACTGATAATAGTCAAGCCAGCTCGTAAGATGTTCTTTTATTTCCTCATATTCTCTTAGGGCTATTTGATTGTCCTTTTCTTTTAGTAACTCGTTGTACTTTAGCCAATTCCCTTTCATATTCTTCTTCTTTAATACAATAGCCTCTTCAGGGGAAATCCATTTAGGAGTTTTGGGTTCTAAGAGTCCTTTGTATCTTTCCCAAACTTTAAATAATGCATTTCTTATTATGTGCCCCCTAAAGCCTTTATGAACTCTTACTTTATCGTACTGTAAGTAGGCATGCCAACCATAACGGTTGTCATGCCCTTCTAAATCTAAGAGTTCCGTATTTTCCAGTCGACACCAGTCTTTAATCCAAGAGAGGCACGCTGCCTCATAATATAATCTGAAATCTGGGAGCCCAAATCCTCCTCTGTTTTTGTGATCTATTAAGAGAGTATGTTTAATTCTTTGTCTGTTTCCGGACCAAATAAATTTAGAGACTTCTTTCTGCCAGGCCTCAATACAACTTATATTCCCGATGATAGGGATGGATTGAAAAAGGAACAGTAGCTTGGGTAGAATATTCATTTTAACCACAGAGATACGTCCCCAAAAAGATAGTTTCAATTTGCTCCACGTTTCCATGTTCTTTTTAATATCAGTCCATACTTTCACATAATTGTCCTCATATAAATTTATGTTTTTTGTGGATATCCAAATTCCCAAATATTTTATCTTTTGACATACTTTAATTTTTGTTAATTTTTCAATTTCCTCTTTTTCTCCAGGTGACATGTTCTTAGCCATCAACTTGGTCTTACTTAAATTCAGTTTGAATCCCGCAACCTTTCCAAATGATTTTATTATTTCCAGCACTTTTATTAAACTTTCTTTAGGATCCTCAGTTGTTATAATCAGATCATCAGCAAATGCCCGTAGTTTGTAAGTATTTTTTCCTAGGGTTACTCCCTTGATGGTCTTTTCATCTCTTATTTTCCTATTTAACACCTCCATAACCAAAATAAAGATAAGAGGAGAAAGAGGGCAACCCTGTCTGGTTCCCTTGCTAATTTCACAATCTTCTGAAATATTACCATTAATTATAATTTTTGCCCTCTGCCTAGTATAAATAGCTTGAATACCTTTACTAATTTCTTCCCCAAATTTCATTCTTCCTAATAAAGCTGTCATAAATCTCCACGAAACATTATCGAATGCCTTCTCGGCATCGACCGCCATTATTATAGATGGTTTATCAATGTGCAAATCCAAATATTCCAAGATGTTAATTATACTCCTAATATTATTCTGCATAAGGCGGCCGGGAAGAAACCCCACTTGGATCTTTATGTATAATTTTTTGTAGAGCTTTTTCCATTCTTTTAGCCAAAATATAAGCGTAGAGTTTGTAGTCATTATTAAGTAACGAAATGGGTCTATAATTAGTTATTGCCAGCATGTCCGCTCCAGGTTTCGGAATCAATGTAATAAAACTTTCTTTCCAGGATTCGGGCAAATTACCTGTCTGCAGAGTATTGTTCATAACTCTTTTCAAAGGTTCCGACAGGGTGTCCTCCAGTTTTTTATAATAACTTGCTGGGAGCCCATCTGGTCCCGGCGTTTTCCCTACCTTAGCGTTCTTGATTGCCTGTTGTATCTCAAATGTTGTAATTGGCTCGTTTAACATCTTATTTTGATCTGGTGTAATTTCTGGAAGGTTGTCTTGATCCAAATATTCCTTTATATCATCTAGGGTTTCATCTCCCTCTCTATAAAGATTTCTAAAAAAGTTAACGAAACTCTTTCCAATTTCTTTCGGATCGGTTATTATCTTATCCTCTATTTTGATTCTGTTTATTATTCTGTCACTCTGTTGTTTTTTTAATTTCCACGCCAACAGTCTTCCTGGTTTGTTCGCAAACTCGAAGTTCTTCTGCTTTAGCAATTTAATTTTCCATTCGATCTCTCCATTCATTATCATTGCAAACTGTGATTGTAACAATTTAATATTTCTCTTAATGTCCTGATCCTCTGGTTTTTTATAAAGTTCCTTTTCGTTTTTAAGAATCTCATTTAAAATTTCTTGTTTTCTTTTTTCCTTTTGTTTATTTCGTAATATATTCTCTTTTATAAAAAAAACCTCTAAGGACCGCCTTACCTGCGTCCCAGACCGTTTTTATATCAGTACCTTTATTTAGGTTTAACTCCCAAAATTCCTCCAATGTTTTTTTAGCTTTATTTAATATATTTTCATCATATAATAAGGTCTCATTTAGTTTCCATCTTCTGTGTCCCTTACCTTTTTCTTGTAGCCAAAGAAAGACTGCGTTGTGATCTGATATTGTTTTGGGTTGAATTTCAACCTTATTTATTTTTAATGTGAGATCTTTGGGTATCCAAATCGCATCGATTCTCCCTGCGGAGCAATTAGGATCTGAGAAATGAGTGTATTCTCTCTCCAGAGGGTGTCGTACTCTCCATGCATCGTTTAGGTTATGAATATCGCTAATTTTGAAAAAGGGGGATGGCAACTTAGATTGCTTGTTTCCTATGCTCCACTATTTTTTCATCATACAACAATGAATCATTTAATTTCCATCTTCTTATTCCTGTTTCCCATTCCAGTTTCATTTGTAATAAAATCAGATTATGGTCCAATATAATCCTTGGTAATATATGAATCTCATAAATTCTTAATTCTATCGAAATCCAGATTGCATCAATCCTACTTGCCATTTTTTTGATTCTGAAAAATAGGTATAATTTCTTTCACTCTCATTTTTGAATCTTCAGACGTCTTTTAAATCTAAATTTTCCACCATTTAAAAAAAGGTGTTGGGGGGGGTAATTTTCCTTGTTTTCTTTCTTCTCCTTTTCCTGTTCTGTTGAGTTGTGGATTAACAACTCCATTTAGATCTCCCATTCATACCAGTTTTTCTTCCACGAATTCCATCATCTTTTTTTCATCTTTTTTGAACAATTCTGCTTTTCCCCCATTAGGCACATAAACTCCTATTATATAAATTGTTTCCCCTAAATATTTTATTTTAAGTATCACTACTCTACCTTCTCAGTTTGTAAATAGTAATTATGGTTCTAGGCAGGACTTAACGTAGATCACCAGTCCTCTTTTTTAACTTCATCTGCTCCAATAAATTCTACTCCTATTTTTGATTTTATCAGTAATCTTTTGTGATCTTTTTAATATGTGTTTCCTGTAGACAGCATCAAGTTTTTGTTTCAGCAATATATGTTGTATTCTATTTCTTTTCTTCTTATTATTCAATCCATTCACATTTCAAGAAACTATGTTAAGATTCATTTTATTTATTCAAAACAAAATAAAATAAAAAATTCCTTCCAGTAATGATATGAGCTTTCGTGTGCATGCACACTTCTTTAGATTTGAGTTTTATTAGGTTTTGTTTGTTTGTCTATTTTTTCTTAAATATCAGAGACAATTTGTCAGCAGCTACGTTCAATTCTTCGCTTGTCTCTCTGTCTGTCTCTTGTAATATAAATGGGGGGGAAGGTATCGACAGCAGAAACTTCTTAGAAGACTCCTTTTCTACTGAGCCTTGTGTTTGTTTTCTGTGCTGAGTCATATTTAGTGGGAATAATTTCCACTTTTCTTCTGTCTAAGCCCCTAGTTCTCTTCTCTTTTTTCTAACCGGCAGGATTTTAGTCTTTAATTCCCCTTAGTTAAAAACAGATTAGTTGAAGTTTCGGGGTAAAATTAGCTGCAAACTTTACCGCTACGCGCCGTCTCAGAGTCCAAGGCTTCTTGTCCAGTGTTAACAAGTATTCTACATTAATTTCTCCCTGAGGCTCTAATCCATTTCTCTTCATTGCAGATAGTGATGTACTGGAAATCAAGAACAAAGGTGACCATGACAAAATCCCCACAATGGAGAAGCCATATCAATATATTGAATGTGAAAAAGTTTCTCATTCCACTCCCCATCCAAGAAATCCCACTGGGAAGAAACCATATCCGTGTGTGGCATGTGGAAAGATTTTCAGCACCAGCTCCTCTCTGAGTTCCCATCAGAAAATTCATACAGGGGAGAAACCCTATCAGTGCTTGGAATGTGGAAAACGCTTCAGAAAGAGCTCCGATCTCACTTTCCATCAAAGAATTCATACAGGGGAGAAGCCCTATCAGTGCGTGGAATGTGGAAAGAGCTTCAGGAAGAGCTCCCATCTCACTTCCCATCAAAGAATTCATACAGGGGAGAAACCCTATCAATGTGGGAAATGTGGAAAGAGCTTTAGTCACAGTGGCCATCTCACTTCCCATAAATAATTCATACAACAGAGAAACCATATCAGTGCTTGGAATGTGGAAAGAGCTTCAGTACAAGCTCCTCTCTGAGTTCCCATCAGAGAATTCATACAGGAGAGAAACCCTATCAGTGTATGCAATGTGGAAAGAGCTTCAGTACAAGCTCCTCTCTCACTTCCCATCAAATAATTCATACAACAGAGAAACCATATCAGTGCTTGGAATGTGGAAAGAGCTTCAGTACGAGCTCCTCTCTGAGTTCCCATCAGAGAATTCATACAGGAGAGAAACCGTATCAGTGTGCGGAATGTGGAAAGTCCTTCACTCACGGATCCCATCTCACTTACCATCAGAGAATTCATACAGGTGAGAAACCCTATCATTGTGTGGAATGTGGAAAGAGCTTCACTAAGAGATCTGATCTCACTAAGCATAAGAGAATTCACGGAGGGGAGAAACCATATCACTGTGTAGAATGTGGGAAGAGCTTCATTCAGGGCTCCCATCTCACTTCCCATCAAAGAATTCATACAGGGGAGAAACCATATAATTGTTTGGAATGTGGTAAGAGCTTCAGTCAGAGCTCCCATCTCACTTCCCATCAAAGAATTCATACAGGGCAGAAACCCTATGAGTGCATGGAATGTGGGAAGAACTTCAGGAAGAGCTCTGATCTCATGTCCCATCAAAGAATTCATACAGGGGAGAAGCCATATCACTGCATGGAGTGTGGAAAGAGCTTCTGTCAAAAGGCCAATCTTACTTCCCATCAAAGAATTCATACAGGGGAGAAACCCTATCAGTGTGTGGAATGTGGAAAGAGCTTCAGTCAGAGCTCCTCTCTCACTTTCCATCAAGAATTCATACAGGGGAGAAACCATATCAGTGTGTGGAATGTGGAAGGAGCTTCAGGGACAGCTCTCAACTCAGTTCCCATCAAAGAATTCATACAGGGGAAAAACCCTATCAGTGCATAGAATGTGGAAAGAGATTCCTTCGGAGCACTGATCTCACTTCCCATCAAAGAATTCATACAGGGGAGAAACCCTATCAGTGTGTGGAATGTGGAAAGAGCTTCAGTAAGAGCTCCTCTCTCACTTCCCATCAAAGAATTCATACAGGGGAGAAACCCTATCAGTGTGTGGAATGTGGAAAGAGCTTCACTAACAGCTCCTCTCTCACTTCCCATCAAAGAATTCATACAGGGGAGAAACCCTATCAATGCATTGAATGTGGAAAGTGTTTCAGGAAGAGGTCCTATCTCACTTCCCATCAAAGAATTCATACAGGGGAGAAACCCTATCAGTGCATTGAATGTGGTAAGAGCTTCAGTACAAGCTCCTATCTCACTTCCCATCAGAGAATTCATACAGGGGAGAAACCATATCAGTGTTTGCAATGTGGAAAGAGCTTCAGTCAGAACTCCAATCTCACTTCCCACCAAAGAATTCACACAGGGGGAAACTCTATCACTGTGTGGAATGTGGAAAGAGCTTCAGGAACAGCTTTGATCTCACTTCCCATCAAAGAATTCATACAGGAAAGAAACCATATCAGTCCGTGGAATGTGGAAAGAGCTTCAGGAACAAATTTGATCTCACTTCCCATCAAAGAATTCATACAGGAGAGAAACCCCATCAGTGCGTGGAATGTGGAAAGAATTTCAGGAACAGCTTTGATCTCAGTTCCCATCAAAGAATTCATACAGGAGAGAAACCCTATCAGTGCGTGGAATGTGGAAGAGGCTTCAGGAACAGCTGCAATCTCAGTTCCCACCAAAGGATTTATACCAAGGGTGGAAAACCCTTCATCAAGCAGCTTTCAGCGCTAGGGAAAAACACACCTCTTTAACCAGGCCTTTGGCTGATTTACAAGTAATGCCCTTTAAAAATGTGGTAGGGAGTTGAGGGTTTCATGTTGGGGGGTGTTTTGTGTTTTCATGTTGTGATTTTATCTTGTAACCATCCTGAGACCTGTGGGTTTAGGGAATAAGAGCTAACTCTTAGAGGGTGAGGGGTTTTTGCCGCCCCAATAAAATATCTGAAGTTTTCACGGTGGTTCACAACATGAACATACAGATTAAAACGGGCCGGCAAGTTTTATCTCACCTGGGCTTGTTCACTCCCGTGGAGATCACTCCGTGGGCTGGATCGCGTCTACACAGACACGATTTCCGGCTCCGCGGAAGCAATTCCCTGTTCTGTGCTGCACAGGTTTAGCACAGTGCATGGAGACTCGCCGAGTGGGCAGCTTGGTTTCGGGACAACTCATGGGCCATTTAAACAACCCTCGTGGGCTGCTTCTGGCCCATGGGTCACAGGTTGCCAACCCCTGGGTTAAAAGCATGGGTTTTCTCAAAAACAAGTAATTCTAGAGAAATCTCCTTTTTTCTGGATGGAGTTACAAACTTTGTTGATCATGGGACTGCTGTGGAATAGTGCATCTTGATTTCAGAAAACGCTTTTGACATAGTCCCCCGTGATATTTTTGTGAAGAAGCTGGTAAAATGTTGGCTGAATGAGGTAACTGTTAGGTGGATTTGACTGACCGAACCCAAAGAGGATTCCTTCATGGTTCCTCATCATCCTGGGGGAAAGTGACAAGAGGGGTGCTGCAGGGTTCTGTCCTGGGCCTGTTCAACATCTTGAACAACAGGCCCTTGGAAGCATTTTTCTGCCGTTTACGCCTGAAGGAGTACTTCCAACACACACAAGAACAAGACAAAGAACAAACAACATCTTCACAACACAACATCTCTCAACCTACTGGGGAACATCCACCACCCTCCAAACACATTAATGAACAGAACATTGACCACCAACCACCACCGAAAAAATGTTACACTAAAAGGGACTCCACATGGACCCCTCCTGATGGACGCAATACCACACTAGATCTGTACATCGATTGCTTCCGCCGCAGAATCCAAACGGATGTGACCAGAAAACACCATCGCTTACAACAAAATCTAAACCATGCTGAAAGGAGAGCCATAGATAATCTCAGGAACAACCCAGACATTATAATTAAAGAGGCGGACAAGGGTGGAGCTGTCGTCATCATGAACAAAACTGATTACATCCAGGAGGCTCACAGACAACTTTCCAATACCACCTTTTACATAAAATTGGACTCAGACCCCACAGAAGAATACAAAAAAGAACTGAACAAGATTGTTAAGGAGCTACCCCCACACATCCAAGAACAGATCCTCAGGAACACACCAGCAGAACCTCGACCAGGAACTTTCTATCTTCTACCCAAAATACACAAACCAGGAAATCCAGGACGCCCCATCATCTCAGGTATTGGCACCATTACAGTGGGGGTTTCCGGTTATATGGACTCTGTTCTGAAACCATATGCCATCAGTGCTCCCAGCTACGTACGTGACACCACAGATTTTCTGAGAAAAATACAATCTTTGAATAACCTTCCTAACAATACTATTCTAGTCACTATGGATGTGGAATCTCTGTATACCAACATCCCACACAACGATGGTTTACAAGCTATAAGGAACACCATTTCAGATAAAACCACAGCGGACTTTGCTACCAAACTCTGTCATTTTGTCCTTACCCACAACAACTTCAAATTTGGTGAGGATCTGTTCCTTCAGATCAGCGGCACAGCAATGGGCACCCGCATGGCCCCACAGTATGCCAACATCTTCATGGCAGATTTAGAACAACGTTTCCTAAACTCCTACCCACTCAAACCTCTCTTGTACCTGCGTTACATTGACGATATTTTTATTATCTGGACACATGGTCAACAGACCCTGGACACCTTCCACCAGACATTCAATGACTTTCACCCCACCATCAACCTAACAATGAACCAATCTATGCAAGAAATACACTTTTTGGACACTACTATAAAAATACAGGATGGACACATAGACACCACCTTATACCGTAAACCAACTGACCGACAAACATATCTACATGCTTCTAGCTACCATCCCAAACATACCAAACAATCCATTGTATATAGCCAGGCCCTACGTTACAGCCGCATCTGTTCCAACTCTACAGACAGAGACTCTCACCTAAGAGATCTACAGCAAACCTTTTTAGAACTAAAATATCCACCTGATGAAGTTAAACAACAGATCAACAGAGCCAGACTGATACCCAGAGAGAACTTGCTGCAAGACAGACCCAAAAAAGAAAATAACAGAACACCACTAGTAATCACATACAACTCCCAAATTAAAACAGTACAACGCATCATCAGAGATCTACAACCTCTCCTAGACAATGACAGTTCTCTTTCTCAAGCTCTGGGAGGAAGACCCTTTCATCGCCTACAGACAGCCACCCAATCTCAAACAGCTCCTCACCCACAATAATACAACAACAGGACTCAACATGGACACTGGTACCAGAGCCTGCAATAAACCCAGATGCCAACTTTGCTGCCACATAAACCCGGACAACACCATTACTGGCCCCAACAACATCAAACATACCATCTCAGGACTATTTAATTGCTCATCTTCCTAACATTGTGTATGCCATCAAATGCCAACAGTGCCCTTCAGCTCTCTATATTGGACAAACAGGCCAAACCCTACGCCAAAGGATAAATGGACATAAATCTGATATCAGGAATCACAAGACAGAGAAACCAGTAGGAGAACACTTCAATCTCCCAGGACATTCTATAAAAGATCTCAAAGTAGCTGTCTTAATACAAAGAAATTTCAGAAATAGACTGGAAAGAGAAGTGGCTGAATTGCAACTAATCACCAAACTTAAAACCATGGAGAAACCTGGTCTGAACAAAGACATTGGATTCTTATCTCATTATACATAACAAAGCTATCTTTAGCCATCTCACCCCTTGCCTTTCCCTGCAAGACTAATTGCAGCCGTTAAGAGTCGTCAACAGGTTTTCCACACCTATCAGCTGATCACCCATTCCCACCACCCTTCTGAGTAATACCCCTCCCCACTCCCTCACTATATTTAAGGATCTGGTGACTTCTGTTTCAGTGTATCTGAAGAAGTGTGCATGCACACGAAAGCTCATACCAAGAACAAACTCAGTTGGTCTCTAAGGTGCTACTGGAAAGAATTTTCTATTTTGTTTCGACTATGGCAGACCAACACGGCTATCCACCTGTAACTATCTTTATAAAAGACTTGGATGAAGATAAATCAAAGTAATTTTTTTTTTAAAAAAAGGAGTTGGGGAAATCATGTGTACTATTCCATTAATCTGCTTACATGTGTTGAGTGTTATTTGGGACTGTAACTGCCAGTAATTTCACATTATCTATGTGTTTCTGTGTGTTCAGTACACATGATTACAGGTGAGACTGAATAAAACTCTTCCTAGGAAATTCCCTTTGACTGCTTCTGTATTGTTTCAAATGTGACTTCACTTACAGATAAGAACAAATCATATTTATTGCTGACAAATCATACCATCGTCAGCTCATTAATCTCAACCCCAACAAACTCCGCGCTGAACATGAACAGCTGCTTTCTTCCCATTTCTTAGGTGGAAATAACTGATAATAAAAAGGAAGATGGGAGATTGGGGGGTCTGGGGGGCTTCATTTCAGACCTTAGTCGTGCTCCTGAAAGCTTGGCAGATGTGGAGTATTTGCTCACACACTGCCATGACTTAAAAATCAACCTTTTTACATTTTTTTAAAAAAATGGTATTACAGTGCTAAAATGCCTCAAGAAAGCAATTCATGTAGTAGTTGGCATCTTAGCAAGCCGAATGCCAATCTGCCAACTGTCTCACTCCCAGCTAACTTATCTGGAAAGCTGTCCTGTCATCTTTGTAAAGACTTCCGTGTCCCTAGAATTCACAATTAAGAAGAAGAGAAGCACTTCTGGAAGGGGAAATTATATGCTTTTGTTTAAAAAGCACTAATACTGGACCACTGGGGGTGCAACCTGCCACCCCTGCCCTCTAGGAATCTCTAACTTTAAAGATTTAAAGGAACTTGGAAACAGAAATTTTTCGATCATCACCTTGTCGTGGTGAGTGGGCTTGCACATTCCTATGACCCTTGTGAGTGAAGCCATCGAGAATCTCATACTCCCAGCAGGGTCACCCAGGTGGTAATGTCAAAGGGAAGGAACTAGATAAAGAATGATCCAAGAAGTCCTCAGAGCCAATGTGGTGTAGTGGTTAAGAGTGGTAGACTCGTAATCTGGGGAACCGGGTTCGCGTCTCCGCTCCTCCACATGCAGCTGCTGGGTGACCTTGGGCTAGTCACACTTCTCTGAAGTCTCTCAGCCCCACTCACCTCACAGAGTGTTTGTTGTGGGGGAGGAAGGGAAAGGAGAATGTAGCCGCTTTGAGACTCCTTTGGGTAGTGATAAAGCGAGATATCAAATCCAAACTCTTCTTCTTCTCAATGGCAGAACAGGCGGATGGGGGATGCATCACCAGAATCCTGTCCCTAGGCATCACACCAGGGATGGTGTCACAACAAAATAGATAAGCCCTCGCTGCCCTAACCTGCAGACTAGAAAAAACCATAAATCCCACTATCCGTGATCAGACAGCTTCAATCTGAAATAGAGGAGCTGAATCAAATATCTGCTGCAAATTGCATGGCTGGATAATTTGCTAGCCAAATCTGGAGGATTTTGTAAGGTTGTATCGGAGGGTAGGTGTAAAGTAAGATTTCATGACCTCAACAAAACTATTGAGGACGAGGTGCAAAAGTTGCAAACACTTTGGCAGACCTTGTTGTAGGAGGTATAATAATGCTTGTAATATTGTGTATAGTACCATGCTGTATAATCTTCACCCGTCGCCTTAGAAGTATACTCACAGACCAAATAGAGTTAATGGCTGTAACAGAATATGAGGTTCTAACCCAAGAGAATCAAGTTGAAGAGACACATAGGAATTCTGGTCTCTAGGCTTGAAAGGGGGGAATGAGGCATGTATCTTAGACTCATGGCAATCATTTTGTGATAAGGGCAACCCTGCCATTTCTTTGTACAGTGGTACCTCAGGTTAACAACTTAATTCGCTCTTGAGGTCCGTTCTTAACCTGAAACTGTTCTTAACCTGAAACACCACTTTAGCTAATGGGGCCTCCCGCTGCCACCGCCGCGATTTCTTTTCTCATCCTGAAGCAAAGTTCTTAACCCGAGGTACTATTTCTGGGTTAGCGGAGTCTGTAACCTGAAGCGTCTGTAACCCAAGGTACCACTGTATTGCCAGGTGGGGAAGGGTGTTGTTGGATTCTAATTTGCTGAATGTTCTCTTACATGTTATGATGTAAAAAGTCCTATAAATATCTGCTGCGCCCTGCGTTCAGGGCTCAGACTTTGGAAATCATTCCTCTGAGCCACTTTGCTGGCTGGCAAGCGCAATAAACCTTTTGTTTCTTCATGCTGTGTGGAGTTCTTTCCTTCAGCTGGCTTCGCTACAGCTCCACAGGCGGCCTGCTCCATCCTCAGCCCCATAGCCGGCGGCTCCCTGCGCACTCCCGTTTAAAGATACAGGAGCTCAACCCCTCCCCAACCCCTCCAAAAAACACCACCCAAACCCACAACACAGCAGCAAACTTCTTCCTCCTCCTCCACTCCCAAATCCTGTGCATCGGGGCTGTGTTGCCTCCTTGGATGTATAGAGAATGGATTAAAAATACTAATCACAAAAACCACACAGCTATTTATTTTTGGGCGCGTGTTGGTGTAATGAAGATGCACTAGTGTGCAGAACAACACAAATAACTTTCTTCCTCTCCTCCGTCCCCCCTCCATCCTCCTTCCCCACTCGCTGTAAAGCATGACCCCCAAATTAAGCAGCCTCCCCCCCCCAACTTCCAGCCAGACAGCTGTGGATTTAACGTTCCATGCCAAGATCTCCCAGCATCTTATCTCTGCCTTTGCACCCCTTCCCTTAGCAAAGCCCCGCTCACCATATGCTCCTGGGGCAGAAACCGGGAGAAGAACCCCCTTCCTTACCCCCTGCTTCCCCTTTTGCAGCTGCTTGCAATAACCCCCTCTTCCCTGGGGATAATGGGTGTTGTAGTCCAACAACATCTGGGAACCCAAGGTTGAAAAGGGCTGATCTGTAGAGTTGGCTGTGTGTGTGTGTATGTGCAGGTGAATGTTCCTGTCATGATGGAGTTTGTTCTAATTACATTTAATATGTGACAGTTCTATGGCCCCAATTTGGAGAAAGTTACATTTTGGTCATCCATGGGACAAGTGGATCACATCACGGCTAATGTTAAGTGAAACTAATAGTGCATTCTTAAAGATGTTTCCTTAGTAGGTATTCCATTCAGTTCCAATAGGATTTACTCCCATGTAAGTGTGTGTAGGACTGTAGCCTAACATTCTCTGGATGGGATTCTACAAGCAGAGAAATTACCATGACATGTGTGCACCCCCAGTTCTGCATGATAGCTGAGGATGCAATCTTGCCCTTAATTATGCACTAGTTCTATACCTGAGTATAGAGTTGGGACAAGGGTGGCGCTATGGTTTAAACCGCTGTGCTGCTTGGGCTTGCTGAATAGAAGGCCAGCAGTTTGAATCCCCGCGACGGGGTGAGCTCCCATTGCTCGGTCCCTGCTCCTGCCAACCTAGCAGTTCAAAACCACATCAAAGTGCAAGTAGATAAATAGGTACCGCTCCAGTGGGAAGGTAAACGGCGTTTCTGTGCGCTGCTCTGGTTCACCAGAAGCGGCTTAGTCATGTTGGCCACATGACCCAGAAGCTGTATGCCAGCTCCCTTGGCCAGTAAAGCGAGATGAGCTCTGCAACCCCAGAGTCGTCCATGACTGGGACTTAACGGTCAGGAGTCCCTTTACCTTCTATACCTGAGTAACTGGATGCAAGGTTGCAATTGTAGGGAAATCCTACTTTACAGTGAAATATATGCATATCTACTCAGAAGTCATTCCCATCCAAGTTCAGTTGGATATGCCTCAAGGTAAGTAGGTATAGGAATGCAGTTTTATAGTGTAACCCCATTTAACTGTGAGTAAACCCCATTGAATTAAATGGGACTGCCTTCTGAGTAGCCATGGTTAGGTCTGTCACAGCATGCCCTCGCAGCTGTTCCCGGTCAGTCCTGGACTCCCGCTGCTGGGCGCCCCTGATGGACAGGTGCCGTGGCGCAGCGCACCACTAACCCTAATGGGTAAGATGGCCTTGCCCCTCTGAAATTATTAAAAGAAGGAAAAATAAGATACTTACAGTTGCAAGTGTTATTTTCTGGTTTATTTACTTAACATTGTGAGCATAAGCACTTCCCTCCTCACTTTGTTCTCTGCAAATTTTGAAATCACACCATCAGAATCAATCATAGCTGTCAAGTTTCGGATTTGAAAATAAGGGATCAGCAGTCTCACCTATCCCGGGGACAGTCACATGTCAGTGGTGGGCGGAGCCAGAAGCAAAAGTGGCGGAGCAGCAATGTAAACTCCAAGCAGGCTTGAGCTCGGAGCGGAGCAAAGAGGAGGGCAGCCATGTGCTCCGGGCGATGGAGCCCCATCGTCGTCTTGTCTGATCCCATCAAAACAGGACGGGAAGCAGCAGCTGCTCAAAGGCAGCCAGGCTCCGCCCACCAGCTAACCCTATTGGCCGGCTGAGGGGCTCGGCGGCAACGGATAGGGGCTGATGCAGGGGGAGGAATACACCCCCCTGTAAGCACGGGAAACGGCTCCCACTTGCTTTGAGGGCTGAGGCTTTTCTCTCCAAGTAGGCGAGGTCTTCCCACCCAGTCCCTGGCCAGCAGGGGAGGAGCTGCTTCCATTAAAAACGGGAAATTTAAGGGAAATAAAAAATAAGGGAGAGCAGCGGGAAACTGCTTGAAATAAGGGAGAATCCCGGGGAAAACGGGATACTTGGCAGCACTGGAATCAATTCTTTTCACTACTTTGCTTTCAGTTGACAAGATGGCTAAGCCAGAGAGCCGAGCTTGACTCATAGTGGACCTAAGATAAATCTTGATTAATTTTAGTTTTGAAAAACTCTCACATGATGTCTAGCAAGGCAAACTGAATTTTAGAAGAACTATTCAGAGATTTGAATTAAGGCTCAAAGCAAACAGGAAATTGCCCTAAAACTCACCAGTATGGGCGTTCTGACGCACAGCGGGAATTATTTAAGTAGAGTTTTCATTGAAACAAATAAAACTTTTATTAAGTTTAAAATAAACTTCTTCATAGAAATAGATCACAGGCTCTTCTCTATACTGGCACACACTCTGAGAGAGACTAGTCACCACAGTCACGGTAAGTAACTCCCACAGCACTGAACAGACAGTTACAGACTAGAATGGCAGTTATGGGGACTTCCGGCGAGGACGCCATGCTCGGCGGTCGTGGGTCATTTCGGTAGCGAGACGACCCAGGCCAGCCCGGGGGTAGGAGCCCCGCTACCGCACAGCGGGGCTCCGCTGAACCGCGGGTCGAGCGTCCCACGGCACGGGCTCTCCAGCGAGCCCACTATGGCACCGAACCCTTCTCCCGTTCCCCTTGTAAAAGGGGCGCGGGGGTGAAGGGACCACGGAGCCGGGCTGTGGAGGCAATGCCCCAACCGGGCAGGCGATGCGGCGGCTGCCGCCTGCATGAGCGTGTCGTTCTTCTGCAGTTTGAAGGAAAGAAAAAGAACCCCGTATGCCGTAAGTACGGAGCAATTGGACCTAAAAGATTGACAATTGGCACCCGGGAGGAATGTAAAAAGGAAGCCCGTTCCTCCCTTTGCTGAAAGGAGAAGATAACAATGTTTTCAGCTGCGGCTGCATTTGCGGATACAATGTTGCTTAGAAGCCTTTTGACAGGCGAGACTAACTGAATCCCTGTGAGGGGAATTAAGATATCGGAAATATCTCTTCTTAGAAGCTACTGATTGTAATCTTTTCACCCTGATTCGGGGGGAAATGGCGCTGGGAAACTTGCGGTTAAAGATGGAAAAGTACTGAAACTTGATACCCTTTGTCTGCTTCTACCATGCTTGCTTTCGTTTTTAAACTGGTCTTAGATCCGGGCATGACCCATGATCAAAGGATAATTCTTTTAAAACTCGAACTATTAAATCGGAAATTAGAATTATTGAAGCAGAATGTGGAGGAAAAGTTTTATGCAACAGGAAAGACTTTTGAGACTCTTGAGAACTTTGTTAAACTGGAAGAAAACCTTGCTAGGGAACTGGAAGGAGCGCTTGAGAAACATAATAAAGCGACTACGCAACTCCATGAACTTGGAAAATCCTGTTGGTGTGAGAGACCCAGGGTTGAAAGATTTATATCCGGTTTCTGGGGTGAGAGCCCAGAAATGAAGGCGAAAAGACTTTTGAAAATGCAATTTGAAGATGACTCGAATTTTGAACTGGAGATGCTGAAAGGTGATGGTTCGTGGTTCCTGGAGTTCTCTGCGAGGAAGCCTATGGATTGTGTTTTGATGTTTGGTTCAAAAGGAAAAGAAGACGTTTTGGACAATGATGTTGGAGGGAGGTGGAGAGGTGTCTGGGTGGTGATCCCGAGGCGAAGGAAAATGGTTAGAAGAGGGATAGGGTGAAACATTTAAAATATAATATAGGACGGCTCACCATGGTACCCTGAAGACAGTGTGTTAAGAATTTATGATTTTGAACTAGTGAAGAGATATGTGATTGATTATCAGCAGCAGTTTAAGTAAAATAAGATTTAAGATTTAATTCAAGAAGTATTATGTTGTATTATGTATTATGAAGTAAGTTTAATATTAAGAAGTTATATTTGGATGTTTTGATGATAATAGATTAATTCAGAGATGGGAAGTTATTAAAGTAAAATAGAATTGAAAGCAAAGGAGAGAAAACGGGGGAAGCCCCCCAAGAAGATTCGAAATAAGATTTTTTTTTTAATAAGTGAAGGGATGTTGGTATTCCAATTTAGTTGTATTTCTGTGTATGTTTGTTTTTATTGTTGTATTTGTGTTGTTGTATTGTTTTTCTGTTTGTGTGGAAAACCAATAAAATCTTAAAAAAAAAAATAGAATGGCAGTTATGGCAGTTTGACTCCAACAGCTTGTTACGGAAAAGTTACCGGGTCGAGGCTGCTCAGCTCCCGGTCCTACGGAGGAAGCCCGTGGTTCGCTGCGGAGGTAATGGAGACCAGCCGGAGATGGAGCAAAAGCAAAGACGTTTATTGCGCAACAAGGTTCAGGAGGGTCCGAACCCCGAACAAAGGGTGTCCTGGACTTTTAAAAGTTCCCGCGATAGCCCAGAATACATTGCAAAATACATCACAGAAACGTCAGAGATGGGGAGGGGAGAGAGGAGGTTCTGGCAATATTTACATACGGGAAAAACAAGTTTTACATGTCAAGAGGGATGGCAGGAACTGGTGATGGGATTTAGGGTGGGTGCAATACACATTGATGGTTTCCACTGGGGAAAGACAATAGAAAACTCCTAGGAGGATGTCTGCTGTCATGGTTACTGATGGATGGGTGCTTGAATGGATTACCGGGAGGGGTGCATTTCCTCCTGCAGCTGGATGAGGACGTGACTCTCTGCTTAAGGGATTATGAAAGCCACTGAGTTAGGAGTCCAAAAATTATACAGTATCGAAATAACATACTTCTGATGATCGGAGGATGACGGGGACCGAGGGGTTAGAAAGGTTATTTTATAAGGAGCAGATAGACACTCGAACCATGCAGCTAGGACCTTGCGTTGCTGAGATATTGATTTTTATGTTATTTAACCTTAGAGCTGTCAAACTGCCCGCCCACAGTCTAAGCGAGTCCACTTGTTACAATGTTGCAAGTTATAATTAATAACTTCCCTTGCTAGATACATTTTACTTTCGATTCCATTGTTCTCGCAGCAGGGAAGCTGTCAAAATCCACTTAGCATGCAGTCAAGCGTGAAGGTGTTGAGTACATTATAGTAGCTGCGCTGAACGTTCCATTTTGGAGGCTTGGCTGAATGCACGCTCCTGATTGGTCGGCTTGCCGTTCATTGAGAAAATGGAGCGCACGGGGAGTGCTTTGACAGGAGGCTTTTCGGAGGGGTTTCGGGACGCAGATCGGGACATTGGGGGAACCCTTCATCGCGAGGGTTTTATGTGGTGCTTGTGCGACTTAGGTGTGTGTGTCTGGGGTCACCCGCTCATCGTCGGGGGGGGCAACGAAAAGAAACGGAGGCTTCCAGGTCCCGCACTCGGCCGCGCGGGAGTCCGGCGAGGAGGCTGCGCGGTGGGGGAAGGTGGCGGCTGGAAATTTTCCTTAACAGTCCCGCACTCGGAGATAAGATTTGTATCAGGTTCGAAGAACCACAAATCCTTTTCTCCGCACCTAACTTTCGAGACTTGGTACTCACCTCCCCCACGCGCCTCGACTGGATGTATTCAGGGAGTGCGGGCCGGTCGCGGTTGGATGCCAATACCAGGCGCAGTCACAGTAGGCTGTCGAAAGCCAGCTGATCGGCGAGTATGATGAGCAGTCGCACAGCTGTCAAAGTGGCCGGTGGTCCCCATCAGCAAGCTGCCAAAGATGGCAAACAGGGAGACGAGGGGTGCTGTCAAGTAGCTGTCAAACAGCTGTCAAACGGCAAGCAGGCAGTACAGGGAAAGCTGTCAAAGCGGTGAGTCTGAAAATGCGGAGAACTGTCAAATAGCTGTCAGAGTGGTAAGTCCGAAAAGGCGAAGAACTGTCAAGCAACTGTCAAACGGCAACCAGTCATTGTAAGGCAAGCTGTCAAAGCGGTGAGTCTGAAAATGCGGAGAGCTGTCAAATAGCTGTCAAACGTTAAGCAGTCAGAATAAGGCAGGCTGTCAATAACGGCAAGTTCGAAAACACGGAGAGCTGTCAAACAGTTGTCAAAAGCTGTCAATAGTGGAAAGTCCGAAAACACAGGTGGGAACGATGTCCGGAGACTGGGGAACGGTGACACAGGAACTGGGGTACGATGAACAGGAACTGGGGTGCGATGAACAGGAACTGGGGTACGATGAACAGGAACTGGGGTGCGATGAACAGGAACTGGGGTGCGATGAACAGGAACTGGGGTACGATGAACAGGAACTGGGGTGCGATGAACAGGAACTGGGGTACGATGAACAGGAACTGGGGTACGATGAACAGGAACTGGGGTGCGATGAACAGGAACTGGGGTACGATGAACAGGAACTGGGGTGCGATGCTGGGGTGCGGCGAACAGGAGCTGGGGTGCGATGCTGGAGAGCGATGCTGGGGTGCGGTGAACAGGCTGGGGTGCGGTGAACAGGAGCTGGGGTGCGATGCTGGAGAGCGATGCTGGGGTGCGGTGAACAGGAACTGGGGTACGAGGTGTACGAAGGGTGGGAATTGAGCACAGTCCACAGGGGAGGTTCTTCAACGGTCCTGTTGGGGTACTCCTTATGTTCTCGAATCGGAAGGAAAGGCTTGAACGAATTGTGGGTCAGTGTGGGCTGGCAGAGGGGCTCGGAGAGGATTTGGAGGGTGCGACCCTGCAGTTGGTTGGGCCGTCGAGACCTGGGTGCCTTGGGGTGGCCAATTCCCTTGTGGATGAGGAGGCACCATTTGCTGGTTCTTATAACCCTGGGCCCAAGGAGGGTGTGAAGGAAAGGTGGGGTATGGCGAGTTTCCCCCGGGGAATGGGTAAGAGTTGGCTTCAACCCATGGGCTCCCCGGGTATAAATATGGGCAGTTTCGTCTTAGGTGCCCTGGTTGAAAACACAGGTGACAAAGGCCAGTGGATGGGCCCCAGGGTCGTGGCATGGATGGGCTTACATTCGATCCTCCCCCTCCTCCTCGCCCCCTGCCTCCTCCCCTGGCCGGGAACCCTGGAGCTGGGAAGTGAGGGGTTTCCATACTGAGGGCAAGCACTGCCTCTTCCTCTGATTGAGTGTCTCTCTTTCTCTTCTCATCACGATTATTAAAGACAGATTTTGCTATTGACAAGATTTCACTAAAGGTTTTTCCATCGTATCCAATGAGAAGGTTTAAGGCTTTGCGAATATCAGGTGTCGCTTGATCTTTGAAGAAGCCTTTGACTATTATGTCGTGGTGAGGGTTTTCAGGGTCTATTCCACCCCAGGTCTTAATAGCCGCCACCAACCGAGAATAATAGTCCGAAGGGTGTTCACTGGGTCCCTGTATTACAGTCTGGACCCTTGTCCAATTTATGGTGCGCTGTCCTGAAGCCTTGATACCATCTAGGATGGCCCTTTTAAACAAGTTCAGGCACCAGATACCATTAGGGGTATTATAGTCCCAGGCAGGGTCGGGTTCGCTCCGGAGGTCTCTAGGTGTTAAGGCCTCCACCCCTTGAGGTCTCCCTTCCTGGTAGTTTTCCTGATTTAGAGCTTCCTCAGCCTTACTTAGGATATCAGCTTTCTCGGCCTCATTAAATAGAGCGTTTAGGAGCACATGGACGTCAGTCCAAGAGGGATGATGTGAGGAGAAGATGGTGGATATTTGCCTATGGCATTTGTCAGGATCGTCTCTTAGAGAGGGCATCGTGTTAGCCCAGTTGATCAGATCGGCCGTACGGAAGGGTTGATGGGCATAGATCATACGTGGGGCCCCATCCGGGACTGTCGGTGGTATGGGGAAAGCCCTCAGTGGCATCTGGAAGGAGGCTGCTTGGTGATTATTTCCCTTTTTGCCTTTGGTACTTTCCTTGACAGACTGTCGGAGAGCGGTTGGGGAAAAGGTGCCATGGTCACTGACAGGAGTTGGAGTAGGGTCAGGACCCACAAGCACATCGGGCACCGCTAAAATCCCTTCCTGGCCGGTGGGATGAACCAGTAATTGGCCACCCTGAGCCACTATTTGGCTATTGGGACTAACATCATGTTCAGGTCCCTGTGCCATGGCCTGATCCTCATAGGGGGGTGGCGCAGAACCTTCCTTTGGTCTCTTAGGATCCTTTCTAGGAGGTTTAATCACGGGCATCTGGAGCGTTGGGGACGGGTTTAGAGTCATAAGGACTTGGGATACAGCCTCGAAAGTCTCCAGATAATCAAGCTGACGAGGCCTTTCCTCCAGTAAGAGCTTCTTTAATGTATTTATTCGATCCTGATGGAAGGATCCCTCCGGTGGCCAGCGGAGATCTGATGGTACTCTTTCAGTAAAGAACGGCCAGGAATTCCTACAAAGATCTTGCAGCTTCTGCCTAGACAAAATCTCATGGTCCGGAATTTCCTTCCAATGCTCCATGACAATCGCGAGGGGAGAGTCGGGTTCCGGCTGGGTAAAAGAAGGCTTTCGAGAAGCCTTCTTCCCAGTGGAAGTACGACCATGCTTCGAAGCCTTGGCACCCATTGTTCCTTGGGGTTTAAGAGGAACCTGGGTTTTCTGGGAAAGGAGGGATGGGAAGGTATCTTAGTAAGTCGGGTTTTCTCACAAAGGGAGTGGGACAGGGGGGTTTCTTAACATAAACAAAGTACAGTACACGACGTTCCAATAATCTAGCCTGGTCCCTTGCGTTCACTAGTTCGGCTAGCGGGGCGGCTGACCAGGGGGATCTACTCTAAACTACCTCTTCCTTTCCTTTTTCTGGAGCTCCCTTTTCCTCTTCCTTTCTCTTCCGTTTCTTCTCATCTATTCCTATTCCTCAACCCCCATTTCCACCCATTACAGGGTACCCCACCTGGCAACCTCCTGCCTATCGTCAACAGCTAAGGAAGGGAGCCCTACTGGACGCCTGCCACAGCAGTGCCAGATCGGGCAGCCCTTTTGATAGGGTTAAACGGTCCGGAAAAACCTCCCTTGCGTTCGGAAGCGGGCTCACGCACGACCAGCGTGTTTTACATGGCCCGACCGGGGCGGCTGAGGTTCGAGATAGTGCAGAAAAGTCCTTTGCCCCTTGGCAGCTGGCAAAGTAGGAAAAAGAGCCCAGTCCCTTGCGTTCGTTAGACCAGCTAACGGGGCGGCTGACTGGGTATTGGAGAAGAAGAGATAGAGCTCAGGACTCCCCTTCCGAGTTGAGCAACAGTCCACGGGACGGACTGAGAGACAGGCAAGAAATGATAGGCAAGAGAGCAGTAGATTGCGGTTGCCAGGCTTACCTCCCCCCTCCCCCCAATCACCAGTGCACTGGATTTATACTTACGCGTCTTCCACCGCGATCCGCTGGATCGTTGGAGACGAAGCCGGCTGAGCTTTGCCTTTGCTCCCCGGTTGGCTCCCCCTGGGACCTGCAATTACCGCCCGGAGGATGGCTAGGGATCCGTCGAGTCTCCACGGGAGAAAAGGGTCCCGTTGCCGGCTGAAGGCTCGGTGGGGGTCCCCAACCACCCCGGGAGAACGCAGGTCCCGGGTTTCGGCACCAACTGTTACGGAAAAGTTACCGGGTCGAGGCTGCTCAGCTCCCGGTCCTACGGAGGAAGCCCGTGGTTCGCTGCGGAGGTAATGGAGACCAGCCGGAGATCGGAGCAAAAGCAAAGACGTTTATTGCGCAACAAGGTTCAGGAGGGTCCGAACCCCGAACAAAGGGTGTCCTGGACTTTTAAAAGTTCCCGCGATAGCCCAGAATACATTGCAAAATACATCACAGAAACGTCAGAGATGGGGAGGGGAGAGAGGAGGTTCTGGCAATATTTACATACGGGAAAAACAAGTTTTACATGTCAAGAGGGATGGCAGGAACTGGTGATGGGATTTAGGGTGGGTGCAATACACATTGATGGTTTCCACTGGGGAAAGACAATAGAAAACTCCTAGGAGGATGTCTGCTGTCATGGTTACTGATGGATGGGTGCTTGAATGGATTACCGGGAGGGGTGCATTTCCTCCTGCAGCTGGATGAGGACGTGACTCTCTGCTTAAGGGATTATGAAAGCCACTGAGTTAGGAGTCCAAAAATTATACAGTATCGAAATAACATACTTCTGATGATCGGAGGATGACGGGGACCGAGGGGTTAGAAAGGTTATTTTATAAGGAGCAGATAGACACTCGAACCATGCAGCTAGGACCTTGCGTTGCTGAGATATTGATTTTTATGTTATTTAACCTTAGAGCTGTCAAACTGCCCGCCCACAGTCTAAGCGAGTCCACTTGTTACAATGTTGCAAGTTATAATTAATAACTTCCCTTGCTAGATACATTTTACTTTCGATTCCATTGTTCTCGCAGCAGGGAAGCTGTCAAAATCCACTTAGCATGCAGTCAAGCGTGAAGGTGTTGAGTACATTATAGTAGCTGCGCTGAACGTTCCATTTTGGAGGCTTGGCTGAATGCACGCTCCTGATTGGTCGGCTTGCCGTTCATTGAGAAAATGGAGCGCACGGGGAGTGCTTTGACAGGAGGCTTTTCGGAGGGGTTTCGGGACGCAGATCGGGACATTGGGGGAACCCTTCATCGCGAGGGTTTTATGTGGTGCTTGTGCGACTTAGGTGTGTGTGTCTGGGGTCACCCGCTCATCGTCGGGGGGGGCAACGAAAAGAAACGGAGGCTTCCAGGTCCCGCACTCGGCCGCGCGGGAGTCCGGCGAGGAGGCTGCGCGGTGGGGGAAGGTGGCGGCTGGAAATTTTCCTTAACAAGCTGTTCCTGTTCTCTTGTATCTTTGTCACATGACACGTTCATGGCAAGTTCCGGTACCTCTTTTTCTAGAAAAACAGCACCCTTGGTAGACTCCTCTTGCCATTTGCTTCTCTTCCTAACTGCAATTTGTAATTAAATGCGAAAGGGAAACAATTTATTGGACAGCTGGGCATGTAACTAATACTCACTGCTCCAGGGTGGTTCAGGATCCCTGGTTGGCTGTAGCAGAGTTTGGCCTCAAGAGAGAAGAGGATTTTCTTTAAGCACCCTAGAGAGAACCCTCTCCAGCACAATATTCACAATGGCTTGGCTGTGCATTCTGCTTCCCTGCAGCCCTTTATCCATTCCCCCCCCCTTTTTTTTTACTTAACAAATAAAAGCCCTGAGAGCGGCCAGCCTCTATTGATTCAGCACAGCACCTCTATGGGGATGCATAATACCTCCGTATTTTAATATCTATTAGCGTTGAGATGAAGCCAGTTGTGTGGAAGGAGCAGGCTGCTGAGATGGTGTTGGGCTGATAATAAGTGCTTTAAAACGCAGGATATATTAGTCAAAACAAAAAAATAAAATAAAAAATAAAAAAAATCCTTCCAGTAGCACCTTAGAGACCAACTAAGTTTGTTTTTGGTATGAGCTTTTGTTTGCATGCACACTTCTTCACATACAGAGATATATTAGGATGTATTAGGAGGTGGGACGTGGCACAAGACAACTCTGGGAAAGCGGGGTGGGGACAAGAAATTTTCCGCACCGGGACATTGCAAAACAGACCCCCCCCCCCTTGAGGGAGCGCCATGAACAGGCGAAGGCGAGCATTGCAACGGCCAGAAAAAAGAGCTCAGCTCCGTTTGCAGGAGAAGCGTGGGACCCCCTGCTGAGAGAACAGCGAAAGTGTCGATTCCAAGCGGATACAATTTATCTGGTCTCGGCCCAATGTTAGCCTATGGGGAAACTCCAGGAGGAAAGGAAAGCAGGAGGCGCCCCCTCCCCAAAAGCATCTCTGGATGGAAGTGTGCCATGCGCGCCAGAGAGAAAAACGCAGAGGGGAGATCTGGGCATGCTGGGCTTTGCAAGGGTTAAAGGGAACCGAGCTGCCTTCCTAGAGAGGACAGGAAGCAAGGGGGGGGCAGGTCCTCCAAAGCAAAGCCCCCTCCCTCCCCAGTCCTCTCCTGCAAGGAGGGGGGGGGGTTTGCTTTGGTGTCTCTCCTGCAAGGGCTGCCTGGCTGTCCCCTCCTGGGATCTGGTGAGTGGGGAGGCGGTGGGGGTCCCAGGGCTGCAGCAGGGGAGGGGGCCAGCCTGGGGGGGGGCCTGGTCTGCTCATGCAGGGGGAGGAGAGAGAGGGTCCTGCCAGGGAGGGGCCAGGTCTGCAACGCTCTCCTTCCTGGAGATCAGAGGATCCCAAATTCATTTGGCCTTTCAGAAAGAAAGGACTCCCACGAAATCTCCTTTCTTTAAACAGAGTAATCCCTAGGACATTAACTCTGTGTGACAGAGTTCAGCGTCATTGCACAACAGAGAGAACAAGTGCAAATGGTTTTCCAAAGCTGGAGGAGGAGGAGGACTAGCCCCCCCCCCAAAAAAATACCCACGGGGAGGAAGGAAAAAAATGTGGAAGAGAAAGGTCAGGAATAAATAGAGGGATCCTAGCCGGCAATAATCTGTCTGCTGCATTGCGGTCCAGTTTCTCCCAGGGCCAGATTTAGGTTTGATGAGGCCCTCAGCTACTGAAGGTCATGGGGCCCTTTATATGTCCAGCTGTCCTTTGTCAACAACAAACTGTCGCTGTTTTGTTGTTGTTGTTGTTGTTGAATATATGCTATATGGTTATTTATGGATCTAATCGTTATTTGCACCTGTTGCCATGCTACCAGTACTTGTAGAATGTAGACACCCTATATATAGAAATGAGCAAACCAGTGATATTTTAGGAAGTAGGCTAGCAGGTGGGGGCCATTACTTACATCACAGGAGCCTACAGAACACAAAACACTGTTGCTGTACATAGGTTTTATTTTATCCAGTTCTTCCCCTTTAATTTTTTGGGCCACCCCAAGAGAGTGGGGCCCTAAGCTATAGTATGTTTAGCTTATACATAAATATGGCACTGGCAGCTCCACACGGAGGCCACTGCAGCAATCCCCTCGCACCCAGAGCAGGGCATCCCAGGACCACATCCTCTCTGTCCCAAAGGGATTGTTGATGGAAAACCAGCTGAGCCGGAAATGGGCGCTCCTACTCACTGAGACTTGGCATCAATGGCTGTGTGTGTTAAAATAATAATAAAATAATAATAATAATAATAATAATAATAATAATAATAATAATACCCACCTAAGATTCAAGGGAAATGTCTTTGGCCCCACCCACTTGGCCCTCAGGGGGTTGGCCAGAAGCATACCTGGCCCCTCAGAGCAAATAAAAAGGGACCCCACCCCAGGAGTCTGTCTTGAGAGCGGCAGAGAGTCCAAGTGCAAGAAAAGGAGACAGAAGCAGGGGAGTGGGTGGGGTGGGGAGCAACTCCTGAGGACCCCCGGGTGAGGACCCCCACTAGAGCCAAGCATCCATTTTTCACAAGATACAAATGACTCCCTTGTCAGTCATTTCTGACTTCATGCATTGACTGGAAGGCAGCAGAAACCAGGTTGATTAATCTCCCAGAATTCCCTTCAGTTCCCTCCACATTTTGCATTGCAGTCTTCCTTCTAGGAGGGCTAGAGGCTGCTTCCTCCTCCTCCCTCTCCCTCTTTTTCTTCTTCAGAAGATAGCTCATGGTCTGGGATGTGGTGCAGTCCAGCCCTGGTTCCTAGCAAGAAGCATCCATGCTTGCTCAGGGAACCATTTTTTTCTCCTATACAACTTTTGTAACAGAACAATGTATTTGCTTTGTAGGATTTTCTAGCGCCTCTCCTTAAGACAGACAGAACTTGTCAGAAGACCAAAGCGTTCCATCCGATCTCTCTGAGGCTTCCTGAGACCATAGATGGATGAGCGAGACTCAGCTGGCCCTGGAGCAGGAAGAGGCCGTGCCATCCAAAGTGGGAGCAGTGAGGGATTATGGGAAAACCCAGTGCAGAAGATCCTGGGTGAGGAGGACACCCTCCTGCTCAGAGGTGCAGAGCCAGCAGTTGAGGCAGTTCTGCTGCCAGGAGGCCAAAGGACCCCGAGAGGTTTGCAGCCGACTCTACCACCTTGACTATCAGTGGTTGAAGCCAGAAAGGAACACGAAAGCTGAGATACTGGACCTGGTGATCTTGGAGCAGTTCCTGGCTGTCCTTCCCCCAGAGATGGAGAGCTGGGTGAGGGAATGTGGAGCGGAGACCAGTTCCCAGGCAGTGGCCCTGGCCGAAGGTTTCCTCCTGAGTCAGGCAGAGGAGAGAGAACAGGTGAGAAAGACTTTCCTCTGGATACTCCCAAGGGGCTCCAAACAGGAAGGAGAACATCTCATAATGCTCTACTGATGGCTCATTCCTGTTCCTGGGAAGACATCCACGGAATGATATCTAACACCCTTAAAGCTGTTGGCCCTGACATTCATTTTTTAAATATTTCTCCCCATTCTCTGTTTTGAACCCTTGTTTCTTTTTCAGGGAAAGGATCTCTTTGCAGAAACGGCCCAGATTTCTTTTGAGGCAGGGAGGCCTCCGTTGGACACCAGGCAGAGGCAGCTGGGTAAGGAGGGAGGAGCTTTTTCTGTTTAGTCTTATTTTGTTGGGGGAGATCGTTGTGGCCAAGAGCCCAGAGGAGGGGAAATATATATTTCTTTTTATATAAATGATTATTATTGGTTTTGCATATAATCACATTACATAACATCGTATCTTCTTGTTTTATCTCTTTGGCTCGACTGAGCCTAACGACTTCCCTCCCTCCCGTCTGATGGTTTACAAAATTAAACTTTACCTCTTTACATTTTGCTTCGTTTCCTATCCTTGTTACTTTATTACCTAAAATATTATATTACTCAACCTGACTAGGTAGCAATTTCACCTTACAGATCTTCAGATAACCCTGCTAATGATGTTAATTGCTTACAGTTGTCTTTCAAATATAATACAAATTTGTTCCAGTCCTTTTCGAACACTTGGTCTCACTGGTTCTTCCCTCCAGTTTCGCCAGTTCTGTCCATCATTTTCATCTGCCACTCATCTTTTGTTTGTATTGTTTGTAGCTTCTGTTGTTTCCATCTTTGGGCTAACAAAATTCTTGCTGCAGTTGTTGCATACAAGAAGAATTTTTTATCTTGTCTTGGTATCTCTCTACCCACTATTCCCAATAGAAAAGCTGCCGGGTTTTTTTTAAAAACAAAGGTTTTTTTTAATCATTTTCTTTAACTCATTATATATCATTTCCCAGAATGCTTTTACCTCTTTACATGTCCACCACATATGGTAAAAAGTACCTTCCTTTCCCTTACATTTCCAACATTCATTTTTTGTTCTATACATTTTGGCCAGTTTAACTGGTGTTAAATACCATCTATACATTATTTTCATAACATTTTCTTTAAGCGTACTGCATGCTGTGAAGTTAATGCCTTCCTTCCATAACCTCTCCCAAGCTTCTAACTGTATATTGGTATGTCCAATAGCTTTAGCCCAATGTATCATTACTGATTTTACCTCCTCATCTTTAGCATGCCATTCAAATAATAATTTATACATTTTTGACAATATCTTTGTCTTATCATTCAATAAATCTATCTCAAATCAAGATTTTTTTGTTTCAAAACCATTTTTCTTTTTATCCTCTTTAAACACTTCATTTATCTGATGATAATGCAACCAATCCCTCAATAATTCTTTTGTTTCCTCAAACATTTTAAATTTCTTTTTTCTTTTCTTCTTTTCTTTTTTAAAAAAAAGAATTTATTGGTATTTCCACACAAAACAACAAAGCAAAAACATACATACTACATAAAATGCAAACACACTGCGAAATACAAATACACAAAACAATCAAAAGAAACTAATACATACCTGACACCCCACCTACCCCAGGAACACAGGAACACACCAATCTAATTATTTTAACCTTATTTCAGAACTTACTTAGGGGACTTCCTCACGTTCTCTCTTCTGCGTTCAGTTCGAATTTACTTTAGTAACTTTGTAACTACTTTAACACTCATTAACAATTATTCTTAATACTAATCTAACATCTCATCTTATCTCTATCATCTTATTCATAACCATAATATAAAACATTCTTCTTTAATAACTTTGTAACATTGTAAAATCTTATTTTTTTCAACTAATCTTATTCTTGCAATTTTAATCCACATATCTCAAATCTTACCATTTATTCTTATCAAATAAAATATCAGATTTCAAATCTTAACTTCTTATAACCTTTCTTCACTTAACTTAGTAAAGCTGTTGCCCTTGTTGCTTCTGATTCCAACTTCCAAACATATAAAAATCAATGCCATTTAACAAAACCTAGGTATTTCTTCCATTCTCAAAATCCATGTTTCCCTCTGATGTCGGAGTACCATGGTCAGCCTTCCTATTACATCTTTTAAATCCCCTTACCCCACCCCCCTCCTCACCATCCTCCCCCTTCCCATTCCCATCTCCCACCAGGCTCCCCCCCCAACATTTTCCCAGTCCAGGTTCTTCTTCTCCCAGAGTGTTACACTTTCCTTCTTTCTCCAGAATGTCACATTTCCTTTGGTACTTAATGACAGAGACAGAGTCACAAAGTATCTTTTCTCCACTCTCCAGTTCAAGTTGCATTTCCCAGAGTTGTTGTTCCAAAGTCTCTGAGCTGCCACCCCAGAGACCCTCTATACTGTCCCGATTGCCGGCTTCCGACCTCTCACGTCCTGGAAACCTTTCCTTTCCTTGTACTTGTGCTTCTTCTTCATCAGATGAAATCTCTGGAATATAATTCTCTCCACCTATTTCTTTGAGTAGATCATCAAAACATCTCTTCCAAGTCATTCGCATCTGAGTAAACTTATCATTGACATTCTGTTGCAAAAGTTGTAAATCCAACAATGCTTTTTCCTGTGCTGGAATCATTGTTGAGTCTGGAGAGTCCGTGGGAACTAAGTAAGCAGGAGTAGGCAGGAAGTGATAAAGTTTCAGTACTTTTCCATCTTCACTAACCAGATCCCAGCTGCCATTTCCCCCTTAGTCAGAGGGTTAACTTTCTACCTCTTTAATTCACAATCCATAGGAAGAAATAAATCAAAGTTCTCAGTCTTGCCCCAAACAGGGGTTTCTTAAGTATCCAGAATCAGCATGAAACTTTCAAACCAGTCTTAAATAGCTACAGCTAGATTTGACGTTACTTTGATCTTGCCGCTGTCAGAGAGAGACGGACTTCCTCATTTTAACTCTCTCTCTGTAAGCCAAATTCAATACTTTAGGTCCAAATTAAGCTCTGTACTTACAGAGATCTTCTTTTAGATCCAAATTGAGGAAAAGCGGAGCGCTCAAAATCCGGCAGTTGCCGCCGCTTCGTTCCTTCGGTTGGAGACGGCTTCTTCAGCCCCGTACCGGAGCCCGTTCACTCAAGCCTCCCTTTTACAAGGGAAGCCTGAGAACAGGTCGGCACCTTGGAGCCCGCTAGAAACCCTGGACCACGGGACGCTCTTCCCATGGTTTAAACGTAGCCCGCAGCGCGGTTGCGGACACTCCTACCCCCGAGGAAACCGGAGCTATCTCGGAGCCGAGACAGTTCCCAACTGCTCAGCATGGCGCTCACACCGGAAGTCCGTTCAAACATTTTAAATTTCAACTGGTTTCCTTCCTTCATCACTAAATCTCTGTAGGTGGCTCATTTTTCTTCCATATTTAATTTTTTAACCACAGTCGCTTCCAATGGCGACAGCCACCACAGAGTTTTATGTTCTAATAGACTTTTATATCTATTCCATACCTCATAAATTGACTTTCTTATAATGTGGTTCAGCAATTCTTTGTGCATTTTTACCTTCTCATACCATAAATACGTGTGCCATCCAAATCTGTTATCATATCCTTCCAGATCTAACTTGCCATTGTTTGTTAAGGGATTTTGCTAAAGAATAGAGATCTGTTAGATTGGGAAATATTTTTCTTCACAACTAACATCTGAAATGCACCCAAACATCCAAATACACTCAGCAGGCAAGACTTTCTCAAATGCTCTTCTGTAGTTTGAGATGCACTGATTCACCTGTGAGAGAAGCAGGCACTCTGGGCCTCCCCCTTACCTTTTTCCTCTTACAGGTGACACAGTGATACTGGCTAGACCTCTTCATCCATCTTTACATGGCGACAGTATGGAAGCAGCGACTGTGGATCCAGATCAGGTATGGGGAAGCTGCCTTGTGGGGACAAAGGCCAGGGGCTGGAATGATGTCATAGCTCAAGGAGTGGTGGTGAACAACAGTGTAGTCTCAGAGGAGGACATTTCCCTTTTTCTTTTAGGGTCCAGTGTGCTTTGAAAATGTTGCTGTTCGTTTCACGGACGAGGAGTGGGGTTTGCTGGATCCTAACCAGAGAGCTCTGCATAAGGATGTCATGGAGGAGAATCATGAGATTGTGGCCTCTCTTGGTAAGACTCCTGTCAGGTCTGGCAAGACTCTCCCACACAAGACGCAACAGGCTGGAAGCTGTTTTACCTTCTGATATATTAAGCAATTACTAAGCTTGGTAGTCCGGCTTCTGTAACACATCAATCAGTATCAGAGTCAGTTGCCGCACTGAACGTCCGTCATTTTCCCAGGCAACCTAAATTCCACCTCTGTGTCCCCCTGTTTTCGGTCCTGCACATAGCTAATACCTTATTCTTTCTTCTAGTCTTGAGGGAGTCTGGTTCTGTCAGCACTCCTTTGTCTGGAGTGGATTCTAACGATTCCCCTCCTCCTGTGGCTTGCTCTGTGTTGTTTTGACATTCCACAGGCTACATTCCAGAGCTTATCTTTTCCTGGCTATGTGAAAGACTCCGGTTCCTGCTCCCCCCCCCCAGTTTGCACTCCCTCCTCTGGATTTCTGGCTTTCTGTCAGAGCGAAAGTATCCTTGACAACTCCCTATGGGATCCTAATATCTGTTTTTAAATTCAAAGCAGCTCTCTGTGATGAACCTCATATATTTTCACAGATCTCAACAGAGCCCCCTACAACAACTGGGATTACAATATTCCCACAATAAACCTTGAACATTTAAATACTGTTTTTTTCTGTGAATGTGCTTCCTCCATTTGCAGCTTCTTGAAAAATGATCAGCCTGGTCTGAACTACTCAGACCATTTTACCTGTAAACCTCAGAGTTGTTAGGGGAGTTGAAGTAGCTTCTGTCAGGTTTTCTGTTTTTGTTCTTGCTCCTGTCAGTCTTTGGTTGACGAAAGAGAAGATTGACATTGGAAACAGAAGGGATGCCATGATGGAGCCAAACAAAATCCATTTGAGAGAAGAGCCAGGATTATCTAATCACAGATTCCCCCAAGGATGTTGGTTGATCCCCGTTAATTAATGCACCCAACCATTCAGTAAAACTATCTAACCCACTTATGTTATTCCTCTATGACCAGTGTTAAGAAGTATTATTCATTAATTTCTCCCTAATGCTCTAATCCATTTTTCTCTTCATTACAGATAGTAATGAACTGGAAATCAAGAACAAGGGTGACCATGACAAAATCCCCACAAGGGAGAAACAGTATAAATATATTGAATGTGGGAAAAGTTCCCATTCCTCTTCCCATCAAGGAAATCCCATTGGGAAGAAACCATATAAGTGCATGGAATGTGGAAAGAGCTTCAGTCAGAGCACCCATCTAACTTCCCATCAAAGAATTCATACAAGAGAGAAACCATATAATTGCTTGGAATGTGAAAAGAGCTTCAGTAACAGCTCCTCTCTCACTTCCCATCAGAGAATTCATACAGGGGAGAAACCCTATCATTGTGGTGAATGTGGAAGGAGCTTTAGTCAGAGTGGTCATCTCACTTCCCATCAAAGAATTCACACAGGCGAGAAACCCTATCAGTGTGTAGAATGTGGAAAGAGCTTCAGTAACAGCTTCTCTCTCACTTCCCATCAAAGAATTCACACAGGCGAGAAACCCTATCAGTGTGTAGAATGTGGAAAGACCTTCAGTAACAGCTTCTCTCTCACATCCCATCAAAGAATTCATACAGGGGAGAAACCCTATCAATGCAGGGAATGTGGAAAGAGCTTTAGTCAGAGTGGTCATCTCACTTCCCATCAAAGAATTCATACAGGTGAGAAACCCTATCAGTGCATGGAATGTGGAAAGAGCTTCAGTTTGAGCTCCTATCTCACTTCCCATCAAAGAATTCATACAGGGGAGAAACCCTATCAGTGTGTGGAATGTGGAAAGAGCTTCAGTCAGAGCTCCTCTCTCACTTCCCATCAAAGAATTCATACAGGGGAGAAACCCTATCAGTGTGTGGAATGTGGAAAGAGCTTCAGTTGGAGCACCGATCTCACTTCCCACCAAAGAATTCATACAGGGGAGAAACCCTATCAATGTTTGCAATGTGGAAAGTGCTTCAGTTTGAGCTCCTATCTCACTTCCCATCAAAGAATTCATACAGGGGAGAAACCTTACCAGTGCGTGGAATGTGGAAAGAGCTTCAGGAAGAGATCCCATCTCACTTCGCACCAAATAATTCATACAGGGGAGAAACCCTATCAGTGTGTGGAATGTGGAAAAAGCTTCACCACGAGCTCCTATCTCACTTTCCATCAAAGAATTCATACAGAGGAGAAAACCTTCATTATATAGCTTTAGGAGTCAGGCAAATCTGCACCTTTTTAACCAGACCTTTGGCTGATTGACATCTAATGCCCTTTTTAAATGTGGGTATGGGGGTTACAGATGAGTATTTTGGGTTTTTATGTTGTAACCATCCTGAGATCTGTGGGTGTAGGGAACAGGAGCCAACTCAGAGGCCAACAGGTCTTTGCCCCCCAAAAAAGATATTTGAGGGGGCCACCCCCAGTTGATGGGCACTGCCATTCAAGTGCATGCATCATGTGATTGTGCAAAGCCAACCTTACCTTGCCCCCCCCCCAATTATTTTATTCAAGTTGGCACCACTGGGTCGGGTGGTATATATTCAAATTAAAGAAATACATAAATCACCCTCCTTTGCGCATGTTCCAGCTTGTCAATATCCTTATTTATTATCATTTTAAATATTTATGTGCCCTTCATTTGAAGATTTTACCACATAAACATACAGGATGAAAGTATGGCCTTCACAAAAACAAGTCATAATAATAATAATAATTTATTATTTATACCCAGCCAGAAAAAAACTTCTCTTTTTCTTTTCTTTTCTTCTTTTGAATGGAGTTACAAACTGCTGTGGTGATAGTGCATCTTGATTTCAGTAAGGCTTTTGACAAAGTCTCCTGTGATATTTACCAGGAAGCTGGTAAAATGTTGGCTGAACGATGTAACTTAGGTGGATTTTACTGACGAAACCTGAACAGTCCTCCTTCATGGTTCTTCATCATCCTGGGGGAAAGTGACAAGAGGGGTTCTGCAGGGTTCTGTCCTGGTCCCGTTGTTGTTCAACGTCTTTATAAATGACTTGGATGAAGGAAGTGAGGGGATGCTCATCACATTTGCAGACGACAACGGGGAGCGGAGGCCAATGTTGCAGAAGGCAGAATCAGATCAAGGGCAGGAATAGCACCACTTTATTCTGCCTAGAATACTTTGTTCAATTCTGGGCACCACAATTCCAGTATCTTAAATTTTGTTGGCCTGGGGAAATCAAGAAGGTGGGGTAACACAATCCATATTCCTTTAATAACACATGGCCAATGTTTATTGAATACATGTATTGTTAACACTGTTGCAGTAATCCACCCAGCCCTCAAGGCAAGATGTGTTGTGATCTTTTTAAGTAATCAAATGAAACTTGTAGCACATGGCAGGATGAAAGCCTGCAATTCCATCAGGACAAGTTATTTGTCATTTACTGTTGTAACCATTGCTTTCTGAAAATTTATCTTCTATATCATGAAGATAAAACAATTTTTAAAAAAAGGAGGTGGGGAAATCATGTTCATTATTCCATTAATCTGCTTGCATGTGTTGAGTGTTATTTGGAGACTGTAACTCCCAGTGATTTCACATTATCTATGTGTTTCTATGTGTTCAGCACACATGATTGCAGGTGAGACTGAATAAAAGACTTCCTAGGAAATTCCCTTTGACTGCTTCTGTATCTTTCCAAATGTGACTTTACTTGCACATAAGAATAGATCATATTTATTGCTGGAAAATCATGTCATCGTGCCTGTGGCTTTCCAGAGAATGAGGAGGTATGTGCCTTCCAATTCAAAAGAGCAGTGGCAGTGAATGGAACATATTCCATAGTTGGACTTCCACTTGAGGCGCCCCGGAAGATGGCTGAAAATTCATTGCTCCGGCTCCCACAGCGTAATTAGAGGCTGAGATGGGAGTAATCAGCCTCTCACATCTTCCCAGGGGTATGGGAAGACACTGCCTCATCCGCAGTTGCCCGCCAACTCTGTTCCGAAATCGGAAGGAAGGAGGGGCTGGGGGCCCCTGGATGGAAAGCCCCTGAGAGAGTCTGGCTCTCCTGGACATTGTCTCTGCAAGCGCACCAAGTTCCATCTCTTAAGATGAAAAATTGGATTTAAGTTTTGGACATGCTTCAAGCGAGGAGGGAGGAAATATTTTGCTGAACAACCCAGTCACTGAGGTGCCGAAAGGCTGAGAGGAAGAAGGATTAACATCTAATCGGTATGCTGGAATGGAACGGAAAGGGGGGGGGTGAGCCTTTTTTTACTATTGTCACTTTGCTTCATTATATTATATTACTTGGCCAAAAAAACCCAGAAGAACTGTTTTCACCATCTATATACAAGCGAGATTTGAAAGTTTTGTATTTGTTGACATAATATGGCTTCAAAATTATAAATTGTGGAAATGAAAATGTTACATAATTATGGCTTTTGATCTTTGATCTGTTTGGAAGATACTTTTAAAAAAAATCCTTCCAGTAGCACCTTAGAGACCAACTAAGTTCATACCAAGAACAAACTTAGTTGGTCTCTAAGGTGCTACTGGAAGGATTTTTTGAATTTATATTTTGTTTTGACTATGGCAGACCAACACGGCTACCTACCTGTAACTGATACTTTTAGTATGCTCAGATGCGAACCAACATATCATTTATGGTAATATGTATGTAACTCCCATTCAGATTTTTTTTTTTTTTAAGAATTACAAATGTTTATATTTGATGTAGTTCTCACAGATACTGCTAAAATTATTTTGCTTTGATGCTTGCAGACTTTGTTTAATCAAACTTACTAAAGAGGTTGCAGTGCATGTGTTTTGAACTTACAATCTATCAAATCCTTTGTCGAAGTTGAATATTTTGTGGAACGCCATTTTTCATAATATGAAGAGAAATCTCATTCAAATAAATGATTGAGTATACATCGGGGGGGGGTGGGAAACAATTTCTTTAATGAATAAACATCAGGGTGGAAATAAACAACTTACTGCCCTACTTGGAAGTATTCATGGCGGGGGAAAACCTTTAATGGAAACTGTGCAAAATCGTTTAGGCTCTTCTATTTAAAAAAAACAACACATTAAAAAGGAAAAAATCAGAATACTTATTAAAGGGATATGGAAAAGACACAAAATTAATCCATCTATCCCTAAATATAAACCACTTTATCTTCTTCAGAAGCAATATCAACACCTACTTATTTTTAAATTGCAAAATGTTGCATATCCTTTGCCGAATCTGCTGGGTCTTCACACTGTACACAACAGGATTGAGAAGTGGTGGGACAGCAACGAATATGTTGGCCATCAGCATGTGGACAATGGGGGAAAGGTGTCTCCCAAATCGATGCACCACACTGATGCCAATCATTGGGATGTAGAAGATCAAGATGGCAGAAATGTGGGACACACAGGTGTTGAGAGCTTTCAGACATTCTTTTCGAGAAGCAATGCTCAAAACAGTCTTCAGGATCAGGATGTACGACACAAGAATGATCAGAACATCCAACATTATACTGCACATGACTACAACAAAGCCATATATGATGTTGACTTTTATGCTTGCACAGGCTAACTTCATGGCATCTTGGTGGAGACAGTAGGAGTGAGAAAGGACATTGGATCTGCAGAAAGGGAGCCGTTTAATGAGAAATGGGAATGGGAAGCAGAAACAGAAACCTCTGGACAAGATAGCTATACCTATTTTTGCAATGACTGAATTCGGTAGAAGTGATTTGTATCTCAGTGGATCACGGATGGCAATCAAGCGGTCAAAAGCCATAGCCACAAGAATGCCAGACTCTATCTCTTGAAGTATATGGATGAAGAACATCTGGCTGATGCAGGCATTGAATGGGATTTCTCCTGAGTCAAACCAATAGACCCCCAGCATTGTTGGCATGGTGGAGATGCAGAGGCCCAGATCCGAGCAGGCGAGCAGGCAAAGGAAGAAGTACATGGGCTCATGGAGGCTTTGGTCGATCTTGATGACATAGAGGATCGTGATGTTCCCAAGCAGAGTCAGGGCATAGAGCACAAAGAGTGGGAAGGCCACCCAAGAGTTCTTCTGCATCCCAGGGATGCCAATCAGGACAAAGGTTTGGTGGCTCACCAGGGTCTCATTGGAGCTCGTGATGGAGGACATCCTTCCCCAAGTAGGTAGAAAGATTCTAAGGAGTAACAAAATTGATCTGTGTTAGAGATTCTGATATCCTGCTTCAGTCCAACATGAAATGTTGTTATTAGAGCCTCCATTCAAAGAAGGAGAAACAGTCCTAAAATCAGTGCTAAATTCTCCTTTTATGATGGTCAACCAAGAACCCTATTTTCAATGTTTGAAGTTTTATTCTGCTTTTAGTGCTCTGTTAGGGGCCGCCCAGAGTGGCTGGGAAAACCCAGCCAAATGGGCGGGATATAAATACCGGTAATCAATGTACATCATCATCATCATCATCATCATCATGTATCTGAAGAAGTGTGCATGCACATGAAAGCTCATACCAAGAACAAACTTAGTTGGTCTCTAAGGTGCTACTGGAAGGAATTTTTGATTTTTTTGATCATCATCATCATCATCATCATCAATCTCAGTGTCCCAACTCCAGCCAGTTCATCTCTTTTATTATTTAAACCCTCTATACCTGTTTGCTTGCTTTTGTCACTGTATGTGGCCTTGGGAAATTCATTGTCTCTCCATTTCTCATCTGCAGATTTGAAATAACAATCACATTTATTTGATGACATAGAAATGATATATCTAAATGACTAAATGTATAGCAGCATAAGGAAAAGGGGGTGGGACAAGTCTCCTCCCACCTCCTCCTGCTCCCCCTTTAAAGGATAGGTTGGGCAGCCATCTGTCATGGATGCTTTAGCTGCCATTCCTTCAGCCTTGATGTTCCTCCCAACTCTACAAGTCTATGATTCCTTTTCTGAGAAGACAACTTTGAAACTGAAACACCCAGTGAGTGAAAGGGATGTGACCAGATATGACCAGAGGCTGGAATCGGGGGGGGGGGAGATATTGACTGATTTTATAATTGTGTACATAAAAACAAAAATGTAGAAATGAATATTAAGAATAGATGAAGGAAGAAAAACCAGGTTACCAGGATAACATACCTTTAGGCGCCAGGTGAAAATGTTTCTCTAACACCAGGCCTCTGGCTGGTCGAACAATTGCTGGTCTTTTAAACATTTGTGGGAGCGGAGTCCTTGGTATGCTTTTTTGTTTTGGTTATGCATTTTACCTTATTTTGTAATGCTATGTTGTGAAGGTGCCTCTGATGCTGGGTGAAGAGCAGTACACAAATATATTAGAAAGAAATAGTAATTATGATGACGATCAGGGAAAATAAGATGTGAAACAATCTGCATGAGGAAAAGTGGCTAAAACCTGCAAGACTTACAGCATGCAAGCGTAAAATTATGGGTATGTCCATAGCAAAAGGAAGAACAATGAAACAATGGGGTCACTTAGAGGAGAAGATGGTGAAATGCGAACAGGAGACAGAGAAAGGGCAGAACTCCTCAATGCCTTCTTTGCCTCAGTCTTCTCCAAAAAAGAAAACAATGCCCAACCTGAAGAATATGGAGCAGATGATTCAGCAGGGGAAACACAGCCCAGAATAAGTAAGGAGGTAGTACAAGAATACTTGGCTAGTTTAGATGTATTCAAGTCTCCAGGGCCAGATGAACTACATCCAAGAGTATTAAAAGAACTGGCAGAGGTGATTTCAGAACCACTGGCAGTAATCTTTGAGAATTCCTGGAGAACAGGCGAAGTCCCAGCAGACTGGAGGAGGGCAAATTTTGTCCCTATTTTCAAAAAGGGGGAAGAGAAGACCCAAACAATTACCGCCCAGTCAGCCTGACATCAATACCAGGAAAGATTCTAGAGCAGATCATTAAGCAAACGGTCTGTGAGCACCTAGAAAGGAACGCTGTGATCACTAAAAGTCAGCATGGGTTTCTGAAAAATAAGTCATGTCAGACCAATCTGATCTCATTTTTTGACAGAATTACAAGCCTGGTAGATGAAGGGAACGCTGTGGATGTAGCCTATCTTGATTTCAGCAAGGCCTTTGACAAGGTGCCCCATGATATTCTTGTAAAGAAGCTGGTAAAATGTGGGCTAGACAATGCTACCATTCAGTGGATTTGTAACTGGCTGACTGACCGAACCCAAAGGGTGCTCATCAATGGCTCCTCTTCATCCTGGAGAGAAGTGACTAGTGGGGTGCCACAGGGTTCTGTCTTGGGCCCAGTCTTATTCAACATCTTTATCAATGACTTGGATGATGGGCTTGAGGGCATCCTGATCAAGTTTGCAGATGACACCAAATTGGGAGGGGTGGCTAATACCCCAGAGGACAGGATCACACTTCAAAATGACCTTAACAGATTAGAGAACTGGGCCAAAGCAAACAAGATGAATTTTAACAGGGAGAAATGTAAAGTACTACACTTGGGCAAAAAAAATGAAAGGCACAAATACAGGATGGGTGACACCTGGCTTGAGAGCAGTACATGTGAAAAGGATCTAGGAGTCTTGGTAGACCATAAACTTGACATGAGTCAACAGTGTGATGCAGCAGCTAAAAAAGCCAATGCAATTCTGGGCTGCATCAATAGGAGTATAGCGTCTAGATCAAGGGAAGTAATAGTACCACTGTATTCCGCTCTGGTCAGACCTCACCTGGAATACTGTGTCCAGTTCTGGGCACCACAGTTCAAGAAGGATACTGACAAGCTGGAACGTGTCCAGAGGAGGGCAACCAAAATGGTCAAAGGCCTGGAAACGATGCCTTATGAGGAACGGCTTAGGGAGCTGGGTATGTTTAGCCTGGAGAAGAGAAGGTTAAGGGGTGATATGATAGCCATGTTCAAATATATCAAAGGATGTCATATAGAGGAGGGAGAAAGGTTGTTTTCTGCTGCTCCAGAGAAGCGGACACGGGGCAATGGATTCAAACTACAAGAAAGAAGATTCCACCTAAACATTAGGAAGAACTTCCTGACAGTGAGAGCTGTTCGACAGTGGAATTTGCTGCCAAGGAGTGTGGTGGAGTCTCCTTCTTTGGAGGTCTTTAAGCGGAGGCTTGACAGCCATCTGTCAGGAATGCTTTGATGGTGTTTCCTGCTTGGCAGGGGGTTGGACTGGATGGCCCTTGGGGTCTCTTCCAACTCTAGGATTCTGTTCTATTCTATTCTATTCTATTCTATTCTATTCTATTCTATTCTATTCTATTCTATTCTATTCTATTCAGTATGGAAGGAGAAGGAGAAGGTAGCTTTTTACAACTAAACTTATTCAAAGCCGTCCATAGTCCAAAGCCCAGAAAAAGCCTCCTCTATTCATACCTCAGTCATAAGATGGGCCTGTTGCGACAAGAGAGAAGCAAGATCTTCTCAAAAGGAGTAACAAAGGGCCCCTCCAGATGACCAATTTATTGAGGATTCATCTTGAGTTGCTTGTGCAAATCTGACAGAGAGGTTAATGACTGTGTTTTCATTCTGCTTGGTTTGTGAGGTGGTTATAAGACAGCCTTTCTAAACCTTGGGTCCCCAGATGTTTTTGGCCTACAACTCCCATCATCCCTGACCACTGGTCCTCCTACCTAGGGATGATGGGAGTTGTAGGCCAAAAACATCTGGGGACCCAAGGTTGAGAAAGGCTGTTATAAGAGAATCCATATTCATCCTGCATTCATCCTGATTTGCATTCAGAGCCCTTGCTCATCTATCAGTCACTCATTCATTCATCCTGCACTTTTCAAGACATTTCCCTGTCACTTTCCAAATTGCAAACTGTGATATATATATATATAGCAGATTTGTTGTACTAGGGTGATGGAGCATTCCCACTTTAAATGTGTAAACTGAAATTTCTGGTGCGTGGTTGAAGCACTCGCTTTAAATATTGGTGGTCTGGAGATGCCCAATGATAAATCAGAGCAACAGAAAATGTCTGTGGGAAAGATGGAGCAGAAAGATCTAACCCAGTATAAAATTATATTGAAAGGCCCGGAGAATTGCTTCCAGGCCCTGTTTGAAGTGCATGCAGGGGGCGTGTTCTGCTTGATATAGGTTGGGACTAAGATAACCTGAATGATCAACTCACCCTTTATATATGTACACTGGGACCTCCTGCAGATGCCATCTTAGCAAGATGTGGGATCTGCACAATAAAGGGAGCAGACCTTTGGAATTGCTTCCCTGAATGGGACCCAGTGTCCCTTTGGAATGGCCTGTTCTTCATTATGAGAGAGCGCCTCCTCTGTTGTCATTTGGGCACCTACTGAAGACCCTCCTCTTCCAACAAGCTGAATCCCAGTTGGCACCTGCACTTTTAGAGTGTTTGTATAAATGAACTGGTTCCTAAATCTCTGTATGGTTTTTATAGTGGAATCATTTGGAATTTTTAAACATATGGAGCTGTTTTCAACTGTTCCCCTCCCCCCAACTTTCTTGGATATTTCAGCTTTCTTTGTATACTTTCTGGTGGCAACCTTCCCTGGGACTATGTGGTAAAGGGCGGGGAAGAAATCAAGTAGATAAAGCAATCAAAGCTAAAAGATTCTTTTTACAATTTTTTACAGCTTCCATTGTCCTCCCTAGTCCTGGACAGCAGATGGACTCCTCCAATATGGAATTCCACATTAAATCCAAGTTTCTTTCTGGCCTGCCCAGTAGCAATTGCAGGATTTTCACTCAAAGGATAACGATGGTAATGGTGATAATGTTCATAATAATCATATTGATAGTGAGAAGCATGATTATCATCAAAGTGCAGCAGTAGTACAGAGGCATATGCTGCTTTTCCATATAGATATGGATATTAGACTATTATTTTAGTGTTATTTGCAGCTAACAATTAACAAAGAAGCCTCTGGTAGACACAATATTTTAACATGGGACATTGGGGCAAAAAGCAGGTGTAAACCCTCTCTGAGCTCAGTCAAGGGAAAACTCACCTGCTTCGTATCTCAACAAGTCCTTTTCACTTATTTGACTTTATCATAGAATCCTAGAGTTGGAAGAGACCCCAAGGGCCATCCAGTCCAACCCCCTGCCAAGCAGGAAACACCATCAAAGCATTCCTGACAGATGGCTGTCAAGCCTCCGCTTAAAGACCTCCAAAGAAGGAGACTCCACCACACTCCTTGGCAGCAAATTTATGGCACAGGCTGTGAACCTGACTTGGTGAACATGGCAATAAGCATTGTAGAAAAACTGTTTTCCCTCCGGGCAGTGACACCATGGAGCCTATGTGCCCAGAACTGCTGGACCCGCTGGGAGGAGATCTCTGAAATCCCAGCAGCAATTATTGGAGATCCCTCAAGGATCCTGTGAAGAGACCTGCAGTTCTGTTCTCAGAGGTGTTCTGGAGACCACTCTGTGCTCCCTTGTTCCTTAAAACCAGAGAAGTGGGATGCAGATTGAAATATACTCAGAGTGGAGTATTGATTTCATGCTCTTTATTTCAGCTCATAGTACAACAGTGCAAATTCCCCTCCAAACTTCTGGCTATATATACATTATTTACACAATCAATGCAGCCATAAGCGTGGAATTGAGGATGCCTTCCTTGGAGTCGCTCCTGTGGAAGTGTGTTTTTATCTATTGGTTGACACTCTGGCACAGACTGCCTGAATATTATCTGGCCCAATGCTTATGGCGCAATGAGTTCATGAGCCCTTGGGCTAGTAAGATTCACGCCAAACTTTTGCTTATTGGAATTTCGCCCTTAGAGATTCTGAATCAAGATCTAAGTATAGCAAAAAAGACCATCTCCCAAAGATTGGATGATATTGAGCTGCAGCGCAATATTATGCTGGGTGGGGGGAAATGCTCACCGAGATCCCTGGGCATTGTACCCCCACCAGGGGCATAGCAAGGGGGGGCGGAGGGGGCGGGGGCCCCCCGGGCAGTGCTCGTGCTGAGGGTGACACTTTGGACGGTGGCCCCGCCCCCTGGACTTAAAAAATAATAATTTTTTAAAAATCCGTTTTGAAAATTTTAAGGCTATTTTCGGCACTGCCGGGGTGGAGCCACAGGGGCAGGCAGCCAGGAGGGGGGTCACCCCCCCTCGCTGGCTGCCCCTGCGGCGCCGAAAATAGTCCCCCCCCTTCCAGCGGCGGAGCTTGGCATGGAGGCAAGGGGCGGGCCAGCGAGGTGGGGTGCCACCCCCTCCTCGCTGGCCCGCCCCTTGCCTCTTTGCCGAGCTCTGCTGCTGGCTGGCTTGCGGAGCCGGGGCATGGAGAGGGGCGGGCCAGCGAGGAGGGACACCCCTCCTCACTGGCCCATCCCTCTCCCTGCCCCGATTTGCGATCCGCCAAAGGAGCCCGGGCGGCGGATTCGGGAGTCATGACGCATGCACGCCCTGCGATGCCCCACCCCCAGGTGTGCCTCTTGGCTTCCCGCCCCGGGTAGCCAAGGGGCTAAGAACGTCCCTGACCCCCACTTCAAACACCTGACTATCTATCAACTCTTTCTATTGCTAGTCACCGTTTCGCTTTTATTAAAGCATGGTTTAATGTCTTCCCTTCAAACGTTCTTTTTCACAGATTTTCTGGGGGCCAAGTTTCAGTCTTATGTGCCTGTGATAACCGTTCGATTGAATCTTTGTATCACATAGTGTTTGTCTGCCCCTTGTATTCTGATGCCCGAAAGACTTTACTACTTCCATTAATTCAAAAATTACCGGGGTATTTGGAAGAGACTTACCTTGCTCTTCTGTTGCAAGATACAGACCCGATTGTAACTTTACATATGGCAAAATTTCTGACCTCAGTCCTGACACTTAAGAAACGCAATGGTTTGCTATATACAGTTTGAAATTTTAATTTAACTTTTATCATATTCTACTCAGCTGAGTATTTTTTAAGCTATTTTATTGTTAGTAATTGTAAACCAGTCTGTGATGTTCTGTTTCTGTTTTTGGTTGTTATGTTTATGGGCTTAAAGCCGAAATAAAATGAGTTGAGTTGAGTTATGTTGTGTATTGATTCAAGGGTTATCATATCTGTATTACTATTGTCTGTATTCACATTAGGGGAAAGTAACTGCCTTCCTGTTCCAGAAGGAACAGCTACTATTGGTTCATTCAAGTTGCTGCATTTGGATCCTCAGTCTTATTGGTTCCCACCAAAAGGCAGCTTTGTGATTGCTTGAGATTGTTCCCTCCAAAATGTATCCTTTCTAGCCAGTCTTCTGTCCCTATAAATGTAGCTTCCCTCTCCTCAGTTCCCCAGTCTTGTTTGTCTGAATAAAGAGTGTTACATGAAGAAGCTGTCTCCTGCCTGCTATGTCAGAGAGCTGAAATCACTTGCTGAATCACGATCCCCACGTTACAACAACTTATTTACACAATGGGTCCTGTGTGATTGGCTGATTCATCTCCCCTCCTGGAGCCTGACTGGGCTGCTCCTGCAGACCAATCAGGTTGCTGCATTCTAGGATCCTACCTGCCGATTGTTCTAGGATCCAAACTCAGTACATAACACAGACAGAATATCTTAACCAGAAGGTCTCAACCTACCTCTCTGAGTGGATCCAGGGCGGGAGGTCCGGAAAGGGCGGAACAGTCACACGCCCCTTGAATTTACAGGAGAGAGCCCAGCCAGATGATGTGGTACTTGGGGGGGGGGCGGCATGAAGCAGGCACCTGCCCATTGGTGCCCACAGCACAGCCTGGTGCTCCTCTCTGTGAGCGCTGGTTCCTCCAATGCTGGGAGAGGAGCACTGGCCTGCTCTGGGGGCGCCTTTTTTGCACCCCCTCAAAAACCTGCACCCAGGGGCATTGCCCCTCTGGCATGCCCCACACTACACCCCTAGGCTGCTAAGGCTCTAAGGGTTTCTGCAGCTGCTCGCTCTTCCTGGTGGGCCGAGCCCACTGCTTCCTTCTCTTTTGACGCTTCCTAGACCTCATCGCTGAAGAATTGATGCTTTTGAATTATGGTGCTGGAGGAGACTCTTGAGAGTCCCATGGACTGCAAGAAGATCAAACCTATCCATTCTTAAGGAAATCAGCCCTGAGTGCTCACTGGAAGGACAGATCCTGAAGCTGAGGCTCCAATACTTTGGCCACCTCATGAGAAGAGAAGACTCCCTGGAAAAGACCCTGATGTTGGGAAAGATGGAGGGCACAAGGAGAAGGGGACGACAGAGGACGAGATGGTTGGACAGTGTTCTTGAAGCGACTGGCATGAGTTTGGCCAAACTGCGGGAGGCAGTGAAGGATAGGCGTGCCTGGCGTGCTCTGGTCCATGGGGTCACGAAGAGTCGGACACGACTGAACGACTGAACAACAACAGACCAAGGTGATGGGTGTGTGTCTGTCTCTGGCTCCTGTGAGGTGGCTGGGACCAGTCCAGAAGAACACAAGAAGAGGCTGCTGGGTTAAGCCAATGGCCAATCTTGTCCAGCCTCCTGCTCCCACACTGAAACCCATAAGCAGGAAGCGAAGCCCCAGAGCACTCTGTGCTCCTGCCGTTCCCAACAACTGGTATTCAGAAGCCTTACTGCCTCCAACTATGGAGGCAGACACCAGTAGCCATGGCTAGTAGCCATCGATAGCCCTCTCCTCCTCCATGAATCCTCTTATAAATAGGGCCGCCATATGTCCGGGTTTTCTCAGACATATCTGGGATTCATCTGTTGGAAATAGTGAAAAAAAACTCAACAACCTTTTTGTCCAGATTTTCACTTTTTAAAATAAGGCAGCCCCACTTTAAAGGCACCTGAGTTGGAGGGCATCACTGCCTCCTATGGGGCTGGGAGCAATTTCCACAGTTTAACTCTGTGCTGCGTGAAGGACTTCCTTTTATCTATCCTAAATCTTCCAGCATTCCACTTCATTGGGTGTCCAAGAATTCTAGCGTTATGGGAGAGGATATAAACTTTCTCCATGCTATGTCGCACAGTGTAAATTAATAATCCAGAGTTCTTCAGTGAAAGAATAAGAGCTTTACTAAGTCAAAGTCAACCTCATAAACATCATAAAAAAGCGAATGCAATTCTGGGCTGCATCAATAGGAGTATAGCATCTAGATCAAGGGAAGTAATAGTACCACTGTATTCCGCTCTGGTCAGACCTCACCTGGAATACTGTGTCCAGTTCTGGGCACCACAGTTCAAGAAGGATACTGACAAGCTGGAAGGTGTCCAGAGGAGGGCAACCAAAATGGTCAAAGGCCTGGAAACGATGCCTTATGAGGAACGGCTTAGGGAGCTGGGTATGTTTAGCCTGGAGAAGAGAAGGTTAAGGGGTGATATGATAGCCATGTTCAAATATATCAAAGGATGTCATATAGAGGAGGGAGAAAGGTTGTTTTCTGCTGCTCCAGAGAAGCGGACACGGGGCAATGGATTCAAACTACAAGAAAGAAGATTCCACCTAAACATTAGGAAGAACTTCCTGACAGTGAGAGCTGTTCGGCAGTGGAATTTGCTGCCAAGGAGTGTGGTGGAGTCTCCTTCTTTGGAGGTCTTTAAGCGGAGGCTTGACAGCCATCTGTCAGGAATGCTTTGATGGTGTTTCCTGCTTGGCAGGGGGTTGGACTGGATGGCCCTTGGGGTCTCTTCCAACTCTAGGGTTCTAAAATGGTTTCAAACAGTTTGACTAAGATTACATACTGACTCTGCTCACAACTGAGGCAGACAGACTCTGACTGAAATCTTACTGAGAGAAAATGGCTGCTACTTTTAAGGAGAATGAGTCACATGCCAGAGTGACTCAACAGTTAGCAGTTAGGCCTGAATAAATTTAGTAGTCCAAATGATTGTGCAGTCCCAGCACTTCCCAGCCCGCTTCCCTGCTTCTGCTCTCATGTGTCTTTGTCACACGACATGCTGGGCATCGTTTTATAGACTTCTTTCATGTCACCTCTTACTCACTTTTCCTCTAAGCTAAGAGAGTGTCTCCGCTAAGCCTGCAGAGCAACATAGGGATGGAGAGACGGGTGGGACTTGTGCTTCCCGTCGGGCAGAAGGTTGAGGCGAGAGAGCAGGTTGAGGAAGAACAAGAACCAACAAACTGAATTCCATTTCTTTTAATGCCAAATGTGAACAGCAACATGATGGGAGAAACCAACCCCTTGGTTTAAAGAATACACACCAAAAAGGAAATTGACAGCACCTTAGGGCCCTACTCGTAAGTAAGCATAGATTATATTTTGTATGGAAACACTGTCATTGTTTAGGATCTATTATAAGGAAATCAAATTGAGGAAAGGACAAAGCAGACTAATTGTTAGAGAGGCAGAGGCAGAGGTAGGCCCAGAAGAGGTGCAAAAATCACCCCAGAAATCTTCCATCATCTGTGGCAAGGCAGTATGACGGTAGACCATTGAAGACTTTGGAATGTATGAGGCATTGCTGAGTGGCAATGCACTTCCACAGTCACAGCGACTGGGAGAAGCTTCCCATCCTTATTGCACAAAGGCATAAAAGGTGTGCAATTTCTTTGGGGGGGGGAGGGGGAGCTCATGCAACAATACAGCTCTTTGCCAGGGGCACAAAGGACTCTAGGTACAGCTCTGTACACAGATACAGAAGTGACATGGGGGGATCCATTTAATTATTAATTATAATTATAAAACACAAACACTTTATCTTCCTCTTATGGCAGAATTCTCCTTGGGGATAAATATCAACCCCTACTTCTTTTCGACTGCAATATGTTGCACATCCTTTGCCGAATCTGCTGGGTCTTCACACTGTACACAACAGGGTTGAGAAGTGGTGGGACAGCAACAAAAATGTTGGCCATCAGCATGTGGACAATGGGGGAAAGATGCTTCCCATATCGATGTACCAATGTGATGCCAATCATTGGGATGTAGAAGGTCAAGATGGCAGAAATGTGGGCCACACAGGTGTTGAGAGCCTTCAGACACTCTTTTCGAGAAGCAATGCTCAAAACAGTCTTCAGGATCAGGATGTACGACACAAGAATGATGAGAGCATCCAACATTACTGTGCACATGACTGCGATCAAACCATATAAGACGTTGACTCTTGTGTCTGCGCAGGCTAACTTCATGGCATCTTGGTGGAGACAGTAGGAGTGAGAAAGGACATTGGATCTGCAGAAAGGGAGCCGTTTAATGAGAAATGGGAATGGGAAGCAGACACAGAGACCTCTGGATAAGATAGCTATACCTATTTTTGCAATGACTGAATTTGAGAGAAGTGACCTGTATCTCAGTGGACCGCGGATGGCAATCAAGCGGTCAAAAGCCATTGCCACAAGAATGCCAGACTCTATTGCTTGTAATATATGGATAAAGAACATCTGGCTGATGCAAGCATTGAATGGGATTTCCCCAGAGTCAAACCAATAGACCCCCAGCATTGTTGGCATGGTGGACATGCACAGGGCCAGATCGGAGCAGGCGAGCATAGAAAGGAAGAAGTACATGGGCTCATGGAGGCTTGGGTCAGTCTTGATGACATAGAGGATCGTGATGTTCCCAAGCAGAGTCAGGGCGTAGAGCACAAAGAGTGGGAAGGCCACCCAAGAGTTCTTCTCCTGCATCCCAGGGATGCCAATCAGGACAAAGGTTTGGTGGCTCACAAGGCTGTCATTGGAGCTGGTCAGAGGTGAAATCATCCCCTAAGTCCTTTTGGTGAAAGGCCTTGAAGGAGTCCTAAAATTGATCTGTATATTAGAGACTTTTATGCAACCTTACAGATTCTGTCTATGTCATATTGCCTTTATGAAAGGGGATACATATCCTGTTTTAATTCAACAGCAAGATTTGTCTTAGAGCCTCTATCCCAGGAAGGAAGAATGGTCCTGAATGGTGCTTCAATTCATCTCCTATCCTGGCCAAATAACATTCCAACCCTATAATAAAAATTGCCAGTTTCTGATCTGCAAAACAGAAATAAAAAATACAGTGACATTGCTGAGTTAGAAATTATCTGTCCAAATGACTGTGTGGATAGCTGTACAAGGGAAGGATTGGGTAGGACTCACCCCTCCTCTTCCTCTTCCTCGGAGACACCTTGAAACAGAGGTCCTTCTTACAGCCCCATCCAGTGGGCAAAGGGAAACGTGACCAGAGATGATCAGAAGCTGAAACCCATTTGAAGAAAGAGAATATTGATAGAGTAATGTTTAACAGAAAAACAAAAATACAAACAGCTTGCAGAAGATAAGAACCACCAAGCTATTTGCAGAAGAAGACAAATAAATAAATAAGTATTAAAGAGTTTAGGAAATCTTACATAAATCTGTTTTTCTTTAAGAGGTTGTTAATGGTTTTTCCTGTCTGAAACAGTCAGGCTTTATACGAGCTACAGTTATCAAACGAAAGTTTCTACCATTCCATTGTTCTGTAGACCTTGTCCTCTATATCCGTGGGCAAAGAGAGGGGAACCTGCCCCGTTGTATGGGGGGGGGGCTGTGTGATTCCTGGGAGTTTACCGTAGCTGTCAACCCTCCCCTTTTTTGCCTTTTTTTTGCCTTCCCTTCTGGGGAGGCTGTCAACCTTGTAATTTCCCATAAAAAAGGGAAATGTTGACAGCTATGGAGTTTACCTTAGTGAGGACCTCACTAAAAATCAACATAACTCAGGTGGTCAGAAAGCCCCAACAGAGACTCCATTTCCTCAGGGTCTTGCGAAAGAATAATGTTAAACAACAACTGATGAACTCCTTTTACCGGTCCACAATAGAAAGTGTCCTTTCATATTGTATCACAGTGTGGTATGCTGGCTTGACAGCCACGGACAGAAAGTCTCTACAGAGGGTGGTGAACACAGCACATGATATCATGGGCTGTCCCCTGAGCCCACTAGAAGACATCGCAAGGGATTGTTGCCTTAGGAGAGTGAGAAAAATTCTCAGGGACGATTCACACCCCGGCCAGCACCTCTTTCATCTTCTACCCTCGGGCAGGAGATATAGAAGTATAATCAACCGTACCAACAGGCTAAAAAATAGGCTGTTAGGCTATCCATGGGCTGTTAGGCTGTTGAAAGGAAAATAACTTAGCTGAGTGTTTGGGTTGGGGATGGCATCCTTTGATATATTTAACATGGTTATCATATCACTCCTTAACCTTCTCTTCTCCAGGCTAAACATACCCAGCTCCCTAAGCCGTTCCTCATAAGGCATCGTTTCCAGGCCTTGGACCATTTTGGTTGCCCTAACCAGAGATGGTAATCTTTTTTAATTCCTGCCCTAACCAGAGATGGTAATCTCTTTTAATCTCTTTTAATTACCCTTTAAGAGATGGTAATCTCTTTTAATTCCTGGGAAAATGGAAAAATTCCCTCACCCCTCCTTCCTTGCAGAGACCTATTTGGTAAACATTTGGTCAGTTTTGAAAGTCAAAATGGTGTCAGGACTGTCTTCCTGTGCTGCTTCAGACATGTCGCCTTGTTTGCTTGGAACACTTATGAACATTTAAAATATATATATATAATCTCACACTGTAATTTCTTACAACAGCCTCTTGATTGAGGAATACCTCTCTGGAGCTGATCAGTGGAAAACTTCTCTCCTTCATGTCTCATGGCGTCTGCTGCACTCACCTGACTTTATGGCACAGGCTGTGTACCTGACATGATTTCTCCCAGGATGGACGCTGAGCCTGCCTTCGCTGCTCCAAGAGGGATTCCCCCTGAACTTTTTATGGCACAAAGGGTTATGGCAAGAATGTATTTCCCCAGAGAGGCCGGCTGCTCCCAAACCACCAGAAAATTGTTGAACCCCACTGGGAGGAGATCTCTGGGAGATATCCAGGCATCCTGCGCAAGGACTTGCAGTTCTGCTCTCAGAGGCGTCCCAGAGATCACTCTGTGCTCCCCTCTTCTGTATAACCAGAGAAGTAGGATGCAGACAGACTATCCTAACAGGGAGGCCTCATTCTCCATGCAGATCTGAAGACCCCTAAAGTCTGGGTCTGGGTAAAAGAATGTCATTGCTGTCATCAAACTCTAAAAGAGTTTCAAGTAGTAAACAGACAATTGTCAGAGGCGAGAACAGTGATAGTTAGCTCATTTCATTCATATACCGTCCCTCAGCCTGTAGGATGGTGGTATACACACATAATAAAATCATTAAAAAGTTGCTTTTCAATACTTTAAGGAAAACCCATCATATCTTCATCAAACCAGAAAAAAGCAATGCTGCAGGAGTGCCTCTTCTCCATGTGTTTCTCTATCCAAGCTGGTGGGTGTCACTGCCTCCAGTGGGAGAGAGTTCCACTGTTTAACTCTGCATTGCTCGAATGAGTTATTTCTTTTAACTGCTCCATATCTTCCAACATTCAGGGGCGTACCCAGGATCAAAACTAGGGGGGGGGCAAGCCATGGTCGTTCAGGTTGTGACATTTCAGCACGGAAAAGGCGAATGAAACCAAAATTTTAAGAAAATTATATATAATTATAGCAGTGCTTTATTACGGTAGTTATTACAATTATTTGCTTGAATTTTTTTTAATTTTTATTCTAGTTACATGTCTTATACTAATATCATTTTTCTTGGGTTTGAAGAAAACTTGTTCAAAACTTTCGTTTCAATCCAGTCCTGATTTTCCTTGAAGAATTTCCGATGGACGCTCATCAAACACAACCCAGTCAGTCTGTCCTCTCCCATTGTACTTCTGAGCCAGGTCTTTACCCTTCGAAGGGTACTGAAAGATCGTTCAACAGTAGCCGTGGTGGACGGGAAAGCACTTAAAATACTGATCAACTAGCGGCGGGCGGCTCAGTTTATATAGTGACGCGGAACTCACTAGACCCCTCTAGAAGATTCCCTCTTCTCTCTGCTAGAGCCCGCTAGAGACCTCTCCCTCCCTTGAATCCCACTGGCTGGCTGACATAGATTCCTCTACCAGTCGCTAGGTGGCTCTAGATACTTCTTGGTTTTTACACCATTTCAGTGTGGTAAACAACTGATTATTTCGCCATCACCCTACCTAATTTTGTTTCGTTTCATCACTTTATAACCATTTATTTATTTTTTTTGCTTCCGGGGGGGGGGCAGGCTGCCCCCCCTGCCCCTCGCTGGGTACGCCCATGCATGCAGAGCTGAGAAATCCTATTTAAATCACAATGACTTTGCCCCATATGGGGGGAAATTAGCAGAGCACATTAAGAGCAAAGAAACTCAGCTTCATTTGGTCCTTGATTCTATGGCTGAGGTGAGACCTAGCGGTTTTTCGTTATTGATGCCTGATGCTACAGACAAGACACCTCAAGAAGAGGTTACGCTCCTAGATGCAGGGCTTGACCAGAGAAGGACACTTTGGGGCACATGGACCTACACTCTTATGGCTTTCCCAACTGAATTGCTGCAGTTCACTCTAGGAGGAGCTACCCTTCAGGATAGTCCAGGAGTTGCAGTGGATTCCAAAGTCTGCTGCATGCATTGCAAGTGGTGCAGCAGACAGGGATCGTGTAACGCCAGCCATGTGTGAACTGTGTGCTTGCCTATTTGCAACCGGGGCCAAAGTGTTTTCTTTGATGTACAAAGCCCCACACAACCTGAGAACCACGTACTTGGTGGAGCGCCTCTCCCCATTTCTGCCAGGTCAGGCCCTGGGATCTGCAGGGGAGTCGCATCTAGATATTGTGTTTATGAGCATGTTTGATTTGGCCCGACTCAATCGATCCACTTTTAGTTAAAGAAGTTGTTTTCACCAGTCAGAGGGAGAAAGGACATTGGATCTACAGAAAGGGAGCCGTGTAATGAGAAAAGGGAATAGGAAGCACAAACCAAGGCCTCTGAACAAGATGTTGTTATTGTTGTTCAGTCGTGTCCGACTCTTCGTGACCCCATGGACCAGAGCACGCCAGGCACTCCTGTCTTCCACTGCCTCTCGCAGTTTGGCCAAACTCATGTTAGTAGCTTCGAGAACACTGTCCAACCATCTCATCCTCTGTCGTCCCCTTCTCCTTGTGCCCTCCATCTTTCCCAACATCAGGGTCTTTTCCAGGGAGTCTTCTCTTCTCATGAGGTGGCCAAAGTCTTGGAGCCTTAACTGCACCTAATGTTGCAGTTAAAGAATTTGGGAGAAGTGATCTGCATGTCAGTGGATCACAGGTGGCAATTAATCAGTCAAATAGAGTTTATTTATTACATTTGTCTATCGTTCTTCGTCCTTAGATCTCAGGGCAGTTCACAACATAAAAATACAGGATAAAAACCACAGGATACACAATAATAAAAAGAAGAAAACAAAGCAATAATGTGTCCCACCCCCCTCAACACTTTTAAAAGCCATTGGGTGTTAATCAGCCAAAGGCCTGGTTAAAGAGGAATGTTTTTGCCTGGCGCCTGAAGCTGTGTCTCTTTAAAGATGTGCCCCTTCAAACAGACAGGGATCACCCCCTCTCGTAAAGAGGCATTGATCACCTCTTGACCCAGCCAGCTGCCCACTCCCTGCTGGCTTTTACCAGCCAAGAGGGGCATGGCCAAACTTGGCCCTCCAGCTGTTTTGGGACTGCAATTCCCATCACCCCTGACCACTGGTCCTGCTAGCTAGGGATGATGGGAGTTGTAGTTCCCAAAACAGCTGGAGGGCCAAGTTTGGCCATGCCTGGTGTAGAGCATCACCCTGACCGATCCAAGCACCTTGGCCACATCCTTGACCCTCACCAACTGAAACTTGTCCAACACAACAGGACTAGGCTGTGCTCTGGACACCCCTTGAGATTCAGCTGCTAAAACAGTGGAGTCAAGGTCTTGGTGGATGCAAGTGATTTTATCCTCAAAATGTTTTGCAAACAACACTAGACAGAAAAGCTCTGATGGATGGCATAGTGAGGGTTCAATGGAGGCGGCAAAGTATGCCTTCTTTGCTGTCTTCATTGCCTCTAGGTAGGCTCAATGATGAGCCCTCCCCATTGCATTTGACCAAATCTCTCCTCCACTCATGTTCAAGACATCTTCCAGCATGTTTCCTCATCCTAAACACTGGAGTATACCAGGGAGCCAAGGCGCTCCATGAGGTGGGGAAGGGCACTCAGGGGTGATCATATCAATGGCCTGAGCCATTTGGATGTTCCAGAAGTTGGCCAGGTCTTTGCCAGGAGCTCCAGTGATATCAGCCAGGAAATCTCCCAGGGCCATCTGGAAACCCATTGGATCCATCAGCCTCCTCTCTCATCTCTCTATGATGAATATCTCCATTCTGCTATCAATTCAGGTTTAAGCATAATTGCCTAGCCTAGCCAACCCGCCTTTCCTGCATACAGGAGAGCCAGTGTGGTGTAGTGGTTAAGGGCGGTGGACTCGTAATCTGGTGAACCGGGTTTGTGTCTCCACTCCTCCACATGCAGCTGCTGGGTGACCTTGGGCTAGTCACACTTCTTTGAAGTCTCTCAGCCCCACTCACCTCACAGAGTGTTTGTTGTGGGGGAGGAAGGGAAAGGAGAATGTTAGCCGCTTTGAGACTCCTTCGGGTAGTGATAAAGCGGGTTATCAAATCCAAACTCTTCATCCAAACTCTTCATTGTAAGAGGTAAATATTGCTCATGCAGTTTAGCTAGGCCACAGGCTCAAAAGGAAATGGAGTTTTCGGGAAGATACAATTTATTATTATTATTATTATTATTATTATTATTATTATTATTATTATTATTATTTGTTATTTTCTCCTTTAACAACTTCCAACAATACATCCCTCAGCTCTGCCGAGCTCATGCCTTCCCACCCACCCTTCAACAGGTAGATCAGGCACCCCCAAACTGTGGCCCTCCAGATCCCTAGCTAACAGGACCAGTGGTCAGGGATGATGGGAATTGTAGACCAAAACATCTGGAGGGCCAAAGTTTGGGGATGCCTGAAGTAGATTATTTCAGTCCATTCATGCACTTTAGTCTTTAACTTTAGTCCACATTGTAGGATTTATTTCAATCCTGCTAGTGTCTTTAAATTTTTGCAATTGTCATTTAAATAAGCAATATATTTACTCCAATCTCTATGGAATTTCGAATCATCCTTATCTTGGATCCTGCAAGTAAGTTTGGCCATTTCCGCATATTCCATTGGGAAGATACAATTTTAAAGAAAAAACTGATTATTCTCCATCAACAGCCGTATTCCTAAGTATTAATCTTTCTTCCTCTTTGTGTATGGAATCTGTGCAGAATTGCTCAGTGTCTGCCTTAAATATATCAGAATAAAATCAAGATAAGAAACGTTTTAAAAAAGGATGGAAATGGTTTATGGAATATTTATAAACAAAGTGTAATGAGATAAGAATATTGGCAGGATTATTGTAATGACCTGCAGTTTTATAAGAGTAAATATTTAAAGTGGATGAATAAATGAACAAGTTAAGTTAATTTGGAATATGCAGGAAATATAAAAACTATATTTAAGGACCCTCAGAAAGAGGAGGAAGGAAGTCAAATATCAAAATGTTAAAATGATTGTAAAACAATTGAAATGTAAATACCTAAGTGAAAATCCTATCTTTTTTAAAAAAAACAACAACAACAGAGATGACCTGGGATGGATCCATCTATCCCTAAATATAAACTACTTTATCTTCCTTTCATCAGAGAATTTTATTTCAGTAGAAATATCAAACCCAACTTTTTTGAAAGTGCAGTATATTCCATACCCTTTGCCGAATTTGCTGGGTCTTTACACAGTACACAACAGGATTAAGAAGTGGTGGAACCATAACAAAAGTGTTTGCCATCAGCATGTGGACAATGGGGGAGAGGTGCTTCCCGTATCGGTGAACCACAGCAATGCCAATCATTGGGGTAAAGAAAATCAGGATGGCAGAAATGTGGGCCACACAGGTGTTCAGAGCCTTGAAGCATTCTTCATGAGAGGCAATGCTCAAAACAGTCTTCAGGATCATGACATATGATGCAAGAATGATAACCATGTCCGTCCCTAAAGTGCAAACAGCTACTATCAAACCATACAAAATGTTGACCTTTATGTCTGCACAGGCTAACTTCATGGCATCTTGGTGGAGACAGTAGGAGTGAGAAAGGACATTGGATCTGCAGAAAGGGAGCCGTTTAATGAGAAATGGAAATGGGAAGCAAAAACAGAAACCTCTGGATATGATTACTATACCTATTTTTACAATGACTGTATTTAGAAGAAGTGATTTGTATCTCAGTGGATGACGGATGGCAAGCAAGCGGTCAAAAGCCATTGCCACCAGAATGCCAGACTCAATCCCTTGCAATGCATGGATAAAGAACATCTGGCTGATGCAGCCATTGAGTGGGATTTCCCCAGAGTCAAACCAATACACACTCAGAATAGTTGGCATGGTGGAGATGCAGAGGCCCAGATCCGAGCAGGCGAGCATGGAAAGGAAGAAGTACATGGGCTCATGGAGACTTTGGTTGGTCTTGATGACATAGAGGATCATGATGTTCCCAAGCAGAGTCAGGGCGTAGAGCACAAAGAGTGGGAAGGCCACCCAAGAGTTCTTCTCCTGCATCCCAGGGATGCCAATCAGGACAAAGGTTTGGTGGCTCACAAGGCTGTCGTTGAACCTGCTGGTGGAGGACATTGTTCCCCTGGTAGTTTTGGTGGAAAGATATTAAAGAATCATAAACGTTAAATGTTGAATGTGGGGAAGGAGAACGTGCCCCACCCCCAAGAGCTTCCGATGGATGGATTCTAAAGAGTCATAAAATTCTTATTGTGACATGATGTAACAGATTTAGTAAGGTATTGAGAAATCTCCTAGTTTAGTCTGAGAGGAAAAGCTATCTTAGAGCCTCTATTCAAAGAAGGAACAGCAGTCTTGAATGCTGCTTCATCTCACCTTCTTGCCTGGCCATAGATCACCCCAACCCCATCATCAAAGTCAACCCCAAAAGTCTCCCAACTCTGACCAGTGGAGTGGAGGTGACAAGCGTGTGGCTTTCAAAGATTCAGTCTCCCAACTTCTCATCTGAAAAACTGAAATAACAATCACAGTGCAATATTTCAATTAGAAATGGTAGATCTAAATTACTAGACGTATAGTATTATTGGGGAAGGACAGGACTAGTTTCAATCCATGTCCTCCACTTATGAGAAGACACCTTGAAACTGAAGTCCTTCATTTGCAACTCTATCCAGTTGATGAGAGGATTGCGATAATAGAATCATATAAATGTAGAGCAGAAAGGACCATGGGGGACACTTTCTCAGTACTCCAAACAAATGTGGCAGCAAAAACTGCAGCCCACCACAATTTTCCATTCTTCCTCCCTTCCACACCTGTAGTCCTTTTGCTGTGTAGTCCTTATCCTCCTCCTTCCTCCTGGAAAGCAGACCCCACCGAACAAGATAGAGCAGAGCAGTACCACCTCCAGATTATTGACTCCTGATCCAGGAAACCAGATGTTTTCTTGACCAGCCCCCAACCCCCCCATATGAAGTTCCAAATTAAACCCTGTCTCTTTCTGGCTGACCCAATATGAATGGCAGCATATTTACATTACTCAGGAAAACATCTCTGAAGTCAGTCTGAGGAGAACTCATCTGCTTGATAGCTCATGCAGTCCTTTGCACTTACTTGACTTCATGGCACAGCCTGTGAAGCTAGTATGCTTTCTCCCAGGGTCAACGCTGGTCGTTCCTGTTCTGCTGCAAGAGGGATTCTGTCTGTGATATTTATGGTGTGTAAAGAGTTATTGAAAAACTCTTTTCCCACAGGGAGACAAGTTGCCCTCAAACTGGGAGACGATTGCTGAATCCTGTCAGAAGAAATCTCGCAAATCCCAATGGCAAGTATTAGGTAATCTCTGTGGATCCTGCACAAGGACCCGGAGTTCTTGTCTCAGAGGCGTTCCAGGGATCACTCTGTGCTCCTCTCCTTTGTATAACCAGAGAAATGGGAGATGTACAGAATATCTTAAAAGGGAGATCTCATCCTCCCTGCCAGAGGAACCAACTCCTAGGGGCAAAAAGGGTATTTGGTACCCCAATAAAATATTTGATGGGGCTGTCCCCCTAAGATGATGGGCTTTTCCACCTAAACATTAGGAAGAACTTCCTGACAGTAAAAGCTGTTGGACAGTGGAATTTGCTGCCAAGGCGTGTGGTGGTGTCTCCTTCTTTGGAGGTCTTGAAGCGGAGGCTTGACAGCCATCTGTCAGGAATGCTTTGATGGTGTTTCCTGCTTGGCAGGGGGTTGGACTGGATGGCCCTTGGGGTCTCTTCCAACTCTTTGATTCTATTGGAGCCTTATTTGCCCCTACGGGTTCCCATTGTTGCGCCCGGTGAGAAAACATGGAAGCAGAAAAGACCTGAGGCTTCTGGCTTCAGAGAGAGAAAGATTTAATTTCTGCATGCAGAGGTACTTCGGTGTTTAGATAGCCAAGCAAGTACAAAACTAGCCAATTTTCAGACAGTTCTTATAGACAGTTCTCTGGCTTTCTTCCCACCCCAGAAAACTTCCTCTTGTCCATATAAGGAACATTTCCTGTTGTACATTTCCTGTTATACATATAAGGCAAAGGACATATAAGGCAAAAGAACATTTAGCCCAGTGTTGGTTCATGCGCACTTCCAGCAAGGCCATCCTATCTGTGACCCAGACAATTCCTCTCTATGCGAGGACAGTTACTCTCTGCGCAAGGTCTCTGTTATCTCCAGACACTTAGTAAGGCAAAGCTTGCCAGAGAGAAATACAATGCAGATCAAAGTTCACAGCTTTACAGAGCAGTTTCATACAGAAAAACTTAAAAAGTTCTTTTATACTTAATACATTCACTGGACTAACAATACATTCAGGTGAATATATATAGGTTAGCTAATTAACCCCTTCCACTATGATTCAAATGGTGTGTGGGCACTGCGTCATGTGATCAGTTATGCAGGGCAGGGCTTACCTGCACCCCCATATTTTATTCAAGTAGGCACCACTGCTCCCTGCAGAATGAGGACCCCTAAAATGTGGGTCTGAGTAAAAGAATCCAGGTCTTGTCGTGAAGCTTCAAAAGAGGATCAGTTAGTAAACAGACCATTTTGCCCACCATGGATAAGGCCTTTGTGATGCACCACTCAAAATGCATGTAATTGCAACTGCTTTCAGATCCTTTCCATTGCATTTGTCTTTAGAATGTTTTTGTTTCGTTTTTAAATTGGATATCTGCTGATTGATTCTAGTTTTATAGAACCATAGATTCGTAGAGTTGGAAGGGATCCAAAGGGCCATCTAGTCGAACCCTCTGGAGCAGAAGAAAACAAGCTTGCTCCATATTCCATGTGACAACCCTTTAGATATATGAAGGTGGCTATTATTATCTCCTCTCGTTCTCCTCTGTTCCAGGCTAAACATACCCAGCTCCTTCAAGCGTTCCCCATAAGGCTCAGTCTCCAGACCCTTGATAATCTGGGTCGCCCCCCTCTTCACACCTTCCAGCTTTTCAGTAGGGTGCTGGCAAGCCAGGTGTCACCCACCCTATATATTTTTGTACCTGGTTATTCCTGCCTCCATGTAGAATTTTACATTTGTCCAAACTGAAATTCATTTTGTTAGTTTTGGCACAGTTCTCCAATATGTTAAGTTCATCTCAAATCCTGTTTCCGTTTCCCAGTTTTGGTGTCATTTGCAATTTCGATGAGCCTCCCCTCAATTCCTTCATCCAAGTCATTTAGAAAGACGTTGAACAACAACGAGCTCAGAACAGAAACCTGTGGCACCCCACATGTCACTTTTTTCCAGGGTGATGTCAGGGACTGGGCAGAAGAGGAATGGTGGGGACCGCCCCCCTCCCCCCGCTTCCTGAACCTTCCTGGAAGAAGGAAGAGGAAGACAGTATCAATTTACAACAGGGGTTTGAGGGAGGCCGCAGCTCAGAGGCAGATGAGAGGGAAAGCTGGGAAATCATGGGAGAGCCAGAGCAACTCATGGCTGGCAAGTCGTTAGAAAGCATCCCAGACCCTCCATCTCCCAGAACCCGGTGTGCCCTGAAAGTAGGAGAGCAGAGAGCTCAAAGACAGAGGGTACATAGCAGCACCCGTAGAAGTGATTAATGGGCAAGTGGGAGAGACTGGTGGCTGGGTGTGGAGATTCACCCAGGACAACGCCATTATCCAAGAGGCTGGGTTGTATTACCTCTCTCTGTAAATACTGAATAAAAAAGTGGTAAGAAATCTTCCCTGGTCTTTATACTTTCCTGGGCAACAGCTGGGAGTCACTGACAGCATCCTGACAGATTGTCCCAAGTCAACTTTAATTGCTGGTCAAGTCATAAATCATGGCAGAAGTTGCAGGAGCAGCCTGCCAGTACTGATAACCGGGGAGAGTTATTTCAATGGCTATTACAACAGAATTTATTGTTAAGAGGACACATAAAACAATTAACTCATCGAAATACAGAACTCGGAAGACTGGGGGTGGAAGCTCAGAGGTGTTCAGTGAGACCCTCCCCATTCCCCCATCAAATTCAGTGGAGAGACCTCCAAGTTCCTTGTGTTTAAGGCGAATGCGTAAATGTTTTTCAAGGTGAGGCAAGATGATTTCTAGACAGACCTGGAATATGTGTTTTTTGTGATTAGTCTTCTGGAAGGAGTTGCCAGGCGATGGGTGATCCCCTTCCTGATTAACTAGCACCCTTGTTTGTTGAGATTGGACAGTTTTATGGCTCATCTTGAGTCCATATTCCAGGAACCGAAGCGGAAATCTGCATGTACAAGAAATTTTTTGAAGCTGAAACAGGGGTCTTAACACAGTAATGGAGTATAGGACAGAGTTCAGTTTGCTGTTGCAGGAGCTGCTGTGGAATCAGGAAGCCTTGATGGTGATTTACCGTGAAGGGCTGAGTGAAACCCTGCTGGATAAATGGGCATGAATGGACCCCCCCCCCAGTTCCCTGGAGGCATTGATGCAAGCGGCCTTGAAGCTCGACCAAAGGTTGCAGGAGCGGAAGCAAGAGAGGGGAGCTGTTATCAGGCTGCAGGCGAGACCGTTTGAAATTCCACACATTCCAGATACAAGGCCTGGGAGCCAAATGAGGGATGATCCGGCAGAAGAAGCTATGCAGATTGTTGTTGTTTAGTCATTTAGTCGTGTCCGACTCTTCCAGAAAACTCCTTCCAAATGAATCCAAGGGAGCTGAACTCTTGGAACTTCAAACCACTTGGGAGAAGTTGGGTGAGCATAAAAATTGGTTTGCATCTGTTTGGATGCAGCCTTGTTTCATCCATCTCATTCACTGGAATGCTTTCTTTAAAAAAAAACCTTTGAAATCTAAAGACTGAAGAACAATATTTTTTAACAGTGAAACTAATATTTCTATATATATTTTATCCTTTTAAGGACTGGACTGGATAAAAGTGTTTCCTTTTCATGTCAAATTGCTTCTTCAGGCTTTGAGTTTCCTTGCAAACCAATTTCTCTTCCCTTCGACACAGAATTGTCATTTGATAAAGATATCAGCCCCTGGTTTCTTTAAACGGAAAGCTTTGTAAATCCTCTGCCGAATTTGCTGGGTCTTCACACTGTACACAACGGGATTAAGAAGTGGTGGGACCACAATGTATATGTTGGCCATCAGCATGTGGACGATGGGGGAAAGGTGCTTCCCAAATCGATGAACCACACTGACGCCAATCATCGGGACATAGAAGATCAAAATGGCAGAAATGTGAGAGACGCACGTGTTGAGAGCCTTGCGGCGCTCTTGGTGGGACGCAATGCTCAAAACAGTTTTCAGGATCAGGATATAGGACATGAGAATGATCACAACGTCCAACCCCAAAGTAGACATGACCATTACCAAACCATACAAAACGTTGACTTTTGCACCAAAACAGGCTAACTTCATTGTGTCCGGGTGGAGGCAGTATGAATGAGAAAGCACATTAGATCGGCAGAAAGGGAGCCGTTTAATAAGAAATGGAAATGGGAAGCAGACACAGAAACTTCTGCAGAAGATAGCTATACCTATTTTTGCAATGAATGAATTTGGTAGAAGTGATCTGTACCTCAGTGGATCACGGATGGCAATGAACCGGTCATAAGCCATTGCCACAAGAACGCCAGAGTCCATTTCTTGAAATACGTGGATAAAAAACATCTGGCTGATGCAGCCATTGAGTGGGATTTCTCTGGAGTCAAACCAATAGACCCCCAGCATAGTTGGCATGGTTGATATGCAGAGTCCCAAATCACAGCAGGCAAGCATGCAAAGGAAGAAGTACATGGGCTCATGAAGACTTTGGTCAATCTTGATGACATAGAGGATTGTGATGTTCCCAAGCAGAGTCAGGGCGTAGAGCACAAACAGTGGGAAGGCCATCCAAGAGTTCTTCTCCTGCATCCCAGGGATGCCAATCAGGACAAAGGTTTGGTGGCTCACCAGGGTCTCATTGGAGCTCGTGATGGAGAACATGGCACACCAAAAAAAATTATTGGGAGGATTCTAAGGAGTCATAAAATTCTTATTCTGACATGATCTGACAGATTCTGTAAAGTTGTATTCTGAAGATGGATAATTTTCTTAGTTTAGCCCAACAGGAAAAATAATATTGAAGCTTCCATTCAAAGAAGGAAGAGAAGTCCTGATTCCTGCCTCAGCTCACCTTCTACCCTGGCCATAGACCACCCCAACCCCAGCATCAAAATCAGTCCCCAACAGTCTTCCAACTCTGCGAAGTGGAGAGGAGGTCACAACAGTGTGGCTTTCAGAGATTCAGTCTTCCAAACTCTCATCTGCAAAAAAGGAATAACATTCACCGTGTAAGAGTTAAATTAGAAATGGAAGATCTAAGTCTCTAGTTGTATAGTATTATTGGGGAAGGACAGGACTAGTCTCACCCCATGTCCTCCTCTTATGAGAAGACACCTTGAAACAGAGGTCCTTCATTTTGCAGCCCTATCCAGTTGATGAGAGGATTGTGATCATACAATCATAGAAATGTAGAGCGGAAAGGACTGTGAGGGACCTCAAGAATCATAGAACTGCAAAGTAGTGATTGGAGTCTAAAGGTTTTGGGCAGGGCGGGGGGAGAACAAAGATACAAATAACACTGAATAAATGGTCCTTAAAAAGAGACTAATGTGCTTACAAAAGAAAGTAAATATATTTTGTTGTTGTTCGGTCGTTCAGTCGTGTCCGACTTTTCGTGACCCCATGGACCAGAGCACGCCAGGCACCCCTATCCTCCACTGCCTCCCACAGTTTGGCCAAACTCATGCCAGTCGCTTCGAGAACACTGTCCAACCATCTCATCCTCTGTCGTCCCCTTCTCCTTGTGCCCTCCATCTTTCCCAACATCAGGGTCTTTTCCAGGGAGTCTTCTCTTCTCATGAGGTGGCCAAAGTACTGGAGCCTCAACTTCAGGATCTGTTCTTCCAGTGAGCACTCAGGGCCGATTTCCTTGAGAATGGATAAGTTTGATATTTTTGCAGTCCATGGGACTCTCAAGAGTCTCCTCCAGCACCATATATAGTAAATATATATTAAGCGTAAATAGTTCAGGAAAGATTGCCCAAGCCTATTCATCTTTAAGAGGTGTTTGAATGCTTTATAATCTTATACTTTATTGTAGCAACTCACCCTGGGAAGGGCAGGAAAGAACTCAAATACGTAACAAAGACAGGAAAGAAAATCTGGAAGAGAAGCTTACATTTTTCTCTGTACTCCAGACAGATGTTGCAGCAAAAACTGCAGCCCACCACAATTTTCCATTCTTCTTCACTGAGTGGTCCTGTAGTCTTTCTGCTCTGTAGTCCTTATCCTCCTCCTTCCTTCCTCTTGGAAAGCAGGCCCCCCACCTCCCACCACAAGATAGAGCAGTACAACCTCCAGATTATTGACTCCTGATCCAGGAAACCAGATGTTTTCTTGACCAGCCCAAACCCTCCCCCTCCCCAATATGAAGTTCCAAATCAAACCCCGTCTCTTTCTGGCTGACCCAGTATGAATGGCAGTATATTTACATTAGTCAGGAACAGGTAGGTAGCTGTGTTGGTATGCCATACTCAAAACAAAATAAAAAATAAAAAAATCCTTCCAGTAGCAACTTAGAGACCAACTAAGTTTGTTCTTGGTATGAGCTTTCGTATCTGAAGAAGTGTGCATGCACACGAAAGCTCATACCAAGAACAAACTTAGTTGGTCTCTAAGGTGCTACTCGAAGGAATTTTTCATTTTTTCATTTTGATTAGTCAGGAAAACATCTCTGAAGTCAATCGGAGGAAAACCACATCTGCTTGATAGCTCATGCAGTCCTTTGCACTTACTTGACTTCATGGCACAGCCTGTGAAGCTAGTATGCTTTCTCCCAGGGTCAACGCTGGTCGTTCCTGTTCTGCTGCAAGAGGGATTCTGTCTGTTATATTTATGCTGTGTAAAGAGTTATTGAAAAACTCTTTTCCCTCAGGGAGACAAGTTGCCCTCAAACTGGGAGACAATGGCTGAATCCTGTGAGAGGAGATCTCTCAAATCCCAATGGCAAGTATTAGGTAATCTCTGTGCATTGTTTATATGTGCATTGATGAGAATTGTGATTACTTTATCAGCCAGTTACGATTTTGTGTGTTTGGCATAACGTCAGTCATGACCTTGGTTCTTTTGGATGTTATTTGCTATTAATCTCTGTGGGTCCTGCACAAGGACCCGGAGTTCTTGTCTCAGATAGATAGATAGATAGACAGATACTTTATTGACAAACTTAGACAGCATCTTAAAAAGCAAAGACATCACCTTGCCGACAAAGGTCCGTATAGTTAAAGCTATGGTTTTCCCAGTAGTAATGTACGGAAGTGAGAGCTGGACCATAAAGAAGGCTGATCGCCGAGAATTGATGCTTTTGAATTATGGTGCTGGAGGAGACTCTTGAGAGTCCCATGGACTGCAAGAAGATCAAACCTATCCATTCTCAAAGAAATCAGCCCTGAGTGCTCACTAGAAGGACAGATCCTGAAGTTGAGGCTCCAGTACTTTGGCCACCTCATGAGAAGAGAAGACTCCCTAGAAAAGACCCTGATGTTGGGAAAGATGGAGGGCACAAGGAGAAGGGGACGACAGAGGATGAGATGGTTGGACAGTGTTCTTGAAGCTACTAACATGAGTTTGGCCAAACTGCGAGAGGCAGTGAAGGATAGGCGTGCCTGGCGTGCTCTGGTCCATGGGGTCACGAAGGGTCGGACACGACTGAACGACTGAACAACAACAACAACAACATAGTACAACGAAATTGAATGCCATCCCACACTTACAGCCACATATACGCATTTATACATTTACAGCCACACATGCACATGCACACCATCCATCTGTTTTTAGTATATTCATTATTGAGTTAATTGTTCTCTATCTCTTGCCTGAAGGCAGTGGTGCAAAAAGACTGTATCCCAGATGAGGTGGATCCTGTAAAATATTGTTTACTTTTTTAAGGCAGCGGGAACTGTATCATTCTTCCAAAGATGGGAGAGGGTGGCCAATAATCTTTTGGGCTGTGGTTGTGGCCTTCTGGAGCTCCTTCCTCTCCCTGGCTGTGCAGCTGGAAAACCAAGCACAAATACAATATGTAAGAATGCTCTCTATGCTGCCAAGGGAGACGGACACCAGCAGTCTCTCACTCAGATTGTTCTTCTTTAAAAGTCTGAGGAAATAAAGTCTCTGCTGGGCCTTCTTTACCAGAGCAATGGTATTAGCGCTCCAGGTCATACCCTGCTCGATAGTAACACCCAGAAACTTGAATACAGCCACCCTCTCCACCCGGTTCCCACCAATATACAAGGGCTGAATGTCCGCCTTTCCCCCTGTAGTCCACTACCAGTTCCTTGGTCTTAGCGATGTTAAGGACCAGATTATTTTCTCCGCACCAACCACAGAGCCGCTCCACCTCGTCCCGATAGGCAGTCTCATCCCCCTCGGAAATGAGCCCCACCACAGTGGTGTCATCAGAAAACTTTATGATTTTGTTGCTAAGGTGTAGCTGTACAATCATACGTCTAGAGGGTATAGAGCAGGGGACTCAACACACAACCCTGTGGGGAGCCGATGTTAAGGCTAAGGGCTGTGGACATATATGTTGTTGTTCAGTCGTTCAGTCGTTTCCGACTCTTCGTGACCCCATGGACCAGAGCACGCCAGGCACGCCTATCCTTCACTGCCTCCTGCAGTTTGGCCAAACTCATGTTAGTAGCTTCGAGAACACTGTCCAACCATCTCATCCTCTGTCGTCCCCTTCTCCTTGTGCCCTCCATCTTTCCCAACATCAGGGTCTTTTCCAGGGAGTCTTCTCTTCTCATGAGGTGGCCAAAGTACTGGAGCCTCAACTTCAGGATCTGTCCTTCTAGTGAGCACTCAGGGCTGATTTCTTTAAGAATGGATAGGTTTGATCTTCTTGCAGTCCATGGGACTCTGAAGAGGAGGACATATATGACCCTACTCTAACCCTCTGAGAGCGGTCTGACAGAACGTTCAAAACCCAGAGACAAATGGAGTTAAAAAGTCCAAGCGCCTCTAGTTTGGACATCCATCTATGGGGGAGGATAGTGTTAAAAGCACTCAGAGGCGTTCCAGGGATCACTCTGTGCTCCTCTCTTTTGTATAACCAGAGAAATGCGAGATGTACAACATAACTTAACAGGGAGGTCTCATCCTCCCTGCAAAAGTGAGGACCCTTGAAACATGGGTCTGAGTAAAATAACTGGGTTCTTGTCATGAAGGTCCCAAAGAGGTTCAGTTAGCAGACCATTTTGACCAGGGAAGTGCACACAGGATTGGTGTTGTATGAGCTCAACATGCTGCAGCACTTACAAAGCATGAAGCAGAGTTCTTCTGCAACTTCCAGACTTCCCTGGAGCACATTGCAATAAGCTAATTGGGAGATGACTACAGACCTTCCTTCTGTAGTTAAGCCCTGCATCTGGAAGTGGAACCATTTGATGACAGGTTTTCAGAATAAAATCAGTTGGCTTATCATTTCCACACATTTAACCGAGTAAAAATAGATTGGAAGCTAGAGTTAACCCACTGGAACCATTTCTTTAAAAACGTTTGAAATGAAAAGACTAAAGAACAAGAATTCAAAGGTCAAACTAAAATTTCTATATACTTTAAGTTTCTCGGGTTACAAAAAGCACATATACGTGTTTTCAAATCACAAAGTCCTTTTCACAGATCAGTTGTATTCAATGTGAGACTTTAATACTACAGTGGTGCCTCACAAGACGAAATTAATTCGTTCTGCGAGTCGTTTCGTATTGCGAAAAATTCGTCTTGCGAAGCACGACCATAGGAATGCATAGGAATGCATAGGAATTTAATTCCCATAGGAATGCATTGAAATTTTCGTCTTGCGAAGCACGACCATAGAAAAATTCGTCTTGCGAGTCACCTAAAAATCGCAAAACCCTTTCGTCTAGCGAGTTTTTCGTTGTGCGAGGCATTCGTCTTGCGAGGTACCACTGTATATACCGTATAAGGCTGGGAGAGAAGAGAGGTGGGTTATAAGCTCTTTGTAGTATGAGGATGCATAAATTCTTGGAAAATGTTTAACAGGGCCAGTTCTGGGGTGGAATTTAATACCTATTTAGTTATTTTGCGTATTTCTTGTAGGACTGGTGTGCAAATGGGTTGAATTATGGGGCAATCCCAACACATGTGGAGATATTTGCATTTGGAGGTGCAGCCTCTCCAGCATTTTGGTGAGGTTCCTGTGTGTATCAGCACCAACTTATGTGGTGTTAAGCACCACCTATAGATAAGTTTCAAGGTGAGTTCCCTCCTTTTGGCTGAGATGGATTTAAAGGGAGGTTTAAGGACTGAACCTGGTAATAGCATTTCATTTTGTGTCCTACTGCTTCTTCAGGCTTTGAGTTCCCTTACGAACCACTTTCTCTTCCCTTTAGCACAGAATTGTCATTTGGAAAAGATATCAGCCCCTGCTTTTCTTTAACAAGAACATTTTGTAAATCCTCTGCCGAATTTGCTGGGTCTTCACACTGTACACAACAGGATTAAGAAGTGGTGGGACCGCAATGTATATGTTGGCCATCAGCATGTGGACGATGGGGGAAAGGTGCTTCCCAAATCGATGAACCACACTGATGCCAATCATTGGGACATAGAAGATCAAAATGGCAGAAATGTGAGAGACGCAGGTGTTGAGAGCCTTGAGGCGCTCTTGGTGGGACGCAATGCTCAAAACAGTCTTCAGGATCAGGATATAGGATACGAGAATGATCACAACGTCCAACCCCAAAGTAGACATGACCATTACCAAACCATACAAAACGTTGACTTTTGCACCAAAACAGGCTAACTTCATTGTGTCTGGGTGGAGGCAGTATGAATGAGAAAGCACATTAGATCGGCAGAAAGGGAGCCGTTTAATAAGAAAGGGGAGTGGGAAGCAGACACAGAAAGCTCTGGACAATATAGCTACACCCAATTTTGCAATTGCAGAATTTGGGAGAAGTGAGGTATATCTTAACGGATCACGGATGGCAATCAAGCGGTCATAAGCCATTGCCACAAGAATGCCAGACTCTGCCCATTGAAACAAATGGATAAAGAATAGCTGGCTGATGCAGGCATCAAGTGTGATTTCCCCTGAGTCAAACCAATAGACCTGCAGCATTGTTGGCATGGTGGAGATGCAGAGGCCCAGATCGGAACAGGCTAGCATGCAAAGGAAGAAGTACATGGGCTCATGGAGGCTTTGGTCGATCTTGATGACATAGAGGATTGTGATGTTCCCAAGCAGAGTCAGGGCGTAGAGCACAAAGAGTGGGAAGGCCACCCAAGAGTTCTTCTCCTGCATCCCAGGGATGCCAACCAGGACAAAGGTTTGGTGGCTCACCAGGGTCTCGTTGGAGCTCGTGATGGAGGACATCCTTCCCCAAGTCTGTTTGTTGGGAAAATGCTAAGGAATAAAAGTCAAATGGATATTAGAAATCTGGTATGATTTTACAGGTTCTGACCTAGTTTAGTCCAACATCAGATATTGTATTAGAGCTTCCAAACATTAGAGCCTTCCAACTCTGACATATGATTTACTCTTCTAAACCTAACCAGTGTCAGTTTTATGATTTATTCGTTTGTTATCTACAGAGTTTTACTCCACACCTTTGCCAAAGGGGCTCCCAATGAGCTTCTGAAGTTCAGTTGTAAGAGGGTTTCTGCTCTCAGGTTTACATATACGGTGGTACCTCTGGTTAAGTACTTAATTCGTTCCGGAGGTCCGTTCTTAACCTGAAACTGTTCTTAACCTGAAGCACCACTTTAGCTAATGGGACCTCCCGCTGCCGCTGCGCCGCCAGAGCACGATTTCTGTTCTTATCCTGAAGCAAAGTTCTTAACCTGAAGCGTTATTTCTGGGTTAGCTGAGTTTGTAACCTGAAGCGTATGTAGCCCAAGGTACCACTGTAAAATTTTGTGGCAGAGAAATGCATGGGGAGGGAAGCAGAAGAAGCTATTCTGCACTTAAAGCTACAGTTTTTGCAGTGACTACCTGCGGTAGCCTGTTGGAATGTCCACTCAGCCTCTCTTGTGGAGAACTGATGGAAACTGGTTTTTCAGCAAAACAGTGGGACAGCCCTGCTTTTCTTCCGCTCTATTCTTCAGCCTGATGTGAGTTTAGCATCACTTGTGTAGCTCAAGCATCCTAAAGGACAGTTTGATTGAGCTTAAAGGGAAACTGGGACACTACCTCCACCACTGATTTGTGTCGTGGCTGTAAGTCTGAACTGGGAGCTGAGAAATCATTTTGTTGAAAATCTTCCATCAGCCACCAAGTCACTGGATAGGCTCAGCAGGAATCTGCAATCCCAGCATGAAAATACTGTTTCACACTGCAGGGATTTTGTGAAGGTTACTGAAAAAAAAAAAAAATAACTGAAGTGTTCTGATGTCTCTTGAATATTGTGTCTAAGGGCTCAGTGTTGGAGGTGGCAGTGTGTGACTTTTGCAAATTCAGAGTCTCTTAGTTTCTCATCTGCAGAACAGTATTATTGTTGAATTAGAAATGCTGTACAGTGGTACCTCAGGTAACAAACACCTCAGGTAACAAACACCTCGGGCTACAGACTCCGCTAACCCAGAAATAGTACCTCGGGGTAAGAACTTTGCTTCAGGATGAGAATGGAAATTGTGCAGCAGCAGTGCGGTGGCAGCGGGAGGCACCGTTAGCTAAAGTGGTAACATCAGGTTAAGAACAGTTTCAGGTTAAGAACGGACCTCCAGAACGAATTAAGTTCTTAACCCGAGGTACCACTGTACTAAGAAATGGTAGTGTTGCCCTTATCACAAAATGATTGCCATGAGTCTAAGATAGATGCCTCATTCCCCCCTTTCAAGCCCCTATCAAAATGGCAGAATGGATAACTGTGCAGCTGAAAGAGAAGCTAGTCTTACCCCACCTCCTCTTCTGTCAAGGAATCTGGAAACTTAAGGTCCTTAATTTTGGAGCTCCAGTGGACAAGTGGGTTGGGGCCAGATATGACCAGAGGCTGAAATCAGTTTAAAAAATATATATTTTAAGTGCATAAACAAAAAACTAGTGACTGTATTTCAGTGTGTTCAAGATGTTACCATATTCCTAAAACATATCAAAGGAAGATCAAAGGCACATTATACATAAATCCAACTTGGGGAAGGAAAATATAAGGAACCGTGTACACATTTGGAAACACATTTGGACACAATGATTACTGGGGGGGGGATAAAGAAAATAAGCTTATAATTAATTCAAGGAGTGCATGTATAAGCTAAAGCAAATGCTCATTAGCATATGATGCTGAATTCATCACCATTCACATAAGTTGAACTTTCAAATCAGCCTTTTCACACACGTTTTCCTGATTGTTTTGTTGTTTTTGCTTAGAATTAATTCAAGCCTCTGCTATACATGGCTTAGGCCCAGCCTATCTGAAAGATCATATTCTCTCATATGAATCTGCCTGGGCTCTGAGATCTTTGGGGGAGGCTTATCTCTCAGTCCCATCACCCTCCTAGGCACATTTGGTGGGGACACGGGAAAGGGACTTCTTGGTGGCTGCTCCCAGACTTTGGAACTCTCTTCCTAGAGATGTTCTATTGGCTTCCTCCTTCATATCCTTTCAGCAGCAGGTGAAGACAGATTTATCCCTGCAGAACTTTTGGAGCTGGCTGTTTTTAAGGAAAGGGCTGAGGCTAGGATGTTTTTATCGCTCTGATCAACATAAAGTCCCCCCCCCACTGCTTAGTCAGAATATCCTTTCTTGTAATTTCATTCCATTGGTTCAGGTCCTCCTCTCCAGAACAGGAGAAAACAAGCATGCTCCATCCATGGACAGCCCTCCAGCTATTTGAAGATGGCTATCAGATCACTTCCCAATCTTCTCCTGGCTAAACTCCCCCAAACCAATCCTTCTTGAGGGGCCACCCACAGGGCGTTCCCTAAACACACCCTGCCTTTGATGCATCTAGGCTCCACAGCTGAAGTTTCCACAAGCATCCTTCCTGTTGGACCCACCTGGCATCCCAGGTGCATATATTTCGCTGTGAGCGGACTTGGTGACCTCTTTGGCACTTCTCTTCCTCCTGCTGGGAACAGGTTGCTAGACTATTCTTATATTACTATTTAGAAGTACCCAGTGACTCCATTAATAAAGGGCTATGGTCCGATAATGTTCTTGGTATTATTTCTATTTTTCTTACTATTAATTCCAATTCTTTAGATATCCAGATGGCATCGATTCTGGCATTGCATTCATGCACATGTGAATAAAACATGAATTCCCTATCAAATAAATGTTTATTTCTCAAAATATCTATTAAATTAAGATTTTCTGCCATTTCACAAAAGGTTTTTGGAAGCCTACCTTCTCCACGGACCTCTAAAGCAAAGACTTCAAAATGAAACGGTCAGGGACCAGCTGGACACTTGGTCTGTTGCTGCAGGGCTGTTCTGAGGTTCTTATAAAATAGAAAATTCTTTCCAGTAGCACCTTAGATACCAACTGAGTTTGTTCTTGGTATGAGAGTTGGTCTCTAAGGTGCTACTGGAAAGAATTTTCTATTTTGTTTCGACTATGGCAGACCAGCACGGCTACCCACCTGTAACTGAGGTTCTTATGCTATCCATACTTAAGAGATGCAATCTCTGTCATTTCATAATACTGCAAGAGAGCTATCTATCTGGAACTGATCAAAATGTTTATATCTCAAACAGTGCTTTGCACATACCTGACTTTATGGCGTGGTCAGTGTGACACGTTTTCCGCAGCAGCAAACACTAAGCCTGCCTCTGCTGTTCCAGGAGAGATTATCCCTGTGCTTTTTATGGCGTTGGCAATTATGGGAAAAACGTTTCCCCTCTGGGAGAGAGGCTGTCTCAAAACTGCCAGAAAACTGCCTTGTCACAGGGGGAGGAGATCTCTGAAACCCGTGGGCAATTACTTGGAAATCTCTCTTCTTCTTTTGGAAATAATGTTTATTTGGTTTTACAATTATAACAATACAAAATACATATCTATATTGAGGGATTTCTGTGAACCGCCAGACTTCCCACCTTCCCTTCCATGGGTCCTATTGTCTACCTTTTCAACTGCATATTTTTTCATAATCAAATTTTATGTCTCTCCATATTGTCCATGATACTTGCTACATTACAAGTGGTATTAGAATCCTGCTAATGTTTCCATCTGCTCACAGTGGTCTCCTAGATAAATTATAATCCGCCCCCCCCCCCGTTCTTTATTGAACTTTTTGTCTTCTTGGTTCCTGAGCTTTCCGGTCAGTTTTGGCATTTCGTCGTAGTCCATCAGCTTAGTCTGCCATTCTTCTCTGGTAGGGACATTATCTTCTTATCGGCCTGCTTTGGGATCAATGTGATATAGGCCTCTGTCCAAGACACCCATACTTTCCCAATATTTAAAATCTCATTCATTCAGTAGCGGAGGAAGGCTCCGCGGTACCCGGGGCGGCAAAGGAAATGCCCCAGGGCGGGGTGCCGCGACGTCACGGCAGCCTGCCCCGGGGCATTTCCGGGAGTGCCCCCGCTGCTTCTGCAGCCCCCTTTTAAGCTCTGTGGCTCAAAAGGAGGCCGTGGAAGCGGCGGTCCGACGACAGAGTGCGCCTGCACGAAATGTCGCGCAGGCGCACTCCGTCGTCAGGCCGTGTGCTGCCGCTCCCAGGGCGATGGAGGGAGCGGCAGTGCGTGGGGAATGGTGGGAGGGGCTGCCGCTTGTCACCTCCACACGCCGCCGTTCGCTCCGTTGCCCCGGGAGCAGCAGCACCGCACACACCGTCCACTGCTGCTCCAGGGGTAACGAAGCGAGTGGCGGCGTGTGGGGGTGACAAGCGGCAGCCCCTCCCACCATTCCCCACGCACAGCCGGTCACCCCGGGAGCAGCAGCGCTTCATGGACGGGGTGCTCGCTCGGCCGTGCGCTGTTGCTCCTGGGGTGACGGAGGGAGCGGCGGCGTGTGGGAATGGCGGGAGGGGCTGCCGCTTGTCACCCCACCCTCCCCTGTCACCCGGGGTGTACCGCCCCCACCGCACCCCCCTAGCGACACCCCTGCATTCATTACATCTTTAAGTGGTTGTACCAGATACTCTTGTAGATTGCTGGGAAATCTCTAAAGCTCCTGAGCAAGGTCCTGGAGTTCTGCTCCAGACATTCTGGAGATCTTGTGTGCTCTTCTCTTTCATAAGGGTAGACAAAGGAGATGTGCCCAAATGGGGGAGAAATTTGATTCTGTTCACATTTAAAAGTGGAGTTACTACTACAAGCACACTAAATGCACAATATTTGTGGGGAAAGGGTTACAGAAAATCCAGTTCTCTAACGGGATCTATATGAAGTTAGCTGTGTCTTTGCAAACCATATGAATCTTGACTTTTGAGCCAAAACTGGCTAACTTCATTGTGTCTGGGTGAAGACAGTATGAATGAGTAAGCACATTAGATTGGCAGAAAGGGAGCCATTCAATAAGAAATGGAAATGGGAAGCAGACACAGAGACTTCTGGAGGAGATATGGTTCAACACATCCCTAATTTTAAACCACTTTATCAAATAATTATCCTACAGTGATAAAAAGCATTTCAAAATAAATATCAACCCCTACTTTTTCTAAACTGGAAAATGTTGCATAACCTCTGTCGAATCTGCTGGGTCTTCACGCTATACACAACAGGATTGAGAAGTGGAGGGACCGTAACAAAAATGTTGGCCATCAGCATGTGGACAATGGGGGAAAGGTGTCTCCCAAATCGATGAGCCATACTGATGCCAATCATTGGCACATAGAAAATCAAAATGGCAGAAATGTGGGCCACACAGGTGTTGAGAGCCTTCAGACACTCTTTTCGGGATGCAATGCTCAAAACAGTCTTCAGAATCAGGACATATGATACGAGAATGATGAATACATCCAAGCCTAAAGTGGAAATAATTGCTATCAAACCATATAAGACGTTGACTCTTGTGTCTGCACAGGCTAACTTCATGGCATCTTGGTGGAGACAGTAGGAGTGAGAAAGGACATTGGATCGGCAGAAAGGGAGCTTTGAAAGAAGAAAAGGGGGTGGGAAACAGATACAGAAACTTCTGGAAAAGACAGCTATGCCTATTTTTGCAATTAACGTATTTGGGAGACGTGATCTGTATCTCAGTGGATCACGGATGGCAATGAACCGGTCAAAAGCCATTGACACAAGAATGCCAGACTCTGCCCATTGGAATGAATGGATAAAAAACATCTGGCTGATGCAAGCATTGAATGGGATTTCTGTGGAGTCAAACCAATAGACCCCCAGCATAGTTGGCATGGTTGACATGCAGAGGCCCAGATCCGAACAGGCGAGCATGGAAAGGAAGAAGTACATAGGCTCATGGAGACTTTTGTCCGTCTTGATGACATAGAGGATCGTGATGTTCCCAAGCAGAGTCAGGGCGTAGAGCACAAAGAGTGGGAAGGCCACCCAAGAGTTCTTCTCCTGCATCCCAGGGATGCCAATCAGGACAAAGGTTTGGTGGCTCACAAGGCTCTCGTTGGACCTGCTGGTGGAGGACATCATTCACCTGGTGCTTTTGGTGGAAAGATATTAAGGAATAAAAGTCAAATGGAAATTGGAAATCTGGTATGATTTTACAGGTTTTGTCCTAGTTTAGTCCAACATCAGATATTGTATTTGCGCCTCAAAACACATTCAAAGAAAGAAATATTCCAACTCTGACATATGATTCACTCTTCTAAGCCCAACCAGGGTCAATTTTATGATTTATTCATTTGTTATTTACAGAGTTTTAATCCACACCTTTGCCGAAGGTGCTGACAAAGTGGCTTCTGAAGTTCAGTTGTAAGAGGGTTTCTGCTCTTAGGTTTCTATATAAAATAATGTGGCAGAGAAATGCATGGGGAGGGAAGCAGAAGAAGCTATTCTGCACTTAAAGCTACAGTTCTGGCAGTGACTACCTGCGGTAGCCTGTTGAAATGTCCACTCAGCCTCTCTTGTGGAGAACTGACAGGAACTGGTTTTTCAGCAAACCAGTGGGACAGCCCTGCTTTTCTTCCGCTCTATTCTGCAGCCTGATGGGAGCTTAGCACCCCTGATTTGTGTAGTGGCTGTAAGTCTGATGTGGGAGCTGATAAATCTAAACACCCCCAAACCAATCCTTCTTGAGGGACCACCCACAGGGCGTTCCCTAAACACACCTTGCCTTTGAAGCATCTAGGCTCCACAGCTGACGTTTCCACAAGCATCCTTCCTGTTGGACCCACCTGGCATTCCAGCTGCATATATTTAGCTGTGAGCGGATTTGGTGACCTCTTTGACACTTCTCTTCCTCCTGCTGGGAACAGGTTGTTAGACTATTCTTGTATTACTGTTTATAAGTACCGAGTGACCGAAAAAAGAAAGGTGAAAATTGCAATGCAATGTGGACATAAACACAGATACAAACTGAAAGCAATGTCAGAATTAAAACTGAACTAAAAACAACAACAGAGAAAGCAGAAATGCCAAAGATCCACAGAGCTCTAAAGCAAAGACTTCAAAATGAAATGGTCAGGGACCAGCTGGACTCTTGGTCTGTTGCTGCAGGGCTGTTCTGAGGTTCTTATGCTATCCATACTTAAGAGATGCAAGCTCTGTCATTTCACAATACTGCGAGAGATCTATCTGGAACTGATCAAAATGTTTATATCTCAAACAGTGCTTTGCACATACCTGACTTTATGGCGTGGTCAGTGTGACACGTTTTCCGCAGCAGCAAACACTAAGCCTGCCTCTGCTGTTCCAGGAGAGATTATCGCTGTGCTTTTTATGGCATTGACAATTATGGAAAAAACGTTTCCCCTCTGGGAGAGAGGCTGTCTCAAAACTGCCAGAAAACTGCTTTGTCTCAGGGGGAGGAGATCTCTGAAAACCTGGTGACAATTACTCGGAAATCTCTAAAGCTCCTGGGAAGGTCCGGGAGTTCAGCTCTGGGCCAGACATTCTGGAGATCTTGTGTGTGCTCCTATCTTTCATAAGGATAGACAAAGGAGATGTGCCCAAATAGGGGAGAAATTTGATTCTGTTCGCATTTCAAAAGTTAACCTATCCAATCCATACTTTCTGGCAAACATCCAATCCATACTTTCTGGCAAACATCCAATCCATACTTTCTGGCATAGATTTGCCCTTCCCTACCAGCAACCCTTCATGCTGAGATATCATACCTCCTTGAGGATCTTGGGGAGCCTCAATTTTAGACCTTTTTACATATGTTTGACTTTTTGGTGGGGTGTGGGAGGAAGAACAAAAAGAGGATAGAGTGAAGGCTAGACATCTATGCCATGAGAAATTGAGGGAAGATTGAACCGTTCAACCCTGGAATGGGGGAGGATTTTGAGTAGTTCCACAATGTGGAGTGAACTTCCTCATTCGACATATGCAGGGCCTAGAACCTGTACAAGCAGAGATTCCTCCAACTTATATTTGCTCATTTTTTATGATGTTGTTATGTACTGAGTTGAATAGGATCCAAACTGCAGCAGTCTGATTGGTCCTAGAACAATAGGATTGAGATTGCAGCAGTCTGACTGGTCCCAGAACAATAGGATTGAGATTGCAGCAGTCTGATTGGTCCCAGAACAATAGGATTGAGATTGCAGCAGTCTGATTGGTCTGCAGGAGCCACCCAATCCAGCTCCAGGTGGAATTGAATCCGCACTCTGATTGGCATACAGGAGTATCCCGGAATTAGCCAATCACGTGGGGCCCATTGTGTAAATAGTGTATATAAAGCAAACGTTTTGGGGGAACTACATTCCTCACTACTATGAGCTGAATAAAGAGCATGAAAGTCACACTGGACTCCGAGTATCTTTCACTGGCGACGAAGGTGGGATCCCGCTGAGCTGACTGCCACACACAGCACCGCAGCAACGCCACCTGCCGCACAGCTGCCTCGCACCGTGTATCCAGGCTTCAGCTCCGGGTCCCAAGGAACTCAAGATGGCAACGGACAGCAGCTTCTCGCCGTTCAACCCAGCATCAGGAGACTGGGAAGGATACGCCACCCGTTTCACCTTTCTTCTAGAAGCTAAAGGGGTCACCAACGATGCCAAGAAGAGGGCGATATTCTTCAGCGTCTGCGGAGAGGAGACATTCGAAATCGCCCGGGCTCTCCTTGCGCCTGATGATGTCGCTACCGTTCCTTACAAAACAATAGTGGAACGGCTGAAGGGGCACTTCTCGCCACAGCCCTCGGTGGTGGCTCGTCGAAATGCCTTCTATGCAAAGCGGCAAGCCCCTGGGGAAACCATAACGGGGTTTGTGACCTCCCTCCGCCAAGCCGCTCGGTTCTGCAACTTCTCAGAGTTGGAGAACATGCTGCGTGACCGCCTCGTCGGTGGCCTGAGGGACGAGAAGCTGCAACGACGCCTCTATGCCAAGAAGGACCTAACGTTCCAGGTCGCTCTGGAGGAGGCCCTGGCAACAGAAGCCGCTGAGAGGTCAATGCAAGAGGCACGGCCGAGCGTGCCGTCCCAACCAAGGGTCCACCACGAGGACCTCATCGACGATTCAGGATCAGACAGGGAGGAGGTGCACAGAGTACAGCGGCGCACTCAAGCCGTGCACACACCACAGCTGCCTCGACCAGAAGGAGGGAACTGCGCAAGCTGCGGGGAGAATCACGAGAGGAGGACCTGCCGTTTCCGCAATGCCGAGTGCAGGCAGTGCAGAAAATCAGGCCACATCGCCCGGGTGTGTCGGGCTCGGCCCATCCGACGCCAGGCATCAGATGACCGCCCCAAGAGCCCCAGGTCCCGGGGCCCAACGCACCAAGGCAACTCGACAGAGACCACGGACTACCAGGTATACCAGTTGCCCCACCCCAACATAGAGAAAATTTATGTAGAGGTACAGATAGAGGGGGCCCCGTGCCGCATGGAGCTGGACACAGGTTCAACCCTATCCATAATCTCGGCACGGACTTTAAGGAAACTGTGCCCTAGTGGGGGTCCCAAACTCAGGCCGGCCCCATTCACCCTCCGGGACTTCCAGAAACGTAAGGTCCCCACAATGGGGGTGGGGACCTTCAGGGTGCAATATCGAGGGCGGACGCGGCAACTGGACTTGCTCGTGGTCAAGGGCTCCTACGTTAGCTTACTGGGATTGGCATGGTTTGGACCACTGGGGCTAGCCGTCACCGGGGTGAACCGCACTAGCTTACAAGTGGATGTGGACGCCATATGCAAGGAGTTTCCGGCAGTTTTCGATGGGAAATTGGGACAGTATACGGGCCCCCCCATTGCCCTACAGCTGGACCCCGCAGTACGACCTGTCAGGCTCAAGGCCCGCCGGGTCCCGTTCGCCCTGAAACCCCGTATAGACGAGGAATTGGACCGGCTCGTGGAGCAAGGAGTGCTGGAGCCTGTGCCTAATGCCACCTGGGAAACCCCGATCGTCACACCCGTCAAGCCTAATGGTTCGGTCCGCATCTGCGCAGACTACAAATGTACCATAAACAAGGCCCTCATGGCCCATGCATACCCAGTGCCAGTGGTCAGCCATGTCCTCGCCACCCTGGCTGGGTCAAAATTTTTTGGCAAGCTGGACTTGGCCCAAGCCTATCAACAGCTGCCAGTAGATGAAGCCACAGCAGAGGCACAGACGATTGTGACGCACAGGGGAGCGTTCAAGGTAAAGCGGCTGCAATTCGGTGTCAGCGTGGCACCAGGCATATTCCAGAATCTAATGGACTCGCTGCTTAAAGGGATTCCTGGCGTCACCCCCTTCTTCGATGATGTGTTGATTGCCGGGCCCACAGCAGAGGAGTTTGAGGACCGCCTTCGCACCGTTCTGCACCGTTTCCAGACGGCGGGTCTCAAGGTGAAGCGGGAAAAGTGTCTACTAGGAGTGCCTCAGGTGGACTTTCTGGGATTTATGGTGGATGCAGAAGGGGTCCACCCGACTGGGGACAAGGTACGGGCCATTTGTGATGCCCCAGCGCCCAAGGGCAAGACTGAACTTCAGGCCTTCTTGGGGCTATTGAACTTTTACCATGCCTTCCTTCCCCATAAGGCAGCAGTAGCAGAGCCCCTACACAGACTCCTGGACAAGCGGGCCCCTTGGGTGTGGGGCCAGCGCCAGGAGGCCGCATTCCAGGCAGTCAAGGACTTGCTCGTCTCAAACTCGGTCTTGGCACACTTCGACGAGAGGCTGCCGGTGGTGCTAGCATGCGACGCCTCACCCTACGGCATCGGCGCTGTCCTTGGACACCAACTCCCAGATGGAAGAGAGGTGCCAGTGGCATACTTTTCCCAGACACTCACCGCAGCTGAGCGGAACTACTCGCAAATCGACAAGGAAGGTCTGGCAATCGTGAAGGGAGTAAAAAAATTCCATGATTTCTTGTACGGGCGGCCCTTTACCGTGGTGACTGATCACAAGCCGTTGCTTGGTTTGTTTGCCCCCGAAAAGCAGACCCCCCAAGTGCTGTCTCCTCGCGTCCTCAGGTGGTCAATTTTCCTTGCCGGCTACCAGTATGCACTGATTCACCGCCCTGGGAAAGCGATGGGCCACGCAGACGCCCTCAGCAGGCTACCACTACCAGAAACAGGCCCCGACCCAGCACCCGCACAAGAGGTTATGAGCCTGGAGCTGCTTCCCGACCGCCCTATTCAGGCACAAGAAGTTGCACACCATTCCAAGAAAGATAGGGTCATCTCCCGGGTCCTGGACTGGGTGTGGAGGGGATGGCCCAGCAGCAGCCCCGGGCCAGAATTCGCTGGCTACACAACCCGTAAACATGAACTGTCGGCCCACAAGGGGTGCCTGTTATGGGGAAGCAGGGTCGTCGTTCCTGAGCCCCTTCGCAAAAGGGTCCTTGCAGCCCTACACGAGACACACCCAGGGGTAGTGAGAATGAAGGCCCTCGCCAGGAGTTATGTATGGTGGCCAGGGATTGACGGAGAGATAGAGACCTGGGTCAAACACTGCCAGGCCTGCCAAGAATCCCGCCCAGATCCCCCAAGGTCCCCAGTGCAGTCCTGGGAGTCCGCCCGAGCACCATGGTCACGCCTGCACATGGACTTCGCGGGCCCCTTCCAGGGGAAAACATTCTTCATAGTGGTGGACTCCTACACCAAATGGCTGGAAGTCGCACTGGTACCATCCACTTCTACGTCCGCAGCCATCCGGGTACTACGCAGGCTGTTTGCAACCCATGGACTCCCTGACACTCTCGTCTCAGACAACGGAACCGCATTTACGTCAGAAGAATTCCAGACCTTCACAGCGCAGAATGCCATCCGCCACATCCGCTCAGCACCATTCCACCCTGCCACCAATGGCCAAGCAGAGCGCATGGTGCGGACCACCAAGGACACCCTACGCCGCATGACGCAAGGGGACTGGGAGTACCGCCTTGCCACATTCCTTCTAGCACAGCACAGCACCCCCAGCTCAACGACTGGCCGGAGCCCCGCTGAACTACTAATGGGCCGGCGCCTCGCAATCAGACTGGACCGCCTCCACCCCGACAGAGCTCAGGATGAGGTAGTGGTGGGTGAAGGCAGGAACCCCCGGACCTTTGTGGCCCAGGATCCAGTGTACGCAAAGAATTTTGGGGCAGGCCCGGCATGGGTACCCGCCACAGTCACCAGGGTGACGGGCCCCGTGTCATACGAGGTGCTAACAGAGGGGGGGCAATGCTGGCGCCGCCACTGCGACCAGCTACGGCGACGATTCCCAGGAGAAAACCAGGAGGAGGACAGGTCAGAGGAGTCCCAAGGGAACAGTGGGGCATTGAGACCCGTAGAGCAGGAGGGGCCGGCAGGGGAGGCAGAATCAGTAAATACTGAGAGGACCCGCGAGGCCGAAAGGGCACCGGAACCAGAGCCACGACAGAGCGAGCTGGTTGCGCCAGACCAAACAGCCCCATCACAACCAGCAGCCTTGGAACACGAGCCAGAACCAGAACCCCTGACCAGGGAACAGCCCAGGCCGCAACGCACACGTAGGCGGCCAGCGTACCTTGAGGACTATGGATGCAACCTCCCAGGCAGGACTGGAACTTAGAGGGGAGGGGTGTTATGTACTGAGTTGAATAGGATCCAAACTGCAGCAGTCTGATTGGTCCTAGAACAATAGGATTGAGATTGCAGCAGTCTGACTGGTCCCAGAACAATAGGATTGAGATTGCAGCAGTCTGATTGGTCCCAGAACAATAGGATTGAGATTGCAGCAGTCTGATTGGTCTGCAGGAGCCACCCAATCCAGCTCCAGGTGGAATTGAATCCGCACTCTGATTGGCATACAGGAGTATCCCGGAATTAGCCAATCACGTGGGGCCCATTGTGTAAATAGTGTATATAAAGCAAACGTTTTGGGGGAACTACATTCCTCACTACTATGAGCTGAATAAAGAGCATGAAAGTCACACTGGACTCCGAGTATCTTTCAGATGTGGTCCAAGGTTCTTTCTCCACTTGCTTTCTAACAAAAATGGTTTCTAGATGCTTGCATCACTTAGGATGCAAAAAGGTAAAGGACCCCTGGATGGTTAAGTCCAGACAAATGAGGTTGCGGTGCTCATCTCGCTTTCAGGCTGAGGGAGCCGGCGTTTGTCCCCTGACAGCTTTCCGGGTCATGTGGCCAGTATGACTAAACTGCTTCTGGCACAACAAGACACCATGACAGAAGCTAGAGCACACAGAAACACCATTTACCTTCCTGCCACAGCGGTACCTATTTATCTACTTGCACTTTTTGGCTTGCTTTCAAACTGCTAGGTTGGCAGAAGCTGGGACCGAGCAACGGGAGCTCACCCCATCGCAGGGATTTGAACCGCCGGCCTTCTGATTGGCAAGCCCAAGAGACTCAGTGGTTTAGACCACAGCACCACCTGCGTCCCTTCACTTAGGATGCATTGCACTTGCCACGTGGGGTAAAAAGCCCTTGAAGCCAGGGGCGTAGGGGGCAGGTCGCCCCATGTTCCATAATGGAGGGGGTGACAAATTATCAAGGAACAATTACTGCCCTACTAGGGCGGTTCATAAAAAACTTTTTTTTAAAATGCCTGCTCCAAAGGTCTTATCTTACTATACTAGGGATTATATAGCTATATATGAAATTTCATGCATATCGGTTAATATCTTGACCCTCCTCCACCAAAATAGCTGTTTACTTGGCTGTTTTCCTATGTCGTGAAGGCTGAAATTTCAGTTCAGTGGAGCACTTACTGTTCCCAACCCTAACCCTGTGGAAAGCCATCTAATTAGACTTTAATTTGATTTTGAGATGTTTTTAGGAGGTAATTTAATTATTGTTTGATTTTATACCAATGTTATGTATCTGATGTTAGCCACCCTGAGCCCGACTTTTCCCAAAATGAGGGAATTGGAGAATGGGAGAAAAAAGGAAGTTAAAAGGCAAAGTCAAGAGGGAGGTGTTTAAAAACACAATATTAGAAGCTCGGCTGGAATGTGTACCACAGAGTGAAACTTGGCCTACTTTCAAAGCAAAGAACTTAACAGGTCACTTGAGGTCATATCAATATTTTACCGGCATCAAATACATGAGAGTATGAAACAGTATTTTGTGCTGCTGCATCACCACCCATCTCTCACCTGGATTCATTGAACAGGTGAAGCTCCCACTGCACTGCTGTCAGAACATCTTTCTCATGTTTGGTCTAAATTTGATGCAATTTGAACTTTTTGGTTCTGGTCCTGCCCTCTAGAGGTGTAGAAGACAAATTTGCCCCATTACCTCTATTCAACCCGCACTTTGAACCTTGGAAGATGGCTATGTGATCTCTCAAACATTATGATAGTTCACATGAAATTTGTTTATACCACATGAGTAGTTACTCCCAGCGGTATAACTATGGTGCACGGGTCGGCAAACTACGGCCCGGGGCCCGGATGCGGCCCCCAGGCTCGTAAATCGAGCCTGCGGTCCCTGCCGCCTGCTTGGTCAGTCCCTGCACTCTGTGTATGCCTCGTCACACAGGGACTGACTTCTGTGATGCTGGCGTGGCTTCGGATTGGCTGCAGGAAGCTCCCACAGCCAATTTGAAGCTGCGGGGTATGGATTTGCATGCAGGGGAGGCGACGGCACGGAGCAGAGTGGAGGTGGCGCTGTCGCCCCCAGCACCTGAGCGGGGCTTTCCCCATGGTGATGGTGCACACTTAGTAAGGGCCCCTGGCTTCCCTTTGGCCTCCTCCTCCTCCGACGCCTCTTCCTCCTCTGCCATTGCTACTCTGCTGCTACTTCTCCTCTTTCCCGATGACACTACGCCGGCCACGGCCCCTTTCTGGGCGGGCGGGATATGAGGAAGAAAGAGGCACCGCTGCTGCTGCAGGTAACTGGGCTTGGGCCTCAGGGCGGGGGGCTGCTCTCCGGCTCCCCATGGCAAAGTGGAGCATGCAAAGCAGAGGAGATGGTTGTTGCAAGAAGATTTGTGTAGTGCTTGCACGGAGCCAGCAATTACGCACGCGCACAAAGACCTTGCCACAAGATTGTTGTGACCATTGCATGGTGCGCACTTACCCAGGAGTTGTTGCGCTCTGGTGGGATGTGATGTCAACTTAACTTTTACGCAGAGGGCAGGCCCACTGGAATGAATGGACCCGGGTTAGGCATGGCCACTCATGTCAACGGGTTTACTCTTGAGTAAAAAATAGGGGAGCGACTTTAGCATAAATACACATTTTTTTAAAACTATAGTCCGGCCCCCGACAGTGTCTGAGGGGACAGTGAACCGGCCCCCTGTTTAAAAAGTTTGAGGACCCCCCACTATGGGTGGATCCACAATCTCTCCTCATAACTTACTATAAACCCTAACTAATATCTTCAGTCCTGGCCTGCCGGTCTAATCTGGGTCACAAATCAACAGCTCCTTTCTGTGTTCTGCACTATTCATGTTGCCATTGAGATTGTGAAGAGACCTAGAACGATGGTCTCCTGGGGACCCCCAGGCCATGGTGGGAGCAAAGGGCTGCTGGCTACATCTCCCTCGTCTTCCATCATGGAAGGAAGAAATGCAGAATTGATGGCTGGAACATTTCCCCGAGAGCAAACTTCAGGTCCTTGCACAGGACCTTAGAGGTTCCCCTAGCAACTGCTGCTGAGATTGCAGAGATCTCCTCCTTGTGGTATTCAGCAGATTTCCGGCAGTTTGGGGGCAGCTTGCCTCTCTGAGGAAGAACTCTTTTCTTATAACGCTTGACATCATAAAAATCACAGGCAGAATCCCCCATGAAGCAGCACAGGTAGGCTCCATGTCTCCCATAGAAGAAGAAGAAGAGTAGAAGAAGAGTTTGGATTTGATATCCAGCTTTATCATCTCCCTGAGAGTGGAACTCCAGCTCCTTGCATGGGAGCCCTGGAGATGCCTTAGCGATGGCTCCTGGGGTTTCAGGTATCTTCATGCCCTGTAGTTCAGCAGTATCAGGACAGCTTCTCTCAGGAAATGGGGGGGGGACCTTCTATAGCTCTGACACCGTGTAAACTCAACAGCAGAGGCAGGCTCAGCATTCACCATGGGAAAAATTTCTTCAGGTTCATAGCTGCTAGTGTATGTGCAAAGGACTGCTTGAGACGCAAAGCAGATGAGTTTCCCCTTGATCCAATCTGGCTTCAGGCCTTTTTTTGGCACTCGAATGGCCTTGATCATCTTGGCTGATGATTCTGATCAAGAAAGATAGTGGAGTGTGGCACTATATGCTCCTTGCTCTCTCTGCACACCATCATGTCCTCCAGGCGTGGCTCTGTGCATTGGGTGTAGGAGAGAAGATGATACAGTAGTTCTGCTCTTGCAGAGTGGGATCCAGGGACTGCTTAGCCCTTTAGCTTTTGGTCTGTGAGATCCTAAATGATGCCATCTTAGCTTTCCTGTGATTCATTGGAGAGCCAGTGTGGTGTAGTGGTTAAAGAGTGGTATACTCGTAATCTGGGGAACCGGGTTCGCGTCGCCGCTCCTCCACATGCAGCTGCTGGGTGACCTTGGGCTAGTCACACTTCTCTGAAGTCTCTCAGCCCCACTCACCTCACAGAGTGTTTGTTGTGGGGGAGGAAGGGAAAGGAGAATGTTAGCTGCTTTGAGACTCCTTCGGGTAGTGATAAAGCGGGATATCAAATCCAAACTCTTCTTCTTCTTCTTCTTCTTCTTCTTCTTCTTCTTCTTCTTCTTCTTCATTCTCTCCCCCCCCTCTCAATTTCCATTGTGTATTACTAGACTGTTTTCTAACACCCATTGGCCACAATCCAGTGACTGACAATATGATAATCATCCACTTTGCAAATGCTAAGAGACCACAGGATCAAAGGCTGTATCCTACACATACAGCAGAATGTTTTTGTAGAGTGAACTGTATCAATTCCACTTTGTAGATCATTCACATTTTGAATGTTCCCTTCTGTTAAACACTCCCTACTAATAGAAGGTAATGACGACAGGGAGTAGATTGTAGCCAAACTATTTGCCTGATATGACTTTCTATTTTCATTGCCATTGGGAATTTAAAAAGAACATGGGGAGAGCATTCAAAAGTGGTGCCGCCCATATGAAGCAGAACATTTGAACCCAGCATATTTATATGGTGCTATGGGAAGTCATCATGTGGGGACTTGGAACACAGCATCATGGAGAGCCTATGGAGAGCTCTGTTGGTTAGAGTGTGGTGCTAATAACACCAAGGTTACAGGTTCGATCTCCATATTAAGTTCAAAATTAGTTTTCCGTTCCGAGGCATGGAACTCCACGAGAATGAAGGAGGAAAGAGGCAACAAGGAGAGGGATTAACCACATTTAAAAGTTGAAAGGGAACAGAAATGTGCATAGCTTGGCGATAAGGGCAGAACCTGTAATTTTTCCAGCACAGAAGGAAAATGGGGGACACAGAGTCTCTGAGAAGACAACTGCAGGTCCGTGGGGATTCCCTTGTAATTGCTGTTGGGATTTCAAGTGTCTCTTCCCAGTTTTCTGGCGTCTTGGGGCAGCTGGCCTCTCTGAGGGAAAACAGATTTACTGTAACCTTCCATGCCATAAAAGGCACAGGCAGATTCCCTCTTGGAGCAGCAAAAGGCAGCCTGGAAGAAGTTGTGTCAGGTTCATGAGCTGCACCGTAAACTCAGGTAAGTGCAAATGACTGCATGAGATGCAGCACAGATGGGTTTTCCCTTGACTTCAGAGATGTCTTTCTCAGTCATGAGGCCATGAAAAGATGGAGATGGTTATGAGCCTTGCCTATAGGAGCACTCTCGCTGCAAAACGAAGCACCTCAGCTTCAAGACGTCTTTTCAAAAGAGGAGGAGATGGAGTGAGACCTCCATACTGCTAACCCAATACTTAGAGGTGGGTTTAGGGGAGCACAGGCAGTGCAGTTGCCTCAGAGGTTCTGCAGGGGACACCACAACTATTATTTAGAATGGAGTGTGAAAGGCAGAGAGGTGCCAGATTTTGGCATTGCGCAGTCTGCCACCCAAATTTGAGACCCGAAGGTCTGCCACGGCAATACTTTTAGTCATTTAGATATATCATTTCTAATCCAGCAATGGAATTGTGATTATTATTTCTGATTTGCAGATGAGAAATTGAAAGAATATGAATGTGTCAAACCACATGCTCCAACCCTCAAGAACAACAACACCTGGGAGTCTCTTTGACACCCCATAACAAACAAGAATGTTAATGACTAATAAGTTGAAAAATGATATTCACACTGGTTGGAAATGGGAGACTGTTGGGGATTGAATTCATGAGAGGGTGACGGTTGTATTTGGCCACGGTAGAAGGATCATTCCAGACTTACTATGAAAACTTTCCTCTTTAGACTAAACTAAACTATTTCGTCCTGTTCAGAATGACAATATAAGCTTTACAGAATCTGTAAAATCATTTCAGAACCTCCAATATTCGTATCAATTTTCTGGCTCCTTAGAATCTTTCTAAGAAGAAAAGCACCAGGTGAATGATGTCCTCCACCAGCAGGTCCAACGACAGCCTTGTGAGCCACCAAACCTTTGTCCTGATTGGCATCCCTGGGATGCAGGAGAAGAACTCTTGGGTGGCCTTCCCACTCTTTGTGCTCTACGCCCTGACTCTGCTTGGGAACATCACGATCCTCTATGTCATCAAGATTGACCAAAGTCTCCATGAGCCCATGTACTTCTTCCTTTGCATGCTCGCCTGCTCGGATCTGGGCCTCTGCATCTCCACCATGCCAACAATGCTGGGGGTCTATTGGTTTGACTCAAGAGAAATCCCACTCAATGCCTGCATCAGCCAGATGTTCTTCATCCATACCTTTCAGTGGATAGAGTCTGGCATTCTTGTGGCAATGGCATTGGATCGCTCGATTGCCATTCGTCATCCACTGAGATATAGGTCACTTCTGCCAAATTCAGTAATTGTGAAAATAGGCATTGTTGTCTTCTCCAGAGGACTTTGTGTTATTTTCCCAATCCCTTTTCTTATTAAACGGCTCCCTTTCTGCAGATCCAATGTCCTTTCTCACTCCTACTGTCTCCACCAAGATGCCATGAAGTTAGCCTGTGCAGACACAAGAGTCAACGTCTTATATGGTTTGACAGTAGTTATTTCCTCTTTAGGGTTGGATGTTGTGAGCATTCTTGTATCCTACATCCTGATTCTGAGGACTGTTTTGAGCATTGCAACCCGAAAAGAGTGTCTGAAGGCTCTCAACACCTGTGTGGCCCACATTTCTGCCATCTTGATCTTCTACATCCCAATGATTGGCACCAGTATGGTGCATCGATTTGGGAGACACCTTTCCCCCATTGTCCACATACTGATGGCCAACATTTTTGTTGCTGTCCCACCACTTCTCAATCCTGTTGTGTACAGTGTGAACACCCAGCAGATTCGGCAAAGAATATGCAATGTTTTGCAGTTAAAGAAAAGATGTTTATTTCAAAGAAGGATTCTGTGATAAAGTGAAGAGAAAGGTATTTTATTTTTATCGATTGATGCATCCATCCCATGCTGCTTCCATACCTGTTTAATAGCTGGTCTTTGTCCTTTTTTTAAAAAAATGAAACACCCTAAACAATTCTGCATACCCCAGATCTTGATTTTAGGGCAGAGGTGAAAGTGAGGCGGGGTCTGTTATCAATACCCAAGGGGGTTCAAGTGGCTCTGCTCCCAGATGCAGGGTTCAGCCACGGAAGGAGTCCTGTCACAGTGATCCGCACTCCAGCCACCTCTTGAGTGGCTTCTTGCAATATGTTCTATGAGGGGCTAACCTTCAGCACAGCCCAGAAGTTGCAGCTGATTCCAAATTCAGCTGAATGCATTGTAAGTGGTGCTGCAGGAAGGGATCATGGAACACCATTCCTATGTGAACGGCTTGTTTGCCTAATTGCTAATTCAACGTGTTAACTTTAATGTACAAAGCGCTAAACAGCTTCGGACCCAACTGTGGGATAAGCAGCCACAGTGGTATCCTCCTTGAGCATCTGTCCAAGTGAGGTGTGGGTGGCCAAAACATTTCTCTTCCACCAGGTATTTGGCTGATTATCATCCTATACCCTTTTAAAGTGGTGTGTGTGTGTGTGTGATTGGTTTGTTTTTGTTTTCATTATGTATTTTTTTTGTATTTTATCTTTTTGTGAACCACCCTAGGATCTATGGATGAAATGTGCTATACAAATTTAATAAATGAAATAAAATAAAACCATGTTGCATGGAAAAAATACGAGAGAGAGAGACATTGCACATATTTTTGTAAATCAAGAAAATCTTTAATTAAAGAATACAATTTGTTCTAAAATTAAAATAATAAAATAAAATAAAATAAAACCAACATGCTAATTACTGCATGAAGGGGTTAATACCATAGAGCAAACTATCCCGCTGGTTGGACAGTGTTCTCGAAGCGACTGGCATGAGTTTGGCCAAACTGCGGGAGGCAGTGGAGGATAGGGGTGCCTGGCGTGCTCTGGTCCATGGGGTCACGAAGAGGCGGACATGACTGAACAACTGAACAACAAAACTATCCCGCTATGCTTAGCTATGCCCATTTCCCCTCACCTTGGGAGGAACTAGGTAATCAGACAGCATGGCTCTCACCAGCCTCTTTTGAGTTCCAGTTATTTAGGGAGTTTCACAACTTTGTAACTAAGGCAAGTTTTACTGTCTTGAGAACCTTTTCAAATTTCAAGAAACAAGGTTCCAACTGAACACCAGGAAGAACTTTGTGAAGGTAAGAGCTGTTGAACTGTGGAATGCTCTCCCTTGGAAAATTATGGACTCTCCTTCTTTGGAGGTTTTTAAGCAGAGGTTGGATGGCCACCTGCCATGGATGCTCTAGCTGATATGGCTACACTGCAGAGGTTGGGGCCAGATGACCCTTGGGATCCCTTCCCAACTCTCTCCTTGTTAATATATTATGTCTGCATCCCACCTCTCTGGTTTGATGGAAGATGGGAGCAGAGAGTGATCTATTGAAAACCTCTGAGAGCAGAACTGCAGCTTCTTATGCAGGATCTGTGAAGATTTTCTAGTAATTGCTGTTGGGATTTCAGAGATGTCTTCCCACTGGGGTTCAGCCATTTTCTGGCAGTTCAGAGGCATATTGGTTCCCTGAAGGGAAGCAGTTTTTCTACCATGCTTAATGCCATAAAAAGCAGAGTCAGAGCCCAGGAACAGCAAAAGCAGGCTCAGTGTCCACCATGGGAGAAATCTTCTCAGGTTTATGGGTTGTCCTATAGAGTCAGGTAAGTGCAAAGGTCTTCCCCAATCATGAGGCCATGAGATGATGGAGATGGTTTCTATTGGGTTCTGATTCTTTTACCAGGTTTTATTTTATAGTGTTTAAAGGTGGGGGAACATATCTCAACCAGAGGCCTTTTTGCTTATTGGTATTTCAATATGATTATTAAGATCATAAGAGGAGACTGAGAGGTGATCTGATGGCCATCTTCAGATATCTGAAGGGATGCCACATGGAAGATGGAGCAAGCTTGTTTTCTGCTGCTTCAGAGTGTGAGACCCGGATGGATGGATTCAAATGACAAGAAAGGATATTCTGGTTCAACATTTGGAAGAACTTTCTTAGGGTAAGAACTGTTCAGCAGTGGAACAGACTCCCTCAGAAGATGGTGGGATCTCTTTTCTTGAAGGTTTTCAAGCAGAGGTTGGGTGGCCACCTGCCAGGGATTCTTTAGGTGGAATCACACTGAAAATGCTGCAATTCATCCTGGGAAGGCCTGAGAGAGGCTGGAATTTAATTTGATTTCATATTGGAAGGAGGTTTTGCACCATTCAGGAAAGCAACTGGCTTCCTGAAACAGGAGCCCATACGTTGGAGTTGTATTGCTCTGCTCCTGGGTTTTTGTTTTGTGGGGGGGGGGGTCCACTGTCCTGGGGTACTGAGGACAATGACAGCCATAAACAATTGTAAAATAATCTTCTACATTTTGTTTGTTTGTTTGTTTGTTTGTTTGTTTATCTCTTTGATTTCTTTCCTGCCCTTTACCCCTTGGTGCTAGGATGGGCTCCAACAATAAAATATACAATTATCAAGTGCATGGAACATTTTCAGCCATAAAACAAGAAAACTGTGAAAACAGTTGCAAACAGTTCCATGTGTAAAACATTTTTTTAAAATAAATAAATAAATAAATCCCAATATAAATACCATACAAACATTTAAGAACTATTCAATTTATAAAACTGGTAAAAGCAGTTCTACTGCAGTTGAGACAGGGATTGAGATGTCCACTTGAAAGGCTTGTTGGAAGAGGAGGGTTTTAGCAGGTGCAGGAAAGACAACGGAGACACCACCACACTAAAGGTGTGGTATCTGCAGGAGAGTGCATTGAAGAGTTTGGATTTGATATCCCGCTTTTCATGATCGACTGTGTATATAAAGGGGGAGGTATCCTGGGCCTAACCTGCATATATCAGTCAGTGCCCTGTCAACTGGGCCAGAAGCCAATTCTTCCAGCTTTTCACAGTCTCAATCAGTGTTGTTCTTCTATAAAAATTATAAATAAATCAAAATTCCGTCCACCCTCCACTGATTTCAGTCTCTGGTCATATCTGGTCACATCCCTCTTGCCCACTGGGTAGGGCTGCAAAATGAAGGAGCTCAGTTTCAAGGTGTCTTCTCAGAAGAGGAGGAGGTGAGGTGAGACATATGGCCTCTCCTTTCCTTTTACTGTTATGCACTCAGTCATTAAGGTGTATCCTATCTAACTCAACAACTGAACTGTGATTCTAATGTCTACTTTGCAGATGAGAAACTGAGAGATGATGAATTTGCAAAAGCCACACTCTTCAACCTCCACAGCCAATATTCAGCAATAACTCTTTGGGAGTCTCTTTGACTCAAAAACAGTAGAGCTGCCCAAGCCACACATTGCAATGTCTAGTACTCAAGAATGATAATAAATTGGGGGTCCTTTTTTCATAAAAAGATATAAGTGATTTAAGCAGGGAGTTAAATAATGAAATTCACACTGGTTGGAGTTGAAAGACTTGGGGGAACTGGATTCAGTATAGAGTTTGGGCGTTGCTTAGCCAGGGAAGAAGGAGTATTCGGGACTGTTCTTCCTTCTTTGGAGAGTCTAACACAGCATTTTGTGTTGGAGAAAAGTAAGAAATTTCTGCCTGCTTAGAATAACAATAGAACCTTTACAAAATCTGTAAAATAATGTCAGAATCTCTAATATACAGATCAATTTTAGGACTCCTCCAAGTCCTTTCACCAAATGCTCTTGGAGAACAATGTCCTCCATCAGCAGGTTCAACGAGAGCCTTGTGAGCCACCAAACCTTTGTCCTGATTGGCATCCCTGGGATGCAGGAGAAGAACTCTTGGGTGGCCTTCCCACTCTTTGTGCTCTACGCCCTGACTCTGCTTGGGAACATCACGATCCTCTATGTCATCAAGATTGACCAAAGCCTCCATGAGCCCATGTACTTCTTCCTTTGCATGCTCGCCTGCTCGGATCTGGGCCTCTGCATCTCCACCATGCCAACAATGCTGGGGGTCTATTGGTTTGACTCAAGAGAAATCCCACTCAATGCCTGCATCAGCCAGATGTTCTTCATCCATGCATTACAAGCGATAGAGTCCGGCATTCTTGTGGCAATGGCATTTGACCGCTTGATTGCCATCCGTCATCCACTGAGATACAAATCACTTCTACCGAATTCAGTCATTGCAAAAATAGGTGTAGCTAACTTGTCCAGAGGTTTCTGTGTCTGCTTCCCATTCCCATTTCTCATTAAACGGCTCCCTTTCTGCAGATCCAATGTCCTTTCTCACTCCTACTGTCTCCACCAAGATGCCATGAAGTTAGCCTGTGCAGACACAAGAGTCAACGTTTTGTATGGTTTGGTTATAGTCATGTGCACTATAATGCTGGATGTTCTGATCATTCTTGTATCATATATCCTGATCCTGAAGACAGTTTTGAGCATTGCTTCTTGGAAAGAGTGTCTCAGGGCTCTCAACACCTGTGTGTCCCACATTTCTGCCATCTTGATTTTCTACATCCCAATGATTGGCATCAGTGTGGCGCATCGATACGGGAAGCATCTTTCCCCCATTGTCCACATGCTGATGGCCAACGTATTTGTTGCTGTCCCACCACTTCTCAATCCCATTGTGTACAGTGTGAAGACCCAGCAGATTCGGCAAAGGATATGCAACATTTTGCAATTAAATAAAAGAAATATCTTTCGAAGAAGAATTCTGTGACAAAGGGAAGAGAAAATTGTTTTGTCCTTAGTAATAGATGGATTCATCACATGCTGCTTTTGTATCCAATTAATAACTGGTCTTCATCCTTTTTTCATGTGGATTTTTTATGTTCTAAACAATTCTGCACAATTTACACAAGCACACACAGAGACAGACACAAAAATTTCCATACAAAGATTTGGGATTGCATTATCTTGTCAATTTTCATTCTGATAAGTTTTTTCCCCATGAAACAAAGGGCTTCCTCCATAATATTTACATCTATATCTGTATTGAGTTGCAAAATTGCCTTCTTGAAAGGGTGTTGTCCCCTTCTCTGAATGGGGCAGAGAACAGAAAATGCAAATGAAACTCTCCAGGAAAACTGCTCCAGGGAAATGGATTCTGTTAAAGAGAGAGAGAGACCTTTATTTATGGCTCTGTTCAGATTATTTCATACTCTCTAAGATGCTGAGCCTGTGCTGGACAGCAGAAGACATTGTTTGGATATTTTGTTATGTATCATTTGATGCTTGTGTTTTGATTTGAGGAGTTCTTCCAGTATAAATTTGAATAATATTTTTATGGGCCTGGACAATGCTTCATTTCCAAAGGAGTCAGTTCTTCTGCTTCCAGTCACTTCAAACTGCACAATATTAATATGTGCAACAATTTCTATATTAATTGTCTGAGGGATGCTTTCTGTCTTTAATCGCCCAACTCACCCTTTTAACATTATGTAGAGCAGCCAGTAACTGTATGGTTAGGTGGGCAGAAAGCCTTCTAATCTGGTCCCAGGAAGTGAAGGTATTTCTTGATCTGCCTTCCTAGGTAATTAGTCAAAAAAAGAAAAAGATGACTAGCCCCATGTAGGAAAATTTGTACAGCACATTAAGAGCAAAGTAACTCAGCTTCCTTCAGACCTTCATTCCTGGGCAAGACTTAGAGGTTACAGATGCCTAATGCCACAGACATGACACTTCAAGTGTGGTAGTTGTGGCTTCACTTCCAGATGCCGGGCTTGACCACAGAAGTACAGTCTGGACACAATGAACCAAACTCGTCACCTCCCAAGTGGCTTATTTGCAATGCACTCTATGAAGGGCTGCCCTTCAGGAAATTGCAGAAGTTGCACCTGATGCAGAACTGTGTGTTTGCCTGTTGGCTATCGAACCCAATTCAAGGTGTTCACTTTAACTTACAAAGCAGTTTTGAGGATTGCATCCTGTGAGGAATGTTTCAAGGCTCTGAACACCTGTGTCACCCACAATTCTGCCATCTTGATTTTCTATGACCCAATGGTTGGTGTCCCATTGGTGCATCAATTTGGGAGACATCTGTCCCCCATTGTTCACATACTGATGGATCAACATCTTTCTTGCAATGCCTCCGCATCTTAATCCTGTTGTGTACAGGGTGAAGACCCAGCAGATTTGGCAAAGGATGTGCAACATATTGCAGTTCAAAAGAAGTAGGGGTTGATATTTCTCCCAAATGAGAATTCTGCCATAAGAGGAAGATCAAGTGTTAATATTTCTCCCTATGGAGAACCCATCCAGCCCGTGTCATTTCTGTATCTGTTTACCTGTTCACCAAGATGGTGCACTTCGTGCCTTGTAGGGGACTTCAGACAGCCCAAGAAACATCACAGCTCTTTGTAGATCATGTATTCAAGTTGCACGGTCTCCCACTACAAATTGTGTCCAATAGGGGAACCCAGTTCACCTCACAGTTCTGGAAGAAGCTCATGCAGCTTCTCAAAGTGGAGTTGTGCCTTGCCTTGGCCCGGCATCCAGAAACTAATGGAGAGTTGGAAAGGATCAATGCCACATTGGAGTGCCTACATTGCTATTTGAACTACCAGCAAGATGATTGGGTATCCAAGCTTCCCTTGGTGGAATTCGTATACAACAATGCTCTTCACGCTTCACGCACAGAAGACCTCCTTCTTTGCCAGCTATGGATACCATTCATACACCTTCCCAACCCTGACTGACACCCTGCCAGTGCCTGCAGCAGAAGACTTCATAGAACTGTCAGCAACACATGATTTTACGAATTCTATAAATGTTGTCTTTTTATTCTAATAAGGAATAAATGTGTCCGTTGATTCCAAAAGGATAAGTCATGTTAGAACCCACCAAACTCATTCAGTGAAGGGTGGTTAATCCTGAATGCTCCTTTAACTCTCCTTCTGTTCTACCAAATAGCAGGTGGTGGTGGTGGTGGTGGTGGTGGTTGCTGCTGTTACTGTTGCTGTTGTTATTTAAATTTGCATACCACTCTTCACCTGGGCAGCAACAGAACCCTAAATGTGTGAAGCCCTCCTTTGCAGCTTCCAGGCGATCCATTCCAGAGGTGGAAATAAGCCATGAGAGCCTTAAACACACAGCGAGAAGCAGAGGGAGACTGTTTCAAGCAGAGGCTGTTGCCCCAGGAAACGTCTCCCTCCTTCTCAGAGCTATTGGCAAGAGCTCCACCCAACCCAGAAGACCCTGGTGGCTGGAGAGCTCTATTAGCTATCCTGGAGCATCAATCAGCCACTTTCGGAGGGTGGGCTCAACTCAGCTAGGCTACGCAATACAAGCAAGTAAGGGAGAGTGCACAAACTTTTTTTTTTTTTAATGATGATAAGAGGCATCCCAAACAGGACAGGGGATTTTTGTCCCCAGATGGAACAAATCCATATTTTAAAGGATAGGTGGTGACCCTACTGAGACCTGAGAAGTCCTTTGCTGAAAAACATTCTTCAGCTGCAAAGGCACTGGAGCATGGTAGTAATACCAGTGCCTATGGCAGATCTTCCTTTATTATCATTCTATTTCTTTATTAAACTTTTCTGAAGTACAACTTAGAAAGAAAGCAAAGCAAGGCAGCTGGATAATACAGTGTTCTCGAAGTGACTAGCATGAGTTTGGCCAAACTGCGGGAGGCAGTGAAAGATAGGCATGCCTGGTGTGCTCTGGTCCATGGGGTCACTAAGAGTCGGACACGACTGAACGACTGAACAACAACAACAAAGAACCTAACTTTCTTTCTCCTTTATACTTTACAGAGTTCCCTTGAAAAGGCTTTTCTTTCCAGGGTTTTGAGGTGAAGAGAAAAATCAAGATTCATAGTCCAGAGTACATTGGGGGGCAAGCATTATCCTTTACACTTGCATAATAGAGAAACACTTTCCCATGTTTCCTCAGACAAGTCCTTTATTGCTTGTCCTCTGGTTTCCCTTAGTTTTTGTGTCAATTTCTCTAAAAGATCACACTGCCAAGCCGTTTAGTAGCTTTGGCCAATATTTATACTGTGAGGAATCTTCCAGTTGTGAGCTACCACCATTTGTGCAACCTGGACCTTGTGAACATCCTCCAAGATTCTTCTTCATGTGCCCTCTCCATGTGAGGTCTGGAGGGTGGCAACATGAGAATGGGGCTTTTCTGCAGTGGTTCCTTGTTTGTGGAATGTTCTCCCCAGGGAGATTCTACCGACGCAATCATTGCACATCTTTAGACTCCAGGCAAAAAGATTGCTCTTCTCCCAGGCCTTTGGCAAACTACCATATTTTTCGCTCGGTAAGACGCACTTTTTTCCTTCTGAAAAGTAAGGGGAAGTGTCTGTGCGTCTTATGGAGCGAATAGTGGTCCCTGGAGCTGAATTGCCCAGGGACCAAAAGAAGATCAAGCTTTTTCTTTTACAAAGAGAGAAGGGGGTGTTGAAAGGCTGCCGCTTTACAGCTGATCAGCAAGAGATCGGGGAGAGAGATAAGGTCGCTGGCTCCCTTTCTATTATTATTATTATTATTATTATTATTATTATTATTAACGACGTGTCTTGTCCTCAGGCAGCAACAGCTGATTCTGGTCACTTACTGTTTGACCACGTGGTGTTCTAGAAACCTCCCTGGATCTTACTTCAAGCATGGCAGCAAAATCCAAATGCAGCTGACTTGGCCTGTAACTTGCTCTGCAACTTTCCCTACATGGTGCCAGCTATTGTGTGTGTGTGTGTGTGAGAGAGAGAGAGAGAGAGAGAGAGATTTTGTTTGTGCGTGTGATTTTGTGTGTTCATTTCCCCAGAAAGGCACATTAAAAAATATGGCCCCTTCTTCTGAACATAGAAAGAAGCTTTGTGCTCACATAACAATGACATTACTGGGTGTACTGAGTCTCTTTAAATTTATTTGTTTCTTTCTAAAAGGCAGAAATCAGCTCTTACACTAATTTGATGATGATGATGTAAAAATAAATAACATTGTTCAGAAAGGCTATCAATGGTCACTAACCACAATGGTGATATTCTACCACTATCAGAGGCTGACACTATCCCTCTGGAAGCTCCAGAAAGGGAGAGATCTGGACTCAGGTCCTGCTTGTGGGTTTCCCGCAATGGGCTTCTGGAGAGCCACTGTGAGAAGAGAATGCTAGACTACACAGGCCATTGGCCTCATCTAGGAGACTCTTCTTGTTCTTATGACAAGTCAAACTAGTGTATGGGGTGTATCTGTGTGTTCCTAATTACAATACACTTTCACACCACTTTATTACAGAATTCTCTTTTGGTAGAAAGATCAACCCCTACTTTTCCTTAACTTCAAAATGCTGCATATCCTTTGCCGAATCTGCTGTGTCTTCACACTGTACACAACGGGATTGAGAAGTGGTGGGACCGCAACATAGATGTTGGCCATCAGCATGTGGACAATGGGGGAAAGGTGCTTCCCATATCGATGAACCACACTGACACCAATCATTGGGATGTAGAAGATCAAGATGGCACAAATGTGGGAGACGCAGGTGTTGAGAGCCTTCAGACACTCTTCCCGGGAGGCAATGCTCAGAACAGTCTTCAGAATCAGGACATACGATACAAGAATGATGACCACGTCCAACCCCAAAGTGCACATGACAAGGATCAAACCATATAAGACGTTGACTCTTGTGTCTGCACAGGCTAACTTCATGGCATCTGGGTGCAGACAGTAGGAGTGGGAAAGGACATTGGATCTGCAGAAAGGGAGCCGTTTAATAATAAAAGGGATTGGGAAGATGACGCAGAAAGCTCGGGAAAACACAGCAATGCCTATTTTTGCAATTACTGTGTTTGAGAGAAGTAATCTGTATCTCAATGGCTTAGAGATGGCAATCAAGCGGTCAAAAGCCATTGCCACAAGAATGCCAGATTCTGCCCATTGGAATGAATGGAGAAAAAACATCTGGCTGATGCAGGCGTTGAATGGGATTTCCCCTGAGTTAAACCAATAGACCCCCAGCATTGTTGGCATGGTGGAGATGCAGAGGCCGAGATCCGAGCAGGCGAGCAGGCAAAGGAAGAAGTACATGGGCTCATGGAGACTTTGGTCAATCTTGATAACATAGAGGATTGTGATGTTCCCAAGCAGAGTCAGGGCGTAGAGCACAAACAGTGGGAAGGCCATCCAAGAGTTCTTCTCCTGCATCCCAGGGATGCCAATCAGGACAAAGGTTTGGTGGCTCACAAGACTCTCGTTGGAGCTTGTGATGGAGGACATTGTTCCCCATGTGCATTTGGTGGAAAGGTATTAAGGAATCATAAAAGTTATTTGAATATTAGAAATCCTGGTACTATTTTACAGTTTCTGCAGTGGTTATATTGTCATTCTGTACAGAGGTAAATGTCTGAGTTTAGAACCCCAAAACTCATTCACTCAATTCTCCATCTGCCTGGGTTAAATAACGCTTCAACCTTTGCATGAGTATTAACCCCCAGCTCTCTTTTAGGTCTACCCAATGTCAGTTTAAGCATTGCTTGTGTAAGTTGTGAATCCCAGAAACAAAAGTTTGCAGTTGAAATGAGATCTGATGAACTTCCTCTGCCAGTGGGTTTGACAAAAGAGCATTGGCATCATTTGTAATGGCTACAGTTCTGAACAGGGACCTGAGAAGTCCTTGCTGGAAAGCTTTCTTCAGCCACAAAAGCTTGGTCCTTCTCCTGCAGTTGAAGCATGATACCAGCCTACATGGCAGGTCTTTCGTAAAGGTCACTTGGAGCAATGTCTGTTCATGGCATTGGACTGCATTTTGTCAGAAACATTCCAGCATTCAGTTTTCTATCAGGATCTAGTATTGTGACACAGGAAAACTTTCCTTACACCATGCATAATTTTAAACGCCTTCATCATGTCCCCTTCCCTTGCTCTCTTCTTTCCTAAACTAAAATGTCCCAAATACCCATTCCTTTCAGAGCATTATGTGGCAATCTGAGAAAAAAAAATTCATTCCAATTAAACAAATATAGTAAAATATTAAATTCATTTCACGACAGTGAAATAAAAAGGCAGTGTAACACCACCCCCACAAACATGAAAACCCTGCATCTCTCTACCAGAAGACCTTCCTCAACTATAGATCCCAAAGAGTCAAGACACAGACCTTGTATCATTCTCAGAATTCTTGCTACATGTTTAAGTGTGGCAATCAGCATATGTGAGACACTTCGGTGCAAGATCTTATCTGGTTGGATCCCCAGGAATCATTGAAGAAAAAGGGCATGTTTACAGAAATAGTCTGTCTCCAATCTATGACCATCTAGCATAAATCTGTCCTCATCAGCTATGAAAACTCATAAGCTCCTCTGCTTTGTGGAGTAGCAAAATGATACAGTGAGCTGTTCAATTAATCAAAATTCACCGCCCGCCACAAAAATATATTACACTTCAATATTTGCAGGTTTCAAAGTCCTGTTCTGTTCATGGTATTGTACTTAATTTTGTGATTCACTTTCCCATCAGGTTCTAGTATTGTGACAGAGGGAGAAGAACTTCTTGCACTGTGCATAATTCTGTACAGCACCATTGTGTCTCCTTCCCTTGGTCTCATTTTTTCCTAAGCTAAAATGTCCCAATTGTCATATTCTTCCCTCCAGCCCTTCAACCTTTCGGTCTACAATCTTCCTTTAAGGTGCAGCAACCAGAACAAGGTGTGACCTTAGATTGTTTTGTTATCCATGTTATTTCTATGTAAAAGATATTAGCTCTGCCATTTCATAACATCATGACTGAAGGTCTACCTGTCATTGATCAAAGAAAAACTCATCTGCCTTGTTTCTCAAGGAATCCTTTGAACTCACTTTATGGCACAAACCGTGAAACTGGTATGGTTTTCCCCATGGTCAATGCAGAACCTGACTCTGCTGTTCCAATAATTATTCAGCATGTGCTTTTTATGGTGTCGGAATTGTAGCAAAAATGTTTTCCCTTAGGGAGGGAATCTGCTGAAAAATCGCCAGGAAGCTTGGAGATAGGTTTGCTTCAAGTATTCCCAAGAGGTCTCTGCACTTAATGGACTCTAAGGCATGAGCTCTGGATGCAACATGATTTTCCTGACAGTAAGCACTGAGGGATTCTGCCAATGCTTTTTATTGTGCTCCAGTTAGGATTAAAACTAGTGCTATTTATCTAGAAAAAGAACGTATCTTGTTCTCTTATAATGGCAATGGCGCCAACTGTGTTCCAGCTGAACCAAAGGCCTGGTTAAAAGCTCATGTGCTTTCCCTCTGGGAGGGAGGCTGGCCCACAACTGCTGGGAAACTGTGGAATCCCAGGGGAATGAAATATGTGAAATCACAGTAGCAATAGTTAGATTTGCTCAAATGCTCAATCTCTGAGCTGTGAGAGCTTTCAAGGGACCCAGACCTCAGTTTCCTTGGAATGAGTGGCAACAGAGAGTCTACAGCATCTTTAGCATATATCAACACACACGTAACCTGAGCATAGGATGGAGGGGCTCACTACATTAACATCCCAACAGACCTTGCTTCTATTTCTCTATGTCTAGCTTCTCCACCTGCTCTTTGCTCAGCTCTCTCACCACACACTGTTCTATTGTTCCATCCACCCAGCAGTTAAGGGAGGGTGGGGAGACCCACCCATTTGCCCTATGGCACTGAGCAACCTCTTTTGTTATGCTGAGAGAGGCACTTAAGTGTCAGCCAATAGAATCCTCTATCAGCTTTTAATGCTTATAGGGTATAGCTTGTTTTCTGCTGTTCTGGACCCAACTAATGGCTTCAAGTTACAAGAAAGGAGATTCTGACTAAACACCAGGAAGAACTTTCTGACTTATAGTGCCATAGCATGGGAGGTACATGGGGTGGTTGCCCCAGGGACAAAACTGCTAGGGGTGCAAAATTTCAACACCCAGTGCTGCCTCAATACAGCTGTGTGCTTCTGTCGTGGGGCTCTGTTGAGAGCAGCTTCTCCATGCCGACCAGGAAGTGACCTCTCCTGGCAAAAGAATGACTCTCTTTTTTTCTGATCCCAGAGGCTGTGATCTCCTGGGTGACACAGACGCTGTTAGGCAGTTGAATGTGCAGGCGTTACTCTGTCCATTTCCCTCCAACCGACCGCACCCCCGCACAGCCCCGGGAACTGGCAATCCACGCTATGCCACTGTTCTCCCTTCCTGAAGTTTCCAGCAACTTTTATTCAGAAGCACACTGTCCTTGACCATGGAAGCAAAGCATAGACATTCAAGGCCAGTAGTCATTGGTAGGCTTCTCTTCCATGAATTTGCCCACTCCTCTATTGAAACCATCCAATTTTCACATGCATTTTCCAGGGTCTTGAGCCTGAGGCTTCCCACCCCCATTCCAAAGGAAAAGAAAGCTGGGCAAGTTCTAGACCCTCAGAAATTTACACCATTTGGGGAAGTGGGGAGAGCATAACAACATAATCCTGCCTGCCTGTGTACACAGCGGCTCCATCCATTTCTGTCAGTAAGAGCATTTAAAAAGCTTTCCAGTAAACGTAAAATTCCTTCAAGCTTATTTATGTCCCCCCACCAACAACTTTTCAGTTTCGGTGTTTCACTAGCTTAGTTGCTCAGCATCACCCCATCCCACACAGTCCTGGGAATCACAAAGTCTTCTGAGAGACCAAGCATTCAGTAAGCCTGGTGCAAAGGTTGTTGTTGTTGTTCAGTCGTTCAGTCGTGTCCGACTCATGACCCCATGGACCAGAGCATGCCAGGCACGCCTATCCTTCACTGCCTCTCACAGTTTGGCCAAACTCATGCCAGTCGCTTCGAGAACACTGTCCAACCATCTCATCCTCTGTCGTCCCCTTCTCCTTGTGCCCTCCATCTTTCCCAACATCAGGGTCTTTTCTAGGGAGTCTTCTCTTCTCATGAGGTGGCCAAAGTACTGGAGCCTCAACTTCAGGATCTGTCCTTCTAGTGAGCACTCAGGGCTGATTTCTTTAAGAATGGATAGGTTTGATCTTCTTGCAGTCCATGGGACTCTCAAGAGTATCCTCCAGCACTATAATTCAAAAGCATCAATTCTTCGGTGCAAGGGACATCAGAGAATTCTTGCAAGGAAAAAAAACGAGAGTAGAAATTGCTGGTGCTCATTTATTTTTCCTGTGTCTGGAATGGAACACAATCCAGCGAGTACAGTTAGTGATCATGCTGTTGCTTTCCGTTTGCAAACATGATGTGCCAGGCTCTTTTTCTAGAACTCTTATTTTAACATTCTTTTGGAAGCCACCCAGAGTGCCTGGGGAAACCCAGCAAGATGGGTGGGGTATAAATATATTATTATTATTATTATTATTATTATTATTATTATTATTATTATTATTATTATTATCATAACGGTGCCCACTTGAGAGGTGCTGGAACTGAGTTCCATTGCGTTCCAGTTGGGGGGGGGAAAGCCCTGATTATGCGATTACTTCCCTCCATCCGCTTTGTGTTTCCTTTGCATTGGAATGGATGGGGGCTGAATAACACAATGACAACAGAATTTTTATATGTTATGTAAATTACATAAAGCACATAATTCCACCATAGTGAACAAATAACGTGGTTTGGTTGGTGGAAGACGAACAGCAGCGGAATGGAATCAGCACGGCATACAATCATTGCAGGTACAGGTGGGTAGCCGCGTTGGTCTGCCGTAGTCAAAACAAAATTAAAAAATTAAAAAATACCTTCCAGTAGCACCATAGAGACCAACTAAGTGTGTTCTTGGTATGAGCTTTCGTGTGCATGCACACTTCTTCAGATGCACATGAAAGCTCATACCAAGAACATACTTAGTTGGTCTCTAAGTGCTACTGGAAGGTATTTTTTAATTTTTAATTTTCTTTTAATCATTGCAGGGAATGTTGTCTTTAGTTGATGTCTGCACTTTGAGGTCCTGAATAGACATGAGAAGCAAAATAGATGGTCTGCATCCACCTGACTCATGCAATTTTATTCACTGGTATTATATATTGCAATGTAAGTGTTGCACTTAAACTTTTTATTGTCCTTATGACTGGATGAGCTTCACAGCACAGAGTTTCTTAAGGATACGTTGGCGGATCTGCTTCGTCTTGATACTGTACACAACTGGGTTCATTAGAGGAGGTGCCAGCAAATAGATGTAGGACATGAGTATGTGGACGATGTGAGGGGCATGTTCCCCAAAGCGGTGGATCAATGACAGGCCTATCATGGGCACATAGAAGAGCAGGACAGCACAGATGTGGGAGACACAAGTGTTGAAGGCCTTGAGGCGCTCTTCTCTGGAGGCAATGCTCAGGACTGTTTTCAGGATGAAGACATAAGAGAGGAAGATCAGGAGGGAGTCGATTCCCACCGTGAAGGCCACAACAGTCAGCCCATAGATGTGGTTGACGATGATGTCTGAGCAGGCCAGCTTCATGATTTCCAGATGCAAGCAGTAGGAGTGAGAGAGGATGTTGGTCCTGCAGTAATGGAAGCGGCGGAGAAGCAGGGGCAGAGGCACAATCAGGGAAAAGCTGCGGAATGCAAAGGCCAGCGCCATTGTCACGATCCTCTGAGTGGTCAAGATGGAGCCATATCTCAGCGGGTTGCAGATGGCCACGAAGCGGTCAAAGGCCATGGACAAGAGCACGGAAGATTCAACGAGGGAGAGAGAGTGAATGAAGAAGAGCTGGGTGAAGCAGGCGCTGAAAGGGATCTCGCGAGCATCAAACCAAAATATGCCCAGCACTGTGGGCAACGTAGTGAGGCACAAGCCCAGGTCGGTCAGGGCCAGCATGGCCAAGAAATAATACATTGGCTCGTGCAAGCTTGAGTCTGTTCGGATCACGTGGAGGATTGTGCAGTTCCCCAAGATCACCGTCATGTAGATGAAGCAGAAGGGGAGGGAGATCCAGCGATGGGCGTATTCCAGCCCAGGGAAGCCCGTCAAGAGGAATGTGGTGGGGTTGAAGGTTTTGTTCTCCAAATGGGAGGTGTTCATTTCACAAGAGGGTCCTGCTTCACTTCAGTGCTTTGAAGTCAGTGCCTAGAAGGCAAAGTAGTTTTTATTGTAGAATACTAGAGGTGGAAAGATCTCGCTAGAGGTGGTAGTTATTTGCAAAACAAATAAATCACTGGCATACAAATTTACTTGGAGATGTTTTATGTTTTTAGATCGCTTTATGCTTCTTTACATGAAATTATTGCATTTTTGTGGCCACTTTACCCCAGCATATTTATTTTCATACATATTAAAAGGCAAAGGGACCCCTGACCATTAAGTCCAGTCATGTCCGACTCTGGGGTCGCGGTGCTCATCTCGCTCTATAGGCCAAGGGAGCTGGCGTTTGTCCACAGACAGCTTCCGGGTCATGTGGCCAGCATGACTAAGCTGCTTCTGGCGAACCAGAGCAGCGCACGGAAACGCCGTTTACCTTCCCGCCGGAGCGGTACCTATTTATCTACTTGCACTTTGACGTGCTTTCGAACTGCTAGGTGGGCAGGAGCTGGGACCAAGCAATGGGAGCTCACCCCGTCGCAGGGATTCGAACCGCCGACCTTCTGATCGGCAAGCCCTAGGCTCTGTGGTTTAACCCACAGTGCCACCTGGGTCCCTACATATTACTTGGAGGAAAATTGTACTGAAAGATACCTATGTTTCAGTTCACATATAACTGCTTTAATTCCTTCTTCTTCTTCTTCTTCTTCTTCTTCTTCTTCTTCTTCTTCTCACAACAAATGTAACTGATCTGTAGAAAACGCAACCTGAAGAAAGAGACAATACATGTGCTTTTGTAACCGAGGAAAATCTTTAACAACAAACAAACAAACAAACAAACAAACAAACAAACAACACATATAATGTCAGAAAGTGTGGATTCAGTAGGTTTGCCTTTAAATGCAACACAGGCTAGTTTCTCCCTCATCTTGATCATTTCAGGGAACCTAGGTGAGTAGAGCAGAAATTCAGCTCCCACCATGTGCAGGCCTGTGAGATTGGAGATGGTGGCATATGGAAGAAAAGAGCCAGGGAGCCTGGAAGGGGGGGGGGAGGGTTGTCTTCTACAGATAATCTGGAACTTATCTTGCTATTAACACAGCCCAAGGTGGCATCAACTATTTTTTCTCAGTGGAATTGTATATTTATTTATCTATTCATTTCGTTTTCAGAGTCACCCATCAATAACTTTTCCCTGGGTGGCTTGCAAAAAAAAACAAAAAACAAAAACAGAGGTAAAATATAATGGGTGGTATTCATGGTAGATATTCATGGTAGACTACTTGAAATCAATGATCATGACTAGGCTAGACCCATTCATTTTAATGGGCCTACACTGAGTAAAAATTAGTTGAACACCACCCAAAGTATTCAGGTAGGTAGCTGTGTTGGTCTGATGCAGCAAAAATACAAACAAATAAATAAATAAATAAATAAATAAAGTCCAGTATCACCTTAGAGACCAACTAAGTTTGTTCTTGGTATAAGCTTTCATGTGCATGCACACTTCTTTGACCACCCAAAGTATAATAACTAAAATCAGCACTAAATCACAGAAGACACCTTCCTTACAATGGAGACTTCATTATGGTGATTCTATAAAGGATCAGACCTGCTGAAACAGCAGGCAGCTTTGGATTCCCCCCTTGAAATCTTCCCATTCCAGCTGGTTGTTGCAAGAATTATGTAACTAAGAAAATGCCTGTTTGCTTTCTTTCCTGCTGCCTCTCCATCTCTCTTCCTTTCGTGTCATGCTGTTTGGTTTGCGTCTCAAAAACCTTTAGGCCATACCGGAATCCTCCCCCCTCCCCCTGCAAAGAGCGGGATAAAAATGCTTTGAAAAAATACAATTTAGGATGCAAGGGGGCAGATTTGAAGGGAAAAAAACCTGTTTGAGACCCCTAAGAGCTGATGATGATCAAAGCACAGGTGCTGAATTGGGTGGAAGTAGAATGGCGAGATGCTGTAACTGTGAAGCATGGAGACTCCTTCTTCTCCTTTGGCGATCCCTCGTAGCCGAGTAAGATTGTCTTTCATAAACACAGTTTTAACAATGAGTCCGTAAGTGACTGTGGAGGCCAGTTCTCCTGCACAAGCCCTGTTGAACTGAGAGCTCTTTAGCGGGCAATGCCTACATATCTTGGAATCCTAGAGCTAGAAGGGATCACCAGGGCCATATAGCCTATATGTTGGGAGAAATTTTAAAAGAGTTTGACCTAGTTGGGGTTCCCTATCGGAACACCAAATGGACACAAGCTTTAAGACAGGGGGAAAAGGTGTTTATTAACACAAAATCAGAGGCAGCTTACCAAGGTGTGGTGATAAAGGGAGCAGCTGGCACAGATTCTCTCCTGGACAGATGGTTGGGAGTGAGAGTGAGGTTGTGGGTCTGCATGTAGAAGCCTCCTTTGTAGAACTTGCAAGGAATCCCTTTGAGACAAGACAGTTGGGCTTGAGAAAGGGCAAGACCTCTGGTGCCAATGCACAAGGACTTTGGGAATATCGTTGCTTAAGTTTCCAGAACAAAAAACACAGCTGGGATTGCACATATCGAAGGGAAAACACAACTGTGTTCTGTTCCCAAACAAACCCCACTGAGACCTGGGTTCAAGTCCACCCTCTGTCAGGGATTCAGCACGTGGCCTTGGGCAGGTCTAATCAGTGCTTTTTTTTATTAAAAAAAAGTTTAGGGGTACTCTCATTTTGACACAAAACCACCATTTTATAGTTCAAATCAGGAAAAATAAATACCATTTTATAGTCAAATGGAAAAATAAATACAGTAAAGTGGACAAAGATTCACAAATGTTTAGGGGTATGCGTACCCCCAGGAAAAAGCACCGGATCTAACCATCCTCTTTCTTTTTTCTTTTACAAACATTTTATTGGTTTTGAATGAATCATAGAATCATAGTTGGAAGGGACCTCAAGGGCTATCTAGTCCAACCCCCTGCAATGCAAGAAACTCAGCTAAAGCATTCATGACAGAATGAACCACACACATCACAAATACAATAACAACAGTTATATAGAAGTGTCAACATACTGTTTGAGTAGGAACCAAGACGGGTGACCAGTGGAATGAATAAATGTTTATTCCCAGCATCTAGTGCTTAAACCTGCCCAAAGGAAGAAGAAGAAGAAGAAGAAGAAGAAGAATGGATTTGAAGCAAGAAACTCAGGATTTAAAGCATCACTACCCGAAGGAGTCTCAAAGCGGCTAACATTCTCCTTCCCAGAATCTCCCCACAACACAACACTCTGTGTGTATCTGAAGAAGTGTGAATGCATGCGAAGAAGAAGAAGAAGAAGAAGAAGCTCATACCAAGAAAAGAACTTAGTTGGTCTCTAAGGTGCTACTGGAAGGAATTTTTATTTTTCTATTTTGTTTTGTCTGTGAGGTGAGTGAGGTTGAGAGACTTCAGAGAAGTGTGACTAGCCCAAGGTTCACCCAGCAATTGCATGTGGAGGAGCGGAGACGCGAACCCAGTTCCCCAGATTATGAGTCCACCGCTCTGAACCACTACACCATGCTGGCTGATGTTGTTTCATTCCCCTTCTAACAACTCTGTTGTGTTATGTCAAATGTCCATACAGGTTTTCTGGAAACCTCCCTGGGTCTTACTTCAAGCATGGTAACAAAATCCAAGTGTAATTGAGTGACTTGGCCTGTAACTTGCTCTGCAAAATTCCCCACATGGTGCCAGCTATTTTGTGTGTGTGTGTGTGTGAGAGAGAGAGAGAGAGAAAGAGAGAGATTTTGTTTGTGCATGTGATTTTGTGTGTTCATTTCCTGAGAAAGGCGCATTAAAAAAAGAAAGGGGCATTAAAAAAATATGGGGTTTTATGGGGCCAACCCCCTGCCAAGCAGGAAACACCATCAAAGCATTCCTGACAGATGGCTGTCAAGCCTCCACTTAAAGACCTCCAAAGAAGGAGACTCCACCACACTTTCCCCTTTAACTGGTTTTTACTAGTCTTGTGGTCAGTTCCCATTCTTGTGTATATTACACTGGCCTCACTTAATAATGGGCCTAACCAGGGTCTTTTTTTGAGCCAGAACTTGCTAGAACTCAGTTCTGGCCCCTCTGGGGTGGGTGCCATTGCCATCCTAAGGTGCCATTGCCATCCTAAGAAAACGAGGGTGGTGTTCTGAAACCTCTTTTTCTAGAAAAATAGCACTGGACCTAACAGTTGCCCTACCTCAGTTCCACATTCTTAAAAATAAAATAAAAACCTGACAATTTATATGCATCAATTCATACAGATATCACATTGTTTTGTTCTCTGCCTGCCAACCCACCTATCTGGTATTCCTGCCCTGTCCATTACAGGATTCTCTGTGAATTCCCTCTAACTGTGAAGCTGTTGTCTCTTTCAAGCTACCTTCTGTTCCACCATTCCCGAGTTTGCTGGATATGTAGAATGATAAAGAATCAACCCTGGTGATCAATGGGGTGACAGATGTCACAGCCAGATCGCCCTCACATCCAGCCTGGAGGTGGGATTTGGGTCAGCTCTCCACAGTCCCCCTGACTCTGTAACCTTGGAAGAGATGCTCCAGGTCTGGGCGGTTTGGATGCCTTGGGAATTGGGATGGAACAAGGCTCTTTCTCCAGTGAAACAACCCCCCCCCCAGATGTCCACCCTAGCGCCTCCAGAGACACTATAAATGCTGCTTTCTGGTCAGCCAAGTGGAGTCAGATCCGAGGGATGCTCCTCCATCCACAATGCAGCTGCCAGTAGACCTTTGACTCTGTGGTTCAGCAGAGCACACCTTGCTGTGTTAATCTGTAGGTGAGCTGGCAGAACAAAAGGTCCTATCAAGGTGAGTGGAAAGGAGGGGGAGTGATAGAATCATAGAATTGTAGAGGTGCTTCTAGTCCAATTCCCCATAATGAAGGACTTTTTTGCCCAACATGGGGCTTGACCCTGAGATTAAGAGGCTGAGGTGGGGACGGAGGGAGGGGCGGTTGCCCGGACCATTTTTTGAAGTGGGAGGAGAGCAAGTTACCTCTCCTTCCAAGGAACCTTTGTTGCAATTGGAATGTCCAGCTCTGGTCACCGTGTCTTGAAACGGGAGATGTTAGAGCTGCAAAAGGTGAATGAGAAGATCAGGGTGTTTGGTGGTGGGGGGGGAATCAGGTTCCCCACAGACAAAGGCTGGTTTTGATGAAGGATACATTAGTGGGAAATGTGGAGGGGGTGGACACGCACACCAGAAGAATATAGAACCATGTAAAGGATGAGGGAAGTGGAGAGCTGCCACCCCCACCAGTTTTGACAGAATAAATTGGCCCAATGAAGGCAGCCCTGTTTAGGGAAGTTTTTAATCTGTGATATTCTAGTGTATTTTAATATTTGTTGGAAGCTGCCCAGAGTGGCCGGGGAGACCCAGCCAGATGGGCGGGGTACAAATAAATAAATAAATAAATAAATAAATAAATAAATATAATTATTAATATTATTATTATGGGTGGGAGATGAGAAGCAGACAGGAGAGTTCCTCATAGAGCAGCGTACAGACTGCTTTTTCTGTTTTCTTTGTTCAGACACAGGGACCTACACTGGCCAAATCCAGCTAGCAAATAAAAAGGAAAAAAATCAACACCGTGAAAGATCCCTGTAACGAGATGAGCATATGTACCGGTATATATATAGTAATACTTAAAAACTAATCCAAAGGAAAATAATAATTTAACAAACCTAACAAATGACTCCGCATACCAAAAATAACTACCAAAACAACCTTGACGAGTTGCCGGCTAAAAAACACGTTTCACTGTTATGATCTATCAGTTTCCTCAGAGGCAACTCGTCAAGGTTGTTTTGGTAGTTATTTCTGGTATTCGGAGTCATTTGTTAAGTTTGTTAAATTATTATTTTCCTTTGGATTAGTTCACAACTTTTTTAGTGTTTTTGAGCTATTCTACTTTGTTATTTAAGTATTACTATATATAAACATATGCTCATCTCGTTACAGGGATCTTTCACGGTGTTGATTTTTTCTTTTTATTTGGATATTCCCGTGATTGTCTTTTCTTTTTTTTTGCCTAGTTAAATCCACACAAACACACAATTGTTTTCTTAACATGGTACAGGATTGCTAGACAAGGGTCTATGGGTCCATGAAGAACCATGGAGAAAAATGCTAGCCTGTTTCCTTCTTCTTGGCAGGGTCGCAGTGACCTGCACTCTGGCCAGGTCCAGGAGGAGAATGCCACTGTCTAATGCCACCCACTTTCATTCCCCCACTTTCATCCTGCTGGGGGTCCCGGGGCTGGAAGCTCTCCACTCCTGGATCTCTATCCCCTTCTGCCTTGGCTACATCATCGCTCTCCTGGGCAATTGTATCATCCTCTTCATCATCAAAACGGAAGCCAGTCTCCACCAGCCCATGTTCTACTTCCTCTCTGTCCTTTCAGTTATCGACCTGGGCCTCTCCACCTCCACTCTGCCCAAGATGCTGGCCATCTTCTGGTTTGGCCTCGGGCAGATCAGCCATGGGGCATGCCTGGCTCAGATGTTCTTCATCCACAGCTTCACGGGGATGGAGTCTGTCGTGCTGCTAGTCATGGCCTTTGACAGGTACGTGGCCATCTGTGACCCTCTGAGATACACCACTATCTTGACCAAGGCAAGGGTAGCCTGGATGTGTGCTTCCGTTGTGCTGAGGACATTCCTACTTGTGCTTCCCATTGCCCTGTTGACTCTCCGCCTGCCCTTTTGCAGCGATCACATCATCCTTGCCCACACCTACTGCGAGCACATGGGCATTGCCAAGCTGGCCTGTGCCGACATCCGGATCAATATGATTTATGGCTTGTTCACTATTACCTTCCTCATGCTTGATGTGGTCTTCATTCTTTTGTCCTATGCGCTGATCTTGCAGTCTGTTTTCCGGCTCCCCTCCAAAGAGGCCCGGCTCAAATCCCTGGGCACTTGCGGTTCCCACGTGGCCGTGATTTTTGTCTTCTACACTCCTGCCTTCTTCTCCTTCCTCACCCACCGCTTTGGACGCAACATCCCCCATTATGCGCACATCCTCATTGCCAACCTCTATGTCATTTTGCCCCCGGTGCTCAACCCCGTCATTTACGGCATCCGGACCCGGGAGCTGCGCAGGAGGATCCTGCAGTTCTTGTTCTCCAAAAGGGCACCTTTGTCCAATGTCTCCTGATAATCCTGCCTCGCAGGGGGTGGATTAGATGACCCCCAGGGTCCCTTCCTACGATTCTATTTTGCATTCCTACAATCTGTTGAATGGGAATTCGGACATATATAATGTGCTGTACGTAATCAGAGTGTTTTGGATCGACAGTCTGATTCAGAACTCTGCAATTCTTTGATCCTGGCAAGCTGGACTCTGGCCTGATTCACTGCAGCGCAATTTGGGGCAGTGGATCAAAGCCGAGTCCACCCAGCTCAGCCCTCTCTCGCTTGGCAGAACCTCAGATTTTTATTATTTTTTATTGATATGGGGGGCAGCTGCCACCCTGGCTACACCAATGCCCAGATATCCTTTTGGGGGTGAGGCTCTTGGTTGGACTCTGAGCATCTCCCTCACTTCATCAAGAGACCTCAGGGACGTTTAAAACAAATGACCACTTGAGAAGTAGACAAATGATGCATCACCTCAAATTCTCAACTCAGGTGAGTGTTCTCCTTTCGAAAGAGGCAGGTGGAATCTCCACGGCTGCGAAAAGCATCATGTCGAAAGGCTAGTGAAATATGGGGAACCTTAGAGCATCTCTTTGGCATGCAGAATGTCCCCAGGGTCAGTCCCTGGCATCTCCCATAAGGGCTGGACAAGATCCCTGCCTGAAATTGTGGGGAACTGCTGCCAGTCAGTGTGGACAATGCAGAGCTAGAGGGACCCCTTAGTCGGGCTCAGCAGAAGGTAACTTCCGGTGTTCCTTTGGAGGCTTCATCAAAACTCCGCAAAATCAAAAGGGATAGAAATTCCTGTTCCATCATTTCTTCTAAATAGAGAATTCAATGGACTACCAACGGATGGTTGTTGTTGTTGCTGTTGTTTATTAAACTGATATACCGCCCTTCATCAAGAGATCTCAGGGATATTTGAAACACAGAACACATGAGAAGTAGACGAGTGATGCATCACCTCAAATTCTTTAATCAAGTGAGTGTCCTCCTTTTGAAGGAGGCAGGTGGAATCTCTGTGGTTGCTGCTGCTGCTGCTGCTGCCCTGAGTGCTGGAAGGAAGACCTGCTCCTTGCAAGGCCTTTTCCCACTTGGCCTGGGGGCGAGGACCAGAAGAGACTCCTGGGAGGCTGGAGGGACACTGCCCTGCTGTGAATCCTGTCCTGGGGAGCCCAGACTCACTGGAACAAACTCTGGGGCTGGGGCAAATGTCGGAAATGCTTTCAAATGTTTTAAAATAGTTTTTAATCTGTGGCGCTTTAAATGTTGGGTGTTGGGTTTTTCCACTGAAAAGAACAAAAACGAACTGCTCCTGGTCCTTAGGGGACACTCAAAGCCCGCTAGAGTCCGAGAGTTTGCTGCGGTCGAAGATGTAGAACAAACACAGCCAAGGTGAAATGTTGAAGCAAAAAGTGGCAGAGATGCCTGACCTTTATTAAAAGTAACTGCTATACCAGGGTCCCACCTAATCCAAAAGGGAGAAAGGCAAGACCCTGAACAAAAGATGACATGGAGTTTTAAAAGTTCCCTACATAGCTGGGGGTCCCCGGTTCCAGCCTCTGCCCTGGCGTACAGGTGAAACTCGAAAAATTAGAATATCATGGAAAAGTCCATTTATGTAAGCAATTGTTTTCATTAGCTACTGGAGTTTAATATATGAGATAGACTCATGACATGCAAAGCGAGATATGTCAAGCCTTTGTTTGTTATAATTGTGATGATTATGGCGTACAGCTGATGAAAACCCCAAAGTTGAAATTGTTAATTTGGGGTTCTCATCAGCTGTACGCCATAATCATCACAATTATAACAAATAAAGGCTTGACCTATCTCGCTTTGCATGTCATGAGTCTCTCATATATTAGTTTCACCTTTTAAGATGAATTATGGTGCTGGAGGAGACTCTTGAGAGTCCCATGGACTGCAAAAAGATCAAACTTATCCATCCTTAAAGAAATCAGCCCTGAGTGCTCACTGGAAGGACAGATCCTGAAGTTGAGGCTCCAGTACTTTGGCCACCTCATGAGAAGAGAAGACTCCCTGGAAAAGACCCTGATGTTGGGAAAGATGGAGGGCACAAGGAGAAGGGGATGACAGAGGATGAGATGGTTGGACAGTGTTCTCGAAGCGACTAGCATGAGTTTGGCCAAACTGCGGGAGGCAGTGAAGGATAGGCGTGCCTGGCGTGCTCTGGTCCATGGGGTCATGAAGAGTCGGACACGACTGAACGACAACAACAACAACAACAACAACAACAACAACAACAACAACAACTGAAAGAAATGAACCTTTCCATGACATTCTAATTTTTCGAGTTTCACCTGCAATTTGGTGTCTTTATCTAGGCCCCTGTCTCAGCCTCAAGAGCCCCCACAGCTGCAATATTGGGAGAGTATAGCATTGGCCTACTTTACAGGGTTGTTGTAACCGTATAGGGCTGCTGAGCATCCTTGCCACAGACCATGTTCCATCACCCTGTGCTGAAAGTGCTGAGCAGCAAAGCACTCCTGGGAATGCCCCTTATCCTTCCCCCAGAAGAGTTGCTCCAACTCACACCCCCAACCCTCACCCACTTAAGTTCAGGGAGGCTCCCCCCACCGCCTTGCACAACTGGTAATAAACACACATTTAGAACCAGGCTGAATGTGTGTGATTGTAGCAATTCTCAACTGATGGTACAAATCTGCTGGGAATCTTGTCTCCTCCCTTAGCAAGAGGTGCATAAAAACCTCCCAGGTTCCAACTTCTGCCTTCTGCCTTTCCTGGACATCCTGCCTGCTGACCACAACCCCTAGGAGATGCCCTCCCCTTCTACCTGCTGCTGCTGCTGTTGACACAGAAACAGGTAAATACAGGGAATAAGAACATGAGCAGAGCCTGCTGGATCAGACCAATGGCCTGTCCAGTCCGGCATCCTGTTCTCACAGTGGCCAACCAGATGCCTCAATAGGAGGAGACCTGCAAGCAGGATCAGAGCACAAGAGAAACCTCCCCTCTTGTGGCTTCCAGCAACTGCTACTGAATTTCAGAAATGCCCTTGGATCAAAATGGGGAAAGGTAGTTGGGTTCCTCTTGAGGGTATTGGGTGAGCCAACATGACGGTGATTAAGGACTGAGGAGTGGAGTGGTTGCTCTGTGGTATTACGGCAGTGGACAAAGCTGTAATGTAACTTTTGACTAAATGAATGCATTTTTAATTTTAAAAAATAATGTGGAAGAAGTGTATCTGTCAATTTTGGTTTCTCTCAGTTTCTCTTTGTTGAGTCTCATGTTTCCTTTGCCCCATTTCGGCACCAGTTTGTGGTTTATTTTTAATGGGTGCACAGAAGCACAGACACATTTTTGCTTACCACCTTGTCCAGCAGACACACTTTTGCAAGCCATTTGCCACAAGGCAATGCTTTTTAGGTCCCTTGTTCCCATTAACCCGTGGTTGTGTGCAGTATCCCCTTAATAAACACATTTTTGTGTTGGAGGAAATTTTGAGAAGTGCAAATTTCCAAGGCTAGCTGCGTATTGGACTGCTTAGTGGTCCAGAGGAGGGCAACCAAAATGGTCCAAGGCCTGGAAACGATGCCTTATGAGGAACGGCTTAGGGAGCTGGGTATGTTTAGCCTGGAGAAGAGAAGGTTAAGGGGTGATATGATAGCCATGTTCAAATATATCAAAGGATGTCATCTAGAGGATAGAGGAGGGAGAAAGGTTGTTTTCTGCTGCTCCAGAGAAGCGGACACGGGGCAATGGATTCAAACTACAAGAAAGAAGATTCCACCTAAACATTAGGAAGAACTTCCTGACAGTAAGAGCTGTTCGACAGTGGAATTTGCTGCCAAGGAGTGTGGTGGAGTCTCCTTCTTTGGAGGTCTTTAAGCGGAGGCTTGACAGCCATCTGTCAGGAATGCTTTGATGGTGTTTCCTGCTTGGCAGGGGGTTGGACTGGATGGCCCTTGGGGTCTCTTCCAACTCTAGGATTCTAGGATTCTAAATCAGGCTGGTTTATGATGAACCGTAAACTGAAGGAACTTCTCTCCCTATTCCTAATCCAAACTTTCCTCAGATAAATAGTAGCGTCTGCTCTTGCTGGAGAAAGTGTTGCCTCTGTATGCAGAACTGATTTAAGTCCCAACTTTGGAAACAAACAACAGGATCCCAAGCATGTCTAATTCTCACTGATCTTGACCTTACCAATGAATCGTGGAGAAGGATTAGCCCACTTCATAGAAAGTGAACCATTCCTGTTTGGAATGGTTTTGTGTATCTTACAATTGTTTCTTATCATTGTGTGTTCTTTTGCTGGAATTCCATCCCTGGGAATGGAACAAAACAAATAAAGCTTGTTTGTGAAGTTATTCAATTTTTGCTTGAAGCAAAATCAAAAATTCTTTCCAGTAGCACCTTAGAGACCAACTGAGAGTTTTTGTATGAGCTTTCGTGTGCATGCACACGTGTGCATGCACACGAAAGCTCATACCAAGAACAAACTCAGTTGGTCTCTAAGGTGCTACTGGAAAGAATTTTTGATTTTGCTTTGACTATGGCAGACCAACACGGCTACCCACCTGTAACTGGAATTTTTGCTTGAGGCACTGCTTGGATCCTTGCCGGGGTTCTTTGTTGCTCTTGACACACACACAGATTCACACACATATTACAAGTCCTTCTGGCTGAGCTCATTCCCTGCTCAGCGTGCTGCAAAGAATCCAGGTCATGTGCTACCTCCTTGACAGTGTCGAGGGACAGATGGATTGGCGCTCAGGATGGATGGTCCTCGTTCAGGCACATCTCACACGACCAACAGCTAAGCCAGTTCCATGGCAGGCGAGAGCGCTGCTCTTGTGCTTGAATCCTTCTTGTGGGTTCCCCTCTGGTTGGCCACTGTGAGAACAGGATGCCACATGAGATGGGCTGTGACACTGTTTTGTCAGCTTCTCTTTAGGTTCTTAGCACATCTAAACACTTGCTTCCTTTCAGAAAGGCCACCATGTTTCAGAAGTGAGCAGGTCCACGTCCCCAGTTCCGGCATGCCGGCTGCTAACTGGACTGTGCTCCACCCCTCCACCTTCATCCTTCTTGGGATCCCAGGACTGCAAGCCTTCCATGCCTGGATTTCCATCCCCTTCTGCTCCATCTACATCCTCTCCCTCCTGGGGAACTGCCTCCTCTTGGCAGTCATCAAGAAGGAGCCCAGCCTCCATGAGCCCATGTACTTGTTCCTCTGCATGCTGGCAGTGGCCGATCTTGTGGTTTCGACCACCACCTTACCAAAAATCCTGGGTATATTCTGGCTTCAGGACAGGGGCATTCACACCAGTGCTTGCTTGGCCCAGATGTTCCTGATCCATTCCTTCTCCACCATGGAGTCGGGCTTCTTCGCTGCCATGGCCTTCGACCGTTACGTGGCAATATGCAACCCGCTGAGACACTCTGCCATCTTGACCAAAACCGTTGTGATCAAGATTGGGCTGGCTGTTTTGATCCGGGGGGCTGTGCTCCTGCTGCCCCACCCTTTCCTGCTGAAGTGGCTCCCATACTGCAGGGGAAATGTCATCTCCCACACCTACTGTGAGTTCATGGCGCTGGTGAAACTGACCTGTGCAGATACCCGTGCCCCCAGAGCATACAGCTTGACTGTTGCCTTCCTAACTGGGGGGCTGGATTTCACCTTCATCATCCTGTCCTACACCCTGATCCTGCGGACAGTCTTCCAGCTGCCTTCCAAGGAGGCGCGGGCCAAATCCCTGGGCACTTGCGGCTCCCACATCTGCGTCATCCTGATCTCGTACACTCCGGCATTCTTCTCCTTCCTCACCCACCGATTCGGCCACAGGGTCAATCCCTGCGTCCACATTATTGTTGCCAACATCTATGTCTTGATTCCGCCCATGATGAATCCCATCATCTATGGGGCAAAGACAAAGAAGATCCGAGAAAGTATCCTCAGAGCCCTCGGGGTCTCCTCTGCTGGAAACATGGAAATGAGAAAGTAGGGCCCTGCACCACCCCAGATGCGTAAGCAATTCGTCTATACAACTAGAATTAAATGTACCATCACTAGGAACCATTTTATGGAAACGTATTTTGAGCTACTGGCTGTCATTGTGGCATAGACTTCCTAATCTCCACCTGATCCAATGTCTTTGGAGAGATGGCTTCTCTAGTCCTTGGTTGAAAGCTATACATAATAAACTTGTGGACATTGGGTTATCCCCATCCGATCTCCTGGAACTGGACTTAGTCTCAGCCAAAAGAGCTTTTTCTCAAAAGTTAGAGGAGACTGATTTTCAGCTTACCTCTCTTGACAAGTCACGGAACTTGCTCACCATCTAACTTAGGCCTATTACCACCAAAGAAACTACCACATTACTTAACCAATCTCTCTGTTGTGAGGTATAGGTATGCCTTCATAAAAGCCAGATTTAATGTTTTCCCATCAAATGTTTTGGGCAATAGACTTTCCAATGGTCAAATCTCCCTCCTTTGCGACTGTAATAGTGGTTCCATAGAATCCTTACAGCATATATTTTTTTGCTGTCCAATTCATTCGGCAGCTCGGTCCAAATTTTTGTTTCCACTTTTGAAGAAAACCCAAGATGGAACTCAGGATGCTAAATTAATTTACTTATTAAATGACGAGGAACCGAATAGAACCCATATGGTCGCTAGGTTTTTGACTAATGTGCTATTTACAAAGAAGAGGAATGGTTCTCTTCCCATTTATGACAATGCAGAAAATAATTAAGACCTATTATTGGGGTGATAAAATAGGTGATAAATTAATTTTAACGGTTTTTTTTAAACTGTTCAGTTGGACTACTCAGATTTCAGTTTGACTTAGATGGAAGGGTGTAAATGGGTTGTTTTAAAATTGGTTTCATACTGTATTGTTTAAATTTGTTAAATTGTTTTTACTCTGTGTGTATTACGATGAATGTGTTTTGTGATGTGATATGGGCCACATGGCCGAAATAAACCCACCTACCTACCTACCTTACATTTATTTTTGCTCCACACACTCCCTGCTTCTGTTATGAGGCTACCACATAAGTCCCAGCAGTAGAACCATTAATGTTTTCTGCCCAGGTAACTGTGATGCTTTCTGCCCGAGAGTGTATTCCATGTTTCCCTGTTTGCTGTTGTTGCGTGTGACTATGGAAGGACCAGGTGAGCCAGTGGTTTCTCTGTATGCAATATTCCCCTCTCCTCTTCCCAAACCTTCTCACGAATGTTTCTTAAAGTCTGGAAGCTCTTCTGAGCACCCCCACACTGTATGACTTCTGTATGCACAGCAATCTTGCCAATGCAATCAATTCTGGACACAGCTGCCACCACCACCAACGTCCTGCTTCATGTGGGCAGGCAACTGTTGCCTTACTGGTTACAAAATGCAACTCGCAGGATTATCACACAAAGGTTAAAGTGTGGCTGGAGCCAGGGGCGTAGCGAGGGGGGAGGGGGGGTGTGCCGCCCTGGGCAGTGCCCTGGGGTGGGGGTGACATTTGGGGTGGGGGCACCGCCCCCCGGGATCGGTGGCGCTGCGCTTGCTGGCTTAGCCAGCCGGTGGCGCCTGCTTTCCTTTTTTTCCCTCCCCACTGCCCGGGCGGAGCTGCTGGGCGGCCAGCGAGGAGGAGGGGTGTCACGCTTGTCACAAGGGTGACACCCCATCCTCACTGGCCCGCCCGGCCCCTTGTACCTGTGGGCGGAGCCGCCCACAGCGGGGAGAGAAGCCCTTTAGCTTTGCTTTTTTAAAAATGGCTTTTTTCCCGCTGCCGGGGCTGGAGCTGCAGTGACATTGCGTCGTGACATCACAACGTGACGTCACGATGCCCCGCCCCCAGGGGTGCCTCCGTTCGTCGCCCCGGGTACCAAGGAGCCTTCCTACGCCCCTGGCTGGAGCACATCTGGAACTGCTCTTAAGCTGAAGCCCCCCTAAATATATTTAAAAAGTCCTTCCCTCCTTGCTCATAGAATTGTAGAGTTGGAAGGCGTCCTGGGGCTCATCGAGTCCAACCCCTGCAATGGAATCTCTGCTAAATGAGACTCATGCTGAATCCTTGTATGCCTGCCTGGATTGTTATGAAGGGCCTGACTATCTAGCGCATTATATTCGCCCGGAGGGTCCTGCCAGGAAGGCACAACGATACTGACAATCCCCTCTTGTTCATTCGCAGCACTCGGGTGTTCCTTGTGTTTCTGGGTGTCATGGTTGTTAGATGCTGCCAAACAGAACCTTTCCCTATACTACTCTGTTACAGTCACTCTTCCAAGCAGGGAAATGCTTCAGGGGTGAGGGCGCTTATTCAGGTTTGCCTTCCTTTATATTCCTATTCCTTTATATTCCTACAATATCTGTGTTTACTGACAAATATCCACAGAGCCTAGGGCTTGCCGATCAGAAGGTCGGCGGTTTGAATCCCTGCGACGGGGTGAGCTCCCGTTGCTCGGTCCCTGCTCCTGCCAACCTAGCAGTTCGAAAGCATGCAGTGCAAGTAGATAAATAGGTACTGCTCTGGGGAAGGTAAACACCATTTCCGAGCGCTGCTCTGGTTCGTGAGAAGCGGCTTAGTCATGCTGGCCACATGACCCCGAAGCTGTACGCCGGCTCCCCCAATGAGCGCCGCAACCCCAGAGTCATCTGCTACTGGACCTAATGGTCAGGGGTCCCTTTACCTTTATACGTGTTGAGCAGAGGTGCATTACTGGAATCCCAGGCTGGGGTCACCGGACTTTGCCTGGTCGGCTGCCTTTATTTCCTTCCCCTTTGCACCCAAGGTGTGCTCATAGATAAGGGTAGACCGGTTGCCATATTCCAGGGATCCTCAAACTTTTTCATCAGGGCGCTGGTTCACTGTCCCTCAGACCTTGTGGGGGTGGGGGGCGGACTACATTTTGAAGAAAAAATGAACTGCCACGGGGGGGGGGGGGAGAGGAAGAAGAAAGAGCGGGAGTTGTGAGCCCCAGGGGCCACAGTCCCCACTGTAGGAGGAGGGCCCAAGCGCCAATGCCACCTTGCCGGCCATGACTCCCCACTAGCCCCTCCGCCTCCCACAGGCCTCAGCGTGGGCAGGGACAGCAGCTGCCACTGCCGCCCACTCCCGGCCCACCAGCCTAGGCTGAAGAGGAAGGTGCCCAGGCAGAGTGAAAGAGGGCTTTGGCCCAGCACCTCCGAAGCGGGCAGGCGGCAGGCAGTGAAGGGAGGAGGGCCGCCGCCGGGGCAGGGGGGTAGGTCCACTGTCCATCTGGGCACAGAGACCCTGCCTCCTCCTCTGCCTTCCCTCGGCCAGGAAGCAGTGACTCACCCGGATCCTGTCCCCTAGGCTGGGCTCTTCGGTGCGGGGCGAGAGCGATGACCAGAGCAGCAGCAGCAGCCCCAGGAGGGAGCCGAGCAGCAGCACCAGCCCAGCTTCAGCCGCATCCTCGGCGCCAGCCCCACGAGCTCGCCAAAGCCGCCGGCCCCCTCACTGCTCCCTCCCGCATCACTCTCTGCTCAGCCCCCCAATGCTGTGGGAGCCATGGGTGGCTACATGTGAGCCATGTTGGAGTTCACCAACCAGTCCCCGCCCTCTGAAAAGCCACACTGAGATGCTTGCCGCCCCGCCCTGCGTTGAGGTAAACGCTGATGCAGCCTTTCAGCCTCGGACACTTGGCGGGTTTTCAGATGGCCGTGCGGGCCAGATTTGCGATCCTTTCAGGCCGCACCTTGCCCCCGGGCCGTAGTTTGCCAACCCCTGCCATGTTCATTCACGATTCCCCCATCCACCAGACACCAAGCCAATCAAGAACTATAATCAAATAGCTGTCAAACCGACAACCAATCAGAAGAGTCCATTTTGACAGTGACAACGATACAATTATACAATAGCGCCCCCTAACAAGGGCTCCCCTAGAACTGCAGCTGTCAAAGCCTGCCTTGCAGACCCAGCTCAGCTGAGGGTAAGTATGGGGAACTTTTAAAAGAAGAAGAATTTGGATTTGACATCCCGCTTTTCACTACCAGAAGAAGTCTCAAAGCGGCACACATTCTCCTTTCCCTTCCTCTGTGAGGTGAGTGGGGCTGAGAGACTTCAGAGAAGTGTGACTAGCCCAAGGTCACCCAGCAGCTGCATGTGGAGGAGCGGAGACGCGAACCCGGTTCACCAGATTACGAGTCTACCGCTCTTAACCTCTACACCACACTGGCTCTCAAAGGAGAAGCACCCTTTGTTTGGAGGTTCTCTCTGCTCCTTGTAGCTTGAAGTCTTTTTGCAACAATAAAGACCAGGCCTCCTAACTGCTGTTCTGCTTCATTATCGTGGCCAGAGCCTTTTGTTTAATGATCCAACGTGAGCCCGGGGAACTCCCCGCGACAGGCGGAATCTCACTTCAAAACCTGCAGTTCCGCATCTGACCTCCGGGGAGGCAGTCAGTTCCCTAAGATGCTTACAGAGTTCACGTTCCGCTCTCAGTGCCTTGGTACCTGTCTCAGTCTCCTGCCATTACTCTCCCTCGCAGACACCGAGATCTTAACACCTTTAGTTAAAGGAGCGGGGTTTGAGGAAAAGAGCAGGGCCCTCCCTCCAAATGCTTCCCGAGGTTCCCGAGGCATCTCCAACCATTCCCCTGGCATTGTGGGCCAGGACTAAGGATGGCATCCCCAGCAGGACTCCTGGATCCATTAACCCTTTCCTGTCTGATCACTCATCTTACAACACCTTTTAAGCGCTATGAAGTTGCCACAACCACTGTCTATACAGATCATAGACTCATAGAACCCTAGAGTTGGAAGAGACCCCAAGGGCCATCCAGTCCAAACCCCTGCCAAGCAGGAAACACCATCAAAGCATTCCTGACAGATGGCTGTCAAGCCTCCGCTTAAAGACCTCCAAAGAAGGAGACTCCACCACACTCCTTGGCAGCAAATTCCACTGTCGAACAGCTCTTACTGTCAGGAAGTTCTTCCTAATGTTTAGGTGGAATCTTCTTTCTTGTAGTTTGAATCCATTGCTCCGTGTCCGCTTCTCTGGAGCAGCAGAAAACAACCTTTCTCCCTCCTCTATATGACATCCTTTGATATATTTGAACATGGCTATCATATCACCCCTTAACCTTCTCTTCTCCAGGCTAAACATACCCAGCTCCCTAAGCCGTTCCTCATAAGGCATCGTTTCCAGGCCTTTGACCATTTTGGTTGCCCTCTTCTGGACACGTTCCAGCTTGTCAGTATCCTTCTTGAACTGTGGTGCCCAGAACTGGACACAGTATTCCAGGTGAGGTCTGACCAGAGCGGAATACAGTGGTACTATTACTTCCCTTGATCTAGACGCTATACTCCTATTGATGCAGCCCAGAATTGCATTGGCTTTTTTAGCTGCTGCATCACACTGTTGACTCATGTCAAGTTTATGGTCTACCAAGACTCCTAGATCCTTTTCACATGTACTGCTCTCAAGCCAGGTGTCACCCATCCTGTATTTGTGCCTTTCATTTTTTTTGCCCAAGTGTAGTACTTTACATTTCTCCCTGTTAAAATTCATCTTGTTTGCTTTGGCCCAGTTCTCTAATCTGTTAAGGTCATTTTGAAGTGTGATCCTGTCCTCTGGGGTATTAGCCACCCCTCCCAATTTGGTGTCATCTGCAAACTTGATCAGGATGCCCTCAAGCCCATCATCCAAGTCATTGATAAAGATGTTGAATAAGACTGGGCCCAAGACAGAACCCTGTGGCACCCCACTAGTCACTTCTCTCCAGGATGAAGAGGAGCCGTTAATGAGTACCCTTTGTGTTCGGTCAGTCAGCCAGTTACAAATCCACTGAATGGTAGCATTGTCTAGCCCACATTTTACCAGCTTCTTTACAAGAATATCATGGGGCACCTTGTCAAAGGCCTTGCTGAAATCAAGATAGGCTACATCCACAGCGTTCCCTTCATCTACCAGGCTTGTAATTCTGTCAAAAAATGAGATCAGATTGGTCTGACATGACTTATTTTTCAGAAACCCATGCTGACTTTTAGTGATCACAGCGTTCCTTTCTAGGTGCTCACAGACCGTTTGCTTAATGATCTGCTCTAGAATCTTTCCTGGTATTGATGTCAGGCTGACTGGGCGGTAATTGTTTGGGTCTTCTCTTTCCCCCTTTTTGAAAATAGGGACAACATTTGCCCTCCTCCAGTCTGCTGGGCACTTCGCCTGTTCTCCAGGAATTCTCAAAGATTACTGCCAGTGGTTCTGAAATCACCTCTGCCAGTTCTTTTAATACTCTTGGATGTAGTTCATCTGGCCCTGGAGACTTGAATACATCTAAACTAGCCAAGTATTCTTGTATTACCTCCTTACTTATTCTGGGCTGTGTTTCCCCTGCTGAATCATCTGCTCCATATTCTTCAGGTTGGGCATTGTTTTCTTTTTTGGAGAAGACTGAGGCAAAGAAGGCATTGAGGAGTTCTGCCCTTTCTCTGTCTCCTGTTCGCATTTCACCATCTTCTCCTCTAAGTGACCCCACTGTTTCATTGTTCTTCTTGAAGTAGTAGGAAGGGCCACAAAACACAAGATCATATCTGAAACAATTTTCATTGTTTACAAAGCATGTAATGCAAATGCAATTATAAACTGGATGTAGCCAATAAGGAACAGGGTAAAAAGCCAATACATGGATGGTGTATAAAATTATTGGCATCCGTCTGTCCCAGGAGACAAAGGAGGAGTGTGCCTTTGAAGGTGAAGTTAAACTGTTGGAAGATTGCAGCACCTGCTGTGGCTACAGAGATTGATTCTGGAGAGACATGTTTTGTGGCAGGTGGGGCAGGTGAAGGTGTCTGGTTGTGCTGCTGCAGATGCACCAAACATAAGAAGGAATTGGGTAGAAATTTATTTTTTATTTATTAAATTTGTACACCACACTTCATCCACAGATCACAGGGCACTTCACATTAAAATACAAAATGAGAACACAAAATATAATAATAAAACCAAAACAAAACAAACCAATAACCCCATTCCCAAGAAATAAATGGGTATTTTAGATTCTAAAGCCTTAGGACAGGGACAGCCTTATTAGTGGTCTTTGTAAGACACTCTGGGAGGTCTTTTTAAATCTTAGACACCTGCATTTCAGACACCTGCTGCTCTCTCCATCCACCCAGGACATGGACCAAGACCTCACCAGGAACGTAAGATGAGCCTTGCTGGGCCACAGCTGTCCTCATCTGACCCAGAGTTCCCAACCATCCCCACTGAAACTGTTGCAGAGTGGCTCCCCACCACCACCCCTTGGCCAGCAAATTTCAGAAAAGCACAACAGGTTCTAAGAATGAGGGGCTGGTCCTTCACTTGGAGAATATCTGGATTATCCTGGCCCGAATCTGCTTTGTTTTCACACTGTACACAACAGGGTTCATTAGGGGTGGCACCAGCAGGTAAACATACCCCATGAAAATGCGGATGAGGAGAGGAGAATCCTTCCCAAACCTGTGAATCACAGACAAGCCAATCATGGGCATGTAGAAGAGCAAGACGGCGCAGACGTGGGAGACGCAAGTGTTGAGGGCCTTGAGGCGCTCCACCCGCGAGGCGATGCTCAGGACCGTCTTGAGGATCATGATGTAAGACAGCAGGATCAGGAGCGAGTCCACGCCTACCGTGGAGACGATGACGAACATCCCATAGATGCTGTTGACCGTGATGTCTGAGCAGGCCAGCTTCATCACCTCTTGGTGCAGACAGAAAGAGTGGAAGAGGACGTTGGCCCGGCAGTACTGATGCCTCCTGAGAAGGAAGGGCAGTGGGGAAATCAGGGCCACACCTCTGAACACAAAGGCCAGCCCCATCTTGCTTATCCTTGGCACAGTTAAGATGGAGGCATATCTCAGAGGGTTCCGGATGGCCACGAGGCGGTCAAAAGCCATGGCCAAGAGAATGGAGGATTCTATGAAGGAAAGTGAGTGGATGAAGAACAGCTGAGTGAAACAGGCATCCAGGCTGACTCTTCTGGCGTTGAACCAAAAGATGCCCAGGATGGTAGGCATGGTGGAGAGGGATAAGCCGAGGTCTGTCATGGCCAGCATGGAGAGGAAAATGTACATGGGCTCGTGGAGGCTTTGGTCTGTTTTGATAATGAACAGAATAATGGCATTTCCCAAGATGGAAATGATGTACATGGAGCAGAATGGGATGGAAATCCAGATGTGGCTGGACTCCATGCCAGGGAACCCAGTAAGCCAGACCACTGGTGGCCTGGGCTTGGTGCTGTTTTGGAGATCCATGATGTGGTCTGCTGGGTCCCTCCAGGAGCATCAGCCTCTTGGCTGCGAGTAAGGAAAAGGTGTCCTACTACCAACCAACATTGGTTAGGGCATGAAGAATATCCAAGGAGTTCCTTACAACTTTTGGTCTTCTGGAGATGGGACCCCTGAGAGGAAAAAGGCAGGAAAATGGTAGTAACTTGATAGTACAGCTCCTGAAAGCTGTGGGGGCTGGTAGGGCTTAGGGAAGTACTGTAGGTGTTGCCAGAGCCAATAACAGGCAGAGCCAACTCGTTCTAGCTTTGTCCCCATCTTCTTCATCCTCCCTGTTGAATTCTCCAAGGGGCAAAAGGGAGGAATCTCATGGACTGGTTGTGTGAAAGAAGGCAGGGTGAGGCTGGATGGCCACCTGTCAGAGATTCTGTAGCTGTGATTCCTGCATTGCAGGAGGTTGGGCTACATGACCAATAAAACTGTACTCTATTATTCTATGGTTCAAATAATGAGACTAGAGTGCGAGTTCCCTTTTGCAGGGCAGATTTCGATTTTGTTGTGGGTAGAAAAGAGTACTGTCTACTCCAAATGCCAATACAAAATCCCATTCAACTGTCTAGAAGTGAGCTTATGTAAAAGCTAGAATTGGGCTCATTGTAGAAGAAATGGGAGTTGTGCAAGTGACTTTTGAGGGGCGGCAAAGAGGAGGTATGAGTTCCTCAGCACCCTAAGTGAATGTCCTCTAGAGATCTTATCTTTCCCCAAAGCTCTCTCCACGCTTAGCACCCAGAAATGCCATCTCTCACCCTCTCTCTTCTTGCTGCCTGCCTCCCTTCCCAAAGGTGGAGGCTGGAGGATAGTTGTGCAACCAAGTCCTCAAATAATTTACTTATTCTATTCTACTTATTTCACAAATTTATCCAATTGGAAAACAAAACGAGACAAAACCTCAAAGCGAAAACAGAACATTAAAGCAAGAGAGAGAAAATACAGACCTACATTAAAACACACAAAAGGTAAAAATCAAAAGATTAAAAAATACCTCAACATTCTAATCATCTGGGTAGGCATTTAAAGTTGTGAGATAGAATCATAGAATCCTTGAGTTGGAAGAGACCCCAAGGGCCATCCAGTCCAACTCCCTGCCAAGCAGGAAACACCATCAAAGCATTCCTGACAGATGGCTGTCAAGCCTCCGCTTAAAGACCTCCAAAGAAGGAGACTCCACCACACTCCTTGGCAGCAAATTCCACTGTCCAACAGCTCTTACTGTCAGGAAGTTCTTCCTAATGTTTAGGTGGAATCTTCTTTCTTGTAGTTTGAATCCATTGCCCCGTGTCCGCTTCTCTGGAGCAGCAGAAAACAACCTTTCTCCCTCCTCTAGATGACATCCTTTTATATATTTGAACATGTGCTGAATACACAAGAAGTGTGCATGCACATGAAAGCTCATACCAAGAACAAACTTAGTTGGTCTCTAAGGTGCTACTGGAAGGAATTTTTTATTTTATTTTGTTTTGACTATGGCAGACCAACACGGCTACCTACCTGTAAATGAATACACAAGGTGGGCAGAAAACATTCAAAATCTGGGGGGAGAGCCTTAGGATAGCAGGGGTACCAACTCTACTGTTCTAGAATTGGAACACAGCCATTGTGATGGATAGCCATTGATCTCCTAACCACCCTCTGTGAATTTGTCTAATTCCCTTTTTAAAGGCATCAATGATGGGGACCATCGCTGCCTCCAGTGGCATTGATTTTGCATTGTGTGAAGAAGAAGTCTGTCCCAAATCTACAGCTGTGTTTGATTTGCTCTATTGGCAATGCCATGGCTGTAGCTCAGCGGTAGGTGCAAAAGATCCCCAGCAGCAGCTGCAGCAGCAGCTAGTCCGGAGAGAGACCTGTGCCCGAGAACACTGGTGCCTGACTCTGTATAGGGCAGCCTCTTCTCTGCTTGGACCAGCTTCCCTCTCTGCAGACGGCTTTCCTCTTTCAAGAACCTTTTCAAGACCCAGCTCCTCCACACACCTTTCTGGACCACCTTAGCCCTCCTCGCTTCACCTCACCTTCCTTTCTCCATCCCACTCTTTGCTTCTTCAACTCTGGCTTCCCCCCCAACTCCCTGCATCTGATGCAGACCAAAGTCTCTGTGCAGGAACCAGATCACTCTCTGGACTAGCGCTGGAGATATCAGTTTCAAATCATACTAGAATGTAAAAAGCACCTGCTGGATCAGGCCAATGGGCCATCTGGCCCAGCATCTCCTTTTCACAGTGGGCAACTAGATGCCACAAGGGGAAACTCACAAGCAGGATTCAAACACAAGAGCACTTTCTCTCCACCTGTAGTTTCCAGAAGCATTACTGTCTCTGACTGTGCAGCCAGAGCAGAGCCATCCTGGCTAGTAACCCTCGGTCATCCTCTCCTCCTCCATGAATTTGTTCAATCTTCTTTTAAAGCCATCCACATTGGTGGCCATCACTGCCTCTTGTGGTAACGAGTTCCATGGTTTAACTATGTGCTGCAAGAAGAAATCGTTTCTTGTATCTGTCCTGAACGTGGTACCATTGTGGAGAAATTAGCTGGTAAGCATGGAAAAACCAATGGCTTATTTGCTGGTCTGCTGCCCAAACAGACCTCTTTCCACATAGAAGCATGCATTCATACCCTGCAAACTAGGTGGTCCAGCACACCCTAATCTATCTAGAAGATAGGTCCTGGGGGCTTCAGAGCCCTAGAAATCATGAGTGAGAGAATGAGAGTCCACAGAGCAATCAAATGGTCTTTATGGTTCTTCCCAGGCTGACACCTCTGAGGCCTTTTGTCCCTGCGGGAAGGAGGGAGCTCTGCCAGCTTTGAGCCTCCCAGCAGGTACCTACTTGTAATTGCCTCCCTCTGCTGACTCCTCTGGGAGATGGATCTGCACTTAGTGCCAGAAGCACCACTTAAAGCAATGCTTCCCCAAGTTGGTGGAACTGCACCCTCGGGTGTTAAGAGGCAAGAGAGAGGCAGGAGAGCACTAGAGGCGAGAACGCCTATCAGACTTTGAAAAAAATATCACTGGATCAAGCTCATCAATTTTGTTGAATTCATTAAACTAATTAATTCATTAAACTAGTTTTAAATGGATTTTGAATAAGTGTGCAATAATGGTTACTGTTTTGAATTTTACTGTGCCACTATCTTCCTTGGTGGGTTATGCAAACCCCTATTCCGAATAACGCTTTTTATAGGGTAGGGTGGGGAGTGCTGGGGATGACTATGGGACCACAGTGTGGTCAGCGGTCCAAAGTTTGGTTTAGAGAGTGGGACAGCAAAACAGACTTTTGTGGCACCTTCAAGACTAACCAACTTATCATGGCAGAAACTTTTGTGGACTAAAGTCCACTGCATACAATGCATTTAAAAGTGGACTCTGGCCAATGATTTTTTTTTTTATCACATGTTAAATTTGTTGGACTTGCTATATGGAGCTATGCAGCTTTTTGTGATTGCAGCAATTCCACAAACAAACAGTAGAAAATTGGTTAAAAACTTTATTAGCACTGAAACAATACCTTCCATTTCCTTGCTGGACATGGATTGCTTCTGTGTAAAGAAAAGGCAAATTCTATGGCACAAATTTGCAGGCCTGTGTTCATTTTCCATAGAGATTTCACCTGGCAGAAGACGGAAGTTGCTCTCAAGGATGCTGTTTTGCTATTGTGTGTTGAATCCACGTGGACTGTGCATTGTTTTAGGCTGGGAGTAGATACAAAGAGGGGAGTAAGTTCAGATGGGAGAGGAAGGGCAATAGATTCCTCATGGAGCTGGCCTCCCTTCTGATTCTGCAGCAGAGCAGGTGGACAGGGTCTTCAGCCTTCCCAACGGACCCTTTGGGTCAAGAAGAGCTTTGCAGATATCCTTTGGCGCATCTCTTTCATTTTGACACAGTAGAGCACAGGGTTGAGCAAAGGTGGGGCCAGGAAGTGGGTGTAGGACAACAGAATGTGGAGGAAGGGTGGGGTGTGGGGCTTGAGGTGGCTGATCAAGGACAATGCCAACATGGGGGTGTAGAAGAGCAGGACCACAGAGATGTGGCAGGCACAGGTGTTGAGAGCTTTGTGGCGCTCATCCAGTGAGGTGATGGCCACAACGGTCTTCAAGATCCAGATGTAAGACAAGACGATGAGCAGCGGGTCTAGACCCATAGTGGAGAACACTACTAAGAGCCCGTAGATGCCATCCCTGCTGGACTTGTGGCAGGCCAGCTTCATCACATCTGGGTGCAGGCAATATGAGTGAGAAAGGGCGTTAATATGGTGGCAGTAAGTCAGCCTCTTGAGAAGAAAGGGGATTGGCACATGCAAGGCCACACCCCGGAAACCAATGGCCAAGCCAATGTGGACCAGCCTGGAGCTGGTCAAGACGGAGGTGTACCTCAAAGGGTAGCAGATGGCCACAAAGCGGTCAAAGGCCATGGCCAAGAGCACAGAGGACTCCATGATGGAGAACGTGTGGATGAAGAAGAGCTGGGAGAGGCAAGCGTCCACACTGATCTCCCTTGATCCAAGTAGGAAGACACGGAGCATTGTGGGCAGGAGGGCTGTGGCCAAGCCCAAGTCACAGGCAGCTAGCAGGCCAAGGAAGATGTACATGGGGGAATGGAGGGCTGTTTCCGTGATTATGACAAAGAGGACGGCCCCATTCCCAAGAATGGACAGCAGGTAGGTTGTGCCCACGGGGAAAGCCAGCCAATATGGGGTGGATTCCAGTCCAGGGAAACCCATCAGGAGAAAGAGAAGCCCAGGGAGGGCAGTATTATTAGGGTGGTGAAGAATGGTGTGATTAGTCATTGTTGGTGGAGGGTCTTGCAGCTCCATTCTCTAGAAAAGGATGCGAGAAACGAGAAGTGAAACAATTGTGCATTTTAGTTACAGGTAGCCGTGTTGGTCTGCCGTAGTCAAAACAAACAAACAAACAAAAAATCTTTCCAGTAGCACCTTAGAGACCAACTAATTTTGTTATTGGTATGAGCTTTTGTGTCCCTGCACACTTCTTCAGATACAGTGAGGGAGGGAAGTATTTGATCCCCTGCTAAATTTGCCCGTTTGCCCTCTGACAAAGAAATGACCAGCCCATAATTTTAATGGTAGGTTTATTATAGCTGTGAGAGACAGAAGAACAACAGAAAAACCCCCAGAAACCCAGAAGACAGAGAACACTGAAACAGTGAAGAAATGTGCATGCACACAAAAGCTCATACCAATATCAAACTTAATTGGTCTCTAAGGTGCTACTGGAAGGAATTTTTTATTTTGTTTCAATTGTGAATTTGAATGATTATTCTTAAAGTCATCACATGAGTAATCACTTTTGCTCTTACATGGAGAATTTTAACCACAAAAGTACAATGTCTGTGCACAATATACCGGTATGTCTTGCAAAAGCAGTAACACACTGCCTCTGCAGCAGCATCGCCACCACCTCACCCCTCAAATCACATTTCTAAAGTTTCTCAGGAGTCAGTGAACTGCGCTTTGGTTACAACAAGCAACAATTTAATGTTAACAGGTGACTGAGTTTGAGGTGCCTCATCAAGACCACCCAATGCAAAGCTGTGCAAAAGGAATGGAACTAAGATTGCAAATAAGAACTTGAGAAGAGCTTGCAGGATCAGGCCAGTGGCCAACCAGATGTCTCAGTGGGAAATGCACAAGCAGGACCCAGGCACAAGAGCAACTCCCGCCCAGCAAGTGGGATTCAGAAGCGTTTACTACCTCCAATTGTGGATTATGTAAATCTATTTTTTATTCCAAAATTCTTATTGCTATTTTTTATTTGATTTATTAGTCACTCACTACCAAAAAAAAAATCATCTAAGTGACTAGGTCAATACATTGCATGCTCAAGAGGATGAAGTGCGTGACACAATTAAGCACTTAATGATAGGTAATATAATTATTAATACTTACATAACTAAACTCACATTTGCTGTCCTGTTTGGGTTTTTTTGTTTCTACATTATGTAAATGGATCATGAAGATGATGTGGACATTCATTCTCAATTATTTTGCACGGAATTACATTATGATCTTCACTAAATAGAAATGGTATTATAGCATTCAGGATCTGATTTTGTACTTTCTTTAATAGTTGGTAGACCATAATCAATAGTTAATTGATTTATGTCATGGGTAACTAACATAAGGATTGTATAGCCAGTGTAATAACTGCACATTGGATTGAAGCATCAGTTGGGTTGTGACTCTCCCATGCAGCTGATGGAAGTAAGAAGGTTCGGAACATCATCCGATTCCCAGTGCAGTTATTGGGAAGCAAGTCCCATTATACTCCATGAGGCTGGCTTTTTGGAGTGATGGTGTATTTGATGATGTCTCTCCTTTCAATACTAATCCCAAAGTTTATGCTCTCTCAATTTTTCATTTCTTCTCAAGCCCCCCTTTTTATGTTTTACTTGTGATGCTACTTACTCTTGGTAGCATTATACTTTGCTGCACTAAATGGGTGTTGCTAAATTGCAAAATCTTAAAATAATATTAATAAATCAGGTGGTTTCACTGTGTCCAAAAAGCTCTACTGGAGTGCACCCCACGTCTTCTCCCTAGGATCTCTGATCATCACCATTATCTGCAAGCATGCAGCTAAGAGTGAGACTAAAATCCAAACGTTTCTCAAATGCCCCTGGCTGTGGTTTCTTGTGGCCGCAACTGTTGTCATTTGCCTAGCCAAAACTAACCACACCATTTTCTTAACAGATCACTATCCAACCTTCTCTTAGCCAGAATAACTTCTGCTGCCTGATGCAGAATAAAGCAATAACAGAAGAGAGAGTAAACACTGTCTAAAAATCAATACTAATTGTTAAGCACTTGTTGTTGCACAAATTCAAAAAGTGCCAGGTTCAAGCTGGGTGGGTATTCAGAGTGCACATAGATTCTTCTTTTGCAGCTGCAGATTGAATTTGAACTGGGCCAGCAAGGAAGAATCTTTGCAGCCACGCCTTGGACAGTGGCAGACTTTGGCCTCTCAGATTTCACTGGCAACCTGTGCAACAAAAATAAATTCTCCGCTGCCCCCACCTTTTGCACTCCATTCTGCAGCATTGTTGTGGCACCCTCTGCAGCCGTGCCCAGTACGGCCGCAGTGGTCATGCGAACCTAAGACAACCTCTGCCTTGGGTTCTTTTTGAAGAAGAGAAGCATCAGGAGCATGTGATGTAAACTGGGCTCTGTATTCTATCTTTGCCTTTGCATTTGAATCACCTTGACAAGCATTATACAGAAGGGAAGGGAAGCATTGTTTCAAAACTCTAAATAACTTCCCTTTGTCTCACACTGCACCTGACTTGCTCTTCACTTTGGCTGCTTCTCAGTTTGCAGTTCCTTTTCATTTCATGCCCTACAGAAGGAACTGTTCTGCCTTCCGTTCCCTGGAATAATACCAGCGCCTCATTCCTGGGGAAAAAGAGGAGGAGGTGGGAAAGCTTTTTCACTAACAGCTCACTCTTGCATTTCGTGCCCTCTCCATTGCTATTTATTCAGGGAACAATCACCCAGCAGAACGCTCAGCTGCATGACGGTGCCGTGCCATGGCACACTCTCTCTTCTTGGGCAACTTCCGTTTGCTGCTATTTGCTCCTGCTGCTGTGCTGCACTTTCCCAGAATCCTAGAATTGTAGAGTTGGAAGGGACCCCAAGGGTCATCTAATCCAACCCCCTGCAATACAGGAATCTCCCCCCCAACATGGGGCTCAAACTCACAACCCTGAGATTAAGAGTCTTCTCATGCTCTACCGACTAAGCTACCCCAGGAATAGATATGATGGTTATCATAACACCTCTCAGTCTCTTTTCCAGGCTAAACATACCCAGCTTCCTCAAATGAGGTCCTTACATTCTTTAAGGGAGGCTGCCAGCAATTCGGCTGTGCGGGAAGAGATTTGCCGATGCAGCTCTGTCTGCTCCCTCTCCATAACAAGTGATGACGGCAAAAGGCTCCCCAGATGTAAAATAAATATATTTTATCGAACAAATAATACATGCCAGAGCTGTGCTGTAGCTGCACATGCCAGGCTGTGGGCTGGGTGGCAGGGAGGGAATTTGCACCTGCTTTCCCCACCCTGGAGCCCCAACGGAGCTGTAGTCCAAAACACCGAGTGGGCAGGTTGGGGAAGGTGGTTATGTACAAACCTAAATGGCGCCAAGGAAAAGCAGCTGATGCCACTTGTTCCTTCCCAGGGCAAGGCATGTAGAATCATAGAATGGATTCGTTTATTATTTAGGCATTGCATAAAATTTAAGCACTACCAAACTGGGACCGAATGAAACTATAACCTAACCAATAAAACTAACAATAACCTAAAAACAGAATAAAGCACACATCAACATTCTGCATTTCTGGACAGGCTTGTCTAAACAAGAATGTTTTCAGTAGGCACCAAAAAGAGTACGTTGAAGTCACCTGCCTCTGACAAGGCCTCCCACCTGCCAGCAATCCTGTGCTAACTGCAGCTTCCAGATACTTAGAAGCAGAGGTAGAGAAGGGAAGCTGCTTGGTTGCCGTGAACCTCTCCGTTCATCCTGCTGCAATTTTGTTGGGCAAGATCAAGACCAGCAGCACCCGAAACATCCTCACCAGGAAATAAGTTCCCCTGAACTCCTTGGGAACTTCTCCATCCTAAGGGAGCGTGTTCAAAATGGGGCAAGATACCTCCTCCTCAGGGATCCTTTTCCCTGAGAAGCAAGCAAGCAATCCTCTGTGTTTTCTGGTCAGATTATCAGAGGGAAACAGGAGGCAGTCTCACATTAGCCAATGAAACAGCTGCGGGAGCTTGCAGGAAAAGATGCACGCAAGCAGAATAACTAACCGGATTAATTCTGGTTACAGGTAGGTAGCAGTGTTGGTCTACCATAGTCAAAACAAAATAAAATAAAAAATTCATTCCAGTAGCACCTTAGAGACCAACTAAGTTTGTTCTTGGTATGAGCTTTCGTGTGCATGCACACTTCTTCAGATACACTGAAACGGAAGTCACCAGACCCTTATATATAGTGAGAGGGTGGGGAGGGGTATTACTCAGAAGGGTGGTGGGAATGGGTGATTGGCTGATAGGTGTGGAAAACCTGTTGACGACTGTTAACGACTGCAATTGGTCTTACAGGGAAAAGCAAGGGGTGAGATGGCTAAAGATAGCTTTGTCATGTATAATGAGATAAGAATCCAATGTCTTTGTTCAGACCAGGTAAAAAATTCCTTCCAGTAGCACCTTAGAGACCAACTAAGTTTGTTCTTGGTATGAGCTTTTGTGTGCATGCACACTTCATACCAAGAACAAACTTAGTTGGTCTCTAAGGTGCTACTGGAAGGAATTTTTAATTTTTATTTTGTTTTGACTATGGCAGACCAACACGGCTACCTACCTGTAACATTTTATGAAGATTACCGCTCCCTTGTGCAGGCAGGAGAAACCCAACCCTAATCTCAGTGGCTCCCTTTGAGCAAAGTCCCTGTCACTCCAATTATATCAGACGCTCCTTTGTGCGAACCAGTTGGGTCCACCCACCTGGCACCTTCCTCCTGGCACTTCCAGCCCTCCTATGAATAAAGGTGACAAACACTGCCAGATCAGAACATAAGAAGCACCACCAAAATCCTGGGAAATGTGGGGGGAGACTTCATTCCTTTTATGACCACTGGAGTTTTAGAGCTTGATCACCCCTTGATAATCATGATGCAAAGTGACAACAAAGGAGTGAAACCTGCTTCCCTGAATTTTGAGCAAGTAAAGAACATTCAGAGCATGGCAGTTTTGCAAAATGCATTCATCTGGGGTTCAGGGAACATGGATCTGTTCATTCCAGGTGACGCCCACAATAAAAATCCTGCAAATCTTTTGATTCTGTAATGCGAGGCTCAAGCAAAACATCTCCAGCAGAATATTGTTAACAGTTTGTGGGGGGCTAGATTTCCCTAAATTCATGGGTGCCAGGTCCTCCCCATGATTCCTGGATGTAGTAGTAGTAATTTTATTTATACCCTGCCAATCAAGGGTTGATAAAATTTTGCCAAAGACAGAAACCCCCTGGATTTAGTTATGCTAACAAGTCAAACCAGATCTGCAGAGCTAGCTGGATGGGCCATTAGGTAAAGGTAAAGGTAAAGGTACCCCTGACCATAAGGTCCAGTCGTGTCCGACTCTGGGGTTGCGGCGCTCATCTCGCTCTATAGGCCAAGGGAGCCGGCGTTTGTCCACAGACAGCTTCCGGGTCATGTGGCCAGCATGACAAAGCCGCTTCTGGTGAACCAGAGCAGCGCACGGAAACGCCGTTTACCTTCCCACTGGAGCGGTCCCTATTTATCTACTTGCACTTTGATGTGCTTTCGAACTGCTAGGTGGGCAGGAGCTGGGACCGAAGCAACGGGAGCTCACCCCGTCGCAGGGATTCGAACCGACCTTCTGATCGGCAAGCCCTAGACTCTGTGGTTTAACCCACAGCGCCACCTGGGTCCCTTGGATGGGCCATTAGCAGGGGACAAAGGCCTGAAGTTGAGGCTCCAGTACTTTGGCCACCTCATGAGAAGAGAAGACTCCCTAGAAAAGACCCTGATGTTGGGAAAGATGGAGGGCACAAGGAGAAGGGGACGACAGAGGATGAGATGGTTGGACAGTGTTCTTGAAGCTACCAACATGAGTCTGACCAAGCTGCAGGAGGCAGTGGAAGACAGGAGTGCCTAAACAACAACAAAGGTAGCGAGGTAGCTTAGTAGAGAAGGCGGGACAGAACTTCAAGTGAGCTGGGAATGACAAGCTGAAACCAAAAGACACAGGGGATGGCTTTTTGCTGTCCTTTGAATCCAATGCTGCCCTTTTGGGGGAAACCAGACCCTCATAGGATGGCTCTGCAATCTCTCCATCTAGGTGCAGATTGCATATATGTGTAAATAAAACAATGTATCATAAAGACACCGCATTCTCCACTGTGCCTCATTGTCCCAAAAGGGAACACAGACCCTAGTAGGCGGGCATGCAATGTCTGGAATCTCACACTCTTGTGGAGATGGGGCGGCACGTAACAATATTATGAATTTGAAAGTCTCCCCCTCCACTCCCAGCCATGGCTTCCCTCTGAATCTTCTCCACCCCCTCAAACTTACCTTTTCCAATCACTGTTTGAGACAGTCTCTGACTACCACCCTAGGGCAGTGTCCCCACAAACAGGAAAGATTAAGAAAAGGGAGTCTTCGTAGACGGGGAAAGGAAGGCACCTGTAGCTCAGTGATAGAGCACCCGATTTGCATGCAGAAGGTTCAGTCTCTGATGGCTGGTTGGGAATGCTCCTTGACTGAAACGTGGGAGATTGGCTGCCAGTCATTGTAGAAATATTGAGCTCGATGGTCTGAGTCAGTAGAAGGCTTCTTCCTGTGTTCCATTTCTCCTTTCGCTGTGGTTCCTTTGTAGGCAAACCGCTTCTTCTCCCAGTCTAGCCATATACATTTCACTGTTTAGAAACAACGGCAGGAGGATCAGCTGCAACCTGAGATCCCAAGGCCCTGCATCTACCCAAGATGCCCTATATGTGGCGAGACATGGGAGCCTTCACTTTTGGGCTCAACCCATCCTAGGCAGCTGCCCCTCCTCTCCCTCACCTGTGGTTAAATTTACAAGGGAACCTCCATTGCTCATAGAAGCCCTTCTCACCTGTGCCTTGCTACAGACTCCTGGGGGGGGGGAGAGAATGGCATGGCAGTGGGAGAAGAAGCCCCTTTTATTCATCCACAACTAGGCAGAGCCAGCGTCTTTGTTTTCTGCCATCTGTCACTTCCAGTGACATCCAGTAGCCCGGCTGGGAGATGAGAAGGGCTCCAGCCTCACACACACACACACACACACACACACACACAATATTAACCATTTGGAGCTCGGCTGCCTTGCGATCCAGATGGGCGGGGTACAAATAATAAATTATTATTATTATTATTATTATTATTAATAAGCGTCCAAGTTCCTTTGGTGACTCATCTGGTCCACAAACAACCTGACCCAGAGCACCCACCTAACAGTGGGCAGGAGAATGCTCAAATGTGGCAGATTCATTGTCGGATGGCGCCACAAACAGGTTGCAGAATCACAGAGTTGGAAGGGACCCCAAAGGGCATCTTGTCCGACCCCCTGCAATTCAGGAATATCAACTAAAGGTCACATGGACTAAGGGTGGAACCAGTGATGAGAAACAGCATAGACCCGTGACGACCTTCAAGGCGGTGCTGGACTACAACTCCCATCATCTGTGACTATTTGCCATGCTGGCTATTGGGGCTGCTGCACTCAGGTCCAGCTTGCAAGCTTCCCCTAGGCATCTGGATGGCCTCTGCAAGAAAATGATGTGGAGTTAGATGGGCTTTGGCCTGATGCAACAGCACGTCATCTTCTTATGTTATAGAATCATAGAATCATAGAATCATAGAGTTGGAAGAGACCACAAGGGCCATCCAGTCCAACCCCCTGCCAAGCAGGAAACACCATCAAAGCATTCCTGACAGATGGCTGTCAAGCCTCCGCTTAAAGACCTCCAAAGAAGGAGACTCCACCACACTCCTTGGCAGCAAATTCCACTGTGAAAGTTCTTCCTAATGTTTAGGTGGAATCTTCTTTCTTGTAGTTTGAATCCATTGCTCCGTGTCCGCTTCTCTGGAGCAGCAGAAAACAACCTTTCTCCCTCCTCTATATGACATCCTTTTATATATTTGAACATGGCTATCATATCACCCCTTAACCTTCTCTTCTCCAGGCTAAACATACCCAGCTCCCTAAGCCGTTCCTCATAAGGCATCGTTTCCAGGCCTTGGACCATTTTGGTTGCCCTCCTCTGGACACGTTCCAGCTTGTCAGTATCCTTCTTGAACTGTGGTGCCCAGAACTGGACACAGTATTCCAGGTGAGGTCTGACCAGAGCGGAATACAGTGGTACTATTACTTCCCTTGATCTAGATGCTATACTCCTATTGATGCAGCCAAGAATTGCATTGGCTTTTTTAGCTGCTGCATCACACTGTTGACTCATGTCAAGTTTGTGGTCTACCAAGACTCCTAGATCCTTTTCACATGTACTGCTCTGTTACGGAAATTACCGGGTCGAGGCTGCTCAGCTCCCGGTCCTACGGAGGAAGCCCGTGGTTCGCTGCGGAGGTAATGGAGACCAGCCGGAGATTGGAGCAAAAGCAAAGGAGTTTATTGCGCAACAAGGTTCAGGAGGATCCGAACCCCGAACAAAGGGTGTCACGGACTTTTAAAAGTTCCCGCCATTGCCCAGAATACATAGCGAAATACATCATCAAAACGTCAGAGAGAGAGGCGGAGAGGGGAGGTTCTAGCGATATTTACATACGGGAAAAACAAGTTTTACATGTCAAGAGGGATGGCAGGAACTGGTGATGGGATTTAGGGTGGGTGCAATACACATTGAAGGTTTCCACTGGGGAAGAACAATGGGGAACTCTTGAGAGGATGTCTGCTGTCATGGTAACTGATGGATGGGTGCTCGAGTAGATTACCGGGAGGGGTGCATTTCCTCCTGCAGCTGGATGAGTACGTGACTCGCTGCTTAAGGGATTATGAAAGTCACTGAGTTGAGTGTCCAAAAATTACACAGTATCGAAATAACATACTTCTGATGATCGGAGGATGGCGGGGACCGAGGGGTTAGGAAGGTTATTTTATAAGGAGCAGATAGACACTCGAACCATGCAGATAGGACCTTGCATTGCTGAGATATTGATTTTTATGTTATTTAACCTTAGAGCTGTCAAACTGCCCACCCACAGTCTAAGCGAGTCCACTTGTTACAATGTTGCAAGTTATAATTAATAACTTCCCTTGCTAGATACATTTTAGTTTCAGTTCCATTGTTCTCGCAGCAGGGAACCTGTCAATACCCACTTAGCGAGCAGTCAAGCGTGAAGGTGTTGAGAAGCAGAGCTGAACGTTCCATTTTGGAGGCCTGGCTGAATGCATGCTCCTGATTGGTCGGCTTGCCGTTCATTGAGAAAATGGAGGATACGAGGAGCGCTTGACAGGAGGCTTCTCGGAGGGTTTTCGGGGCGCAGATCGGGACACTTGGGGGAGCCCTTTATCGCGAGGGCTTATGTGTGGTGCTTGTGCAACTAGTGTGGTGAAGGGGTACCCGCTCATCGTCGGGGGGGGCAAAGAGAAGAAAGAGGCTTCCCGGTCCCGCACTCGGCAGCGCGGGAGTCCCGCGAGGAGGCTGCGCGGCGGGGGAAGGTGGAGGCTGGAATTTTTCCTTAACAGCTCTCAAGCCAGGTGTCACACATCCTGATATTCTTACATTATTGGGACTTTAGTTCAGCAACATTTGGAGAGCATCCATGTCACAGACAGCAGTTGTTGTTGTTTTTTAAAAAAGTTACCGGTAAGTAGAATAAGATTCAATTGGGAACTTTAAGAGAATGCCTTTACTTTATTAGGAAAAACGAAGTTTCACTATAGTGTGGGGAAACTTTTGATTTACACAGAGCTCCTTGTCTTACTGGCTGCTAAGAGAGAGAGAGAGAGAGAATGTGGGAAACCTAGTGGTAAGTCTCATTCTAAGACTGAGAATGGAAAAAATAATTGCAGACAAATTAAGCTGAACTCTGCCTTGTGAAGAAAATAACAAGTTGCAGAGTGGTGTCCTGAGGGACCGAGAAGCAGTGGAGGTTCTCTCTTTGGAAATACTTTTTAAAAAAATCCAGTTGGTGTCAAACCTCAGTTATTGATCCAAATGCCCACCAGAATGTTCTTCAGGTCCAAATGGCTCTGCTGTTCATTCCTCAAGGCCACTCCTTGGCACGATGCCAGCCACAAGCTAGACTTGCACCCACTCTGGGGATTCTCCTTAAGGAATTCCCCAGATCCAATAAAACCTCACTACTTCAAAAGCTGCCTAGAACAAGGCTTGCATGACGGCAGTGACAGACCGCTACAGAACAATAGGACGGAGATTCACACATTGCCAGAGCCCTAGAGTGATCAGAAGGATAGCTGGAATATTCCTTACAGGACTGAGAAACTCTGTGTACGATACATGGCAAATTTCCCAACATGCCTGTCAGCTCTCTCGGCTTGAAGACCGACTACTCTTCTGCTTGTAAAGGTTAGCAAGGTGCACAGTGGTGATGTCTGGAGAAACTTTTCTACTTACATCCCCAAAGGCGGTTAAGGAGGGAGTGGGGTAGGGGGAGTACCAGAGTTGTTAAGCCAGACACCTGCTGGAAGGTTCAGGACAGATAAAAGAGAGGACTTTTTCATGCAGCACAGAGCCAAACGATGGAACTCGCTCCCACAGAAGGGTGCCACCACCTTCGATGGCTTTAAAGGAGAATTAGATAAAATCATGGAAGAGGAGAGGGATATTGATGGGTACAAGCCAGGATGGCTCTGCTCTGCCTCAAAGTCGGAGGCAGCAATGCTTCCAAATAGCTGTTGCTGGAAACCTCAAGACGGTGGAGAGCTCTTGTGTTCAAATTCTGCTTGGGAGTTTCCAACTAGGGCATCTGGTTGGCAGCTGTGAGAGCAGGATGCTGGACTAGAATTGACTAGATGGACCACTGGCCTGATCCAGCAAGCTCTCCTTATGTTCTTTGGCTCAATGTTACATTAGATGTGAGTGACATAGGAGATCCATCTCTTGCAGGTTTTAAAACTGTCATTAGCAGTTGTAAAAGGCCTGATTCAGATCAGGACTGCGATGCTGGGGGAAATCTAACGCCAGATGGGCCCTGAAGAGTCAAGATTATGACAATCAATGAATTTCAAGATGCTTTTTGCTCGTGCATCCTTGCTCACTTATGGGGCAAGGATGCTGGGCTGCATAATCCTTTGGTCTGATTCAGTAGGGCTCTTCTCTTTTTAGAATCAATTAATAATTGAAACAGAGGACTGACTGTAGAGTTGGGAGTAACCCCAAGGTCATCTAGTTCAACTCCCTGCAAGGCAGGAATGACAGCTAAAGAATCCATGGCAAGTGGCCATCCAACCTCTGCTTAAAAGCCTCCAAGGGAGGAGAGTCCATAACCTTCTGGGGGAATCCATTCCACTGTTGCCATGAGAAAGTTCTTCCTAATTTTTAGTTGGAATCTTTTTTCTTGTCATTTGAATCCATTGATGCAGATACTACTTTCTGAAGCAGCAGAAAACAAGGTTGCTCCATCTTCCATATGGCAGCCTTTGAGATATTTAAGATGGCTACACCACAAAATCATAGAATTGTAGAGTTGTAAGGGATGACTAGGGTTATCCAGTCCAACCCCCTGCAATACAGGAATATGCAGGTGGCCCATAAGGGGATTAAACCCACGGCTTTGGCATTATCAGCACCACACTCAGACCTAACTCAGTTCTGTGTTCGTATGTTCTTCATGGATTGATGGTCTGCTGCTAGATTATGTACTGCAATGGATTTATAATTGCTGCTTTTTTTCTAACATAAAATAAAATCTCCAGTCTGTAACTAGATCCCTTCCAGATCGCAGATAATGCCCACTCTGAGCAACAGCAGTGATTTCAGGCCACCAACCTTCATGCTGATGGGATTTCCTGGGCTGGAGACGTATCACCACTGGATCTCTGTCCCATTCTGCTCTATCTACCTCATGGCCCTTTTAGGTAACAGCACCATCCTCTTTGTCATCAAGACCAACCCAAGCCTTCACCAGCCCATGTATGTTCTCCTTTCCATGTTGGCCATCACCGACTTGGGCTTGTCCATCTCCACCTTACCGACGGTGCTGGGGCTCTTCTGGTTCAATGTGAGGAAGATTGACTTTAACGCCTGTGCCACACAACTCTTCTTTATTCACACCTTCTCTTTCATGGAGTCCTCAGTGCTGTTGGCCATGGCCTTTGACCGCTACATTGCTATCTGCAACCCACTGAGATACAGCAGCATCTTGACAAATTCAGTGTTGGTCAAGATTGGCCTGGCCATTGCCGCAAGGAGTTCAGGCATTGTGCTGCCAACACCGTGGCTACTCAAGAGGTACAGGTACCCCAGTGGCAACCTGCTGCTCTCCCACTCCTTCTGCTTACACCAGGATGTGCTGAAGCTCTCTTGCTCTGACTCAAGAGTAAGCAGTGTCTATGGTTTGTGCGTTGTCCTTTGCACTTTGGTGATTGACTCTCTGCTCATCCTGTTGTCGTATGTGAAGATCATTAAGACCATCACAGTCATCGCCTCCAGGGAGGAGCGGCTGAAGGCTTTTGATACATGTGTCTCCCACATCTGTGTCGTCTTGATCTTCTTCATTCCCGTGATTGGGGTGTCAATGATACACCGATTTGGGAGGCACATTTCCCCCATTGCTCATATCCTCATGGCCAATGTCTACCTCCTCATCCCACCAGTCCTCAATCCCATCGTGTACAGTGTGAAAACTCAGCCCATTCAGAAGGGCATCCTGATGGCATTTGGTAAGAAAAGGACCATCCGCTAGGATGGCTTTGGACACTCCAGGTTTCCAATGAGAATTCTTCAACTATGTGTTGCTTCTGAATTTCTACCCCACTTTCTGGCTCCTTTCCCTAAAGTGCTGTACAGCCCAAAATACAAGCAACAGTTTAAAAATGCATGCACTGGATGTTCTGGGAAGGGAATAGAGAAGTTTTGCTTTGCTGCTGGATTAGATATTAAAAGCTTTGGAAATTCTGAAGCATGGAAAAATCCTGCTTTGGGAGGCGCTCTTGTGGGAGGGGAATGAAATTTTGGGGAGAATTAAAGGATACACTTCTTGCTTTCTCATCAAGTCTTATTTTACTGCTTTAACAACATAAAATACATAGTTCATAATTTAGCATATAAAATTGTACTTATTTATGAAACTGACGGAGCAATCCTGCCCAACTTACTCTGTAAGTTTTAAGTGCCTTTGAGGATTTTTCTACAATCAGGCAGTGTATAAATTTTATGAAATAAATACATTTCCATATGAAAATAATGAGGCATTCCATTGGTTTTCAAAAGTCACAATAGTAGATTAAAAGTGAAATTTGAGGGAAAGCCTCACTGATTTGCTGTTGTTGTAAAGAACTCTCACTGAATTTAATGGGATTTACTTCTCAGTAGACATGGCTAGGATTGCAGTTATAGTGCACATCAACTAGAATCATAGAATCCTAGAGTTGGAAGAGACCACAAGGGCCATCCAGTCCAACCCCCTGCCAAGCAGGAAACACCATCAAAGCATTCCTGACAGATGGCTGTCAAGCCTCTGCTTAAAGACCTCCAAAGAAGGAGACTCCACCACACTCCTTGGCAGCAAATTCCACTGTCCAACAGCTCTTACTGTCAGGAAGTTCTTCCTAATGTTTAGGTGGAATCTTCTTTCTTGTAGTTTGAATCCATTGCCCCGTGTCCGCTTCTCTGGAGCAGCAGAAAACAACCTTTCTCCCTCCTCTATATGACATCCTTTGATATATTTGAACATGGCTATCATATCCCCCCTTAACCTTCTCTTCTCCAGGCTAAACATACCCAGCTCCCTAAGCCGTTCCTCATAAGGCATCGTTTCCAGGCCTTTGACCATTTGGCAACAAATTGAAACAAGAAAAGGCACCTGTATATATCAATGAATATTTAAATATCTATTGCAAAACATTTTTGAATGCATTTATTAAAAGTATACTCTTATTAATAAAAAAATATAAGATCAGTTTACAATAATTCTACATAAAAACCATACAATAATAACCATATAAAAGTGTTGAAATCAGAAATCAGTATTCTTAATTGCCTTCACAAGTCTGATGAAACAGAAATGTTTTCAGCAGACTTTGGAAGTTAAAATATAATCACTATTAGCAGAGTATTGCACAATACTGGTTGATGACACCAAAAGCTGAGTTTCTCATGGTCAAATGAACCTTGCCAACAGCTCTTCTGCAGATGATGGGGGAAGGGATGCAGCACAGTGGAACAGCATCTGCCTTGCCTGAGGAAGGTCACAGGTTCAATCCCCAGATACGACCGAGAGAGGCTCCTGCCTCAAACTCTGGACAGTCACAGCCAGTCGATGTAGACAAGACAATGGTAGATGGATCAGTGGTCTGAGACAGCATAAGGAAGCTCCCTATGCTTTGCTATGCCTATGAACTTTGCTGGGATACAAGTGTTCAGGTGATCTCTGAGGCACACTGGACTTAAGTGGTTCAGTGCTTTGATGAGGACCTTGAACCTGGCTCAGTAGCAGACGGGCAGCCAATGCAGTTGTTTTAACGATAGTGACAGATATTCACAACCACATGTCCCCATCCACATGTCCCCATCCACAGTCTGGTTGCTGCATTCTGCACCAGCTGGAGTTCCAAAACAGCATACTCATCAACTGCCCTGGAAAAACCAGGACATTTTGGGCGCCTTGTTCTTGCACGATTTTGGGCTAAGATCTTGCCCCCAAAAACCATTTTGGGGGGCCGCAATTTTGCGCAGTCCCCCAAAATGCATGTTTTTGGACACTGTGCCCCCCCCAAAGCACTTTTTTCAGGCCCATGATCTCACATGGTTGACGTGACTCACACAGGAATTCAGACCCATAAGATGGTGGATTTGGGCCACGTTGTGTTGGAGGATATGAAACAGATCCAAGAGCAGCTTCATATACAGCATATTGCCTTGAGTTTGCCAACTCATAGACTGTCTAGGTATAGCCTTTATTGGCACATTAGACGAAGCTGGAAAAAGACACTCCTGGTCGCAGAGGACACTTGGGCATCTAGTGACAAAGCTGTACCCAGGAGTACACACTTGCTACTTCAGAGGGAGTGTACCCCCACCCAAAACAGATAGGGTAAATTGCCTGTCACATGAATATGGCAACCACCCAGGATTCAAGCACAGTTTACTGGCTCTCATCCAGTCCATCACTGCATTCAGACACCAGTTCAGAGCTTTCACAGTTGCGCCTGGTTCAGATGTAGTGGTGAAGTAGGGCTGTGTGTCATCAATGTTCTGGTGGCACTTTGCTCCAAAACTCGCAATGGTTTCATATAGGTATTAAATAGCAGTGAGGAGAGAACAGTACCCTGTGGAACCCCACAGCACAAATGCCAGGGGGCAGAGGAACACTCACCCAGTCCTACACTCTGGACATAATCTTGGGGGCAGATGATCCTATCTGATCCTCTGGCCTTGCAGGAGAGAATTGTTGATGCAAGTCCAAACCACATCATGAAGTGGTCTGACCATGACATTCCACTCCTCTTATTTCCAGACTGTCAGGAGTGCGTGCAGGAGCCAGGCCCCATGACCAGCAGGGCTTCTCGGGACTGGGGCCTTCCTAAGTTTGTTCTGGAGAGGCAATGCACGACCTCACAGGTGAGGCTGCTTGGTAACTCGCTGCACCTGGTGGCAAGAGCCGGGAAGGGATATCAGGTCAGCATTTCCCTTCGGCTCTTTGCCACAGCAACACGCTTCCTGCCTTGCTGCATCTGGTCTCCTAATTCCTGCCTCCTGCTTCCTGATCCCCAGACCTCGGCTTCTGGACTCCTTGCTTCTCAACCCTCGCCTTTGTGACTCCTTGCTTCTTGACCCCCGGACCTCTGACTTCGTGACTTTCTGCTTCCTGACCCTCGGACCCCTGGTTTCTGGACTTGCATTCCTGCTCCCACCTCGCCATCTTGCCCCCGGTCCTGACGTCCTCTGCTGGGACTTCGTTCACCCATAGACCAGACCATGACACAGACCACCACTACCCCAGGAAGACCAAAGACTTAAACAAGGGGATGCCCTGCTCTGTGCATTGGACTGATGACCATTGGAGACAAACCCATGGTCCCCTTTCAGGCCACGAACTCCCAAAAAAGAGCTGAGGCATCCTCAGTGTGTATTTTAAAGCCACCCAAAACCAACACCACCCCCAAGATAACCTTGGCCTGCTTGAGGCTTTACTTATCTTTTTACAAGTCACTTGTGCATGTTTTTAAGGAAAAATGTTCATCCTAGAGAACTAAGGTGAAGAGTTTTCACAGAGAGAGTTTGTGCCACAATGGAGGTCAAATGGACAGATGGAAGCACATCCACTTGATCATCATTTTCAAGAGATTCCTCTGACATGCCCAACTGGGAGTTGGTCACCTTAAATCCAGTGGGACTTACTGCCGAAGAAGAGGAGTTTGGATTTGATATCCCGCTTTTCACTACCCGAAGGAGTCTCAAAGCGGCTAACATTCTCCTTTCCCTTCCTCCCCCACAACAAACACTCTGTGAGGTGAGTGGGGCTGAGAGACTTCAAAGAAGTGTGACTAGCCCAAGGTCACCCAGCAGCTGCATGTGGAGGAGTGGAGACACGAACCCGGTTCCCCAGATTAAGAGTCTACCACTCTTAACCACTACACCACACTGGCTGAGTGGCTAGCTATAGGATTGCACTGCAAAAGAAATAAAACATGTTCAGACTATGTGGCACAAATATTTTAAATGTACTGGTAGCTACAATGGCAACAACTCAGCTGATCCCCAGCCACTTGTCCACAGATGGAGGTCTTGCAAAATTCACAGTGAATGAGCTTTGCTACTTAGCAGCTCCCAAAGCAGCTTCTGCCGAATGCAAGCACTTCCCAAGAGAGCTGCAAAGGGACATATAAAGAAAGGCTCTTCTGTTGTGATAGCGTTCCAGGCATGTGCCCATGTCCCTAAGCTAGGGGGTGGTTGTCTTCTTATGACAGAGCTTCAGAAAGTTGGAAGAAGGCACCCAAAGCCCACCTGAACCAACCTGCTTCGAATCCTCTAACTGAAGGTCATTTCGGTGAGTTGTGTTTCGTTTATATTGTGCCATGATAAGTATGAATGAATGAAGAATTTATTACGGTCGGAGACCAGCTTATAAAAACACATTTGGGGGAACAATCCCGGAGGACAAAACATACATATAAAACATTGTACAACAGTAAAATTAATGTTTATACATGCAATAAGCATATAGATACTTAAAAACTTTAAGATAAGCTACCGCAAAGAATTGACCCTGGGTCGCTCGCAGAACCAGGTTTAGGGATTTTCTAATGAACTAGTTTGGCTCAGGGGAAGGTCTATGTCTGCAGATCTAAACACAGAATCTGGCGACCATCCGGGTCTTCTTCTGATCTTTGCCAACCAGGAGCAGGTCCTAATTTTGCTTTTCTGGGAGGTCAGCTAGCCTCACCAGCATGGAATCAATGGTCTCACTACATGCCTCTTCATAGAAGAGACATCTAAAAAATAAGTGCTCTGGGCTTCCTATTTCCCCCAATGAATTTGCGCAGAGTCTTTGAGCGTATGGGACTGTTTTGTAGGATCCTTCCAGGACCGGTGAGGGCACAGCCGAGCTTCTTGCAAGTGTAAAAGCCCTTCTTGTGTTTTTGGATAGGAGAAAGAAGAGGGAAGCTGCTGGAGCGGCTATATATCTCTCAGTTTCTCCAATTTTATAGCCGGGGTAGCCGGGGCATCTTGAGCAGTCCTGTTGTCCTTCGGTGTCTATGATTTTTTTGTCTAACCGTGGCTTTTGCTTGGTCCAACCCCAGACTTAGAAGGGCTTGGGGAGCAAAAACCAGTTTCTGGAGGGTGTTCAGGGCTGCTGTCAGCCAGCCTGACTGGAACTGGTCACAGAGGATCATTTTGGTGAGTTGTGTTTCGTTTATACTGTGCCATGATAGATAAGTAAATGGAAGGCAGTTAGGCAGGGAGAGAGGAAGAGAGAGAGAGAGAAGACCTGCTCAAGCCCCTAGCAAGTTCAAAGAATCATACAACTGTAGAGTTAAAAGGGGCCTAAAGGGCCTCTGCAATGAGGTTGTAGCAGCCTTTGCCAACCTGGTGCCCTCCAGATGCTTCAGACTACAACTTCAAAAAGCTGTGCTGATTGAGGTTGATAGAAGTTGTGGTCCAAAATTTTGGCAGCACAGAAACTGTCAAAAGCTGGTTTGTTAATTTTTTAATTTTTTTTAGAAGGGAAGACTTAGATTTTATGCAGAGATGCTTCATTCCTGTATAAAGGAATAAGATGCTGAGGGTTGCAGTTGGCAGCCTTCTTCATAAAGCACAGTGAAACACAAATAGGAGAGGCCTTGGGTGGAGAATGAAGGTGCCATTACCCCAACCTTATCCATTCTTAAATGCTACTCACAAAGAGGCAGCAGGACAGAAACAGAGCTACCCTCTGAAATTCACATTTCTCTGAATTTTGTGATGCAGTTCTCTAACAAAGAAATCTGTACAGAAAATGTATGTATTGGGAATAATGTGCAAGAAAATGCATGTATTAGTGAAAACGACATGCACACATGCACTAAATTAGGGGAAATTGCTTGCAAAAATGTGTGTGCTAGAACTGCATACAAAAATGTGTGTGCTGCATTAGGAAGAGTTTGCACTAAAATGCTGATCGATTTACATGAGGATATTTTTTTCCAGGGGTCTGGTCTGCTGAGTGGCCCTGCAACACCTGAAGAGGCTTGGGTGCAGTCTGCCATGGCAACTATGGCACATGTAGACAATGCCTTGTGGCTCCTTGCCACCATCATTGAGGTGCCCAAGTGGCCAAATTCCTGATGACCAGTAATGCTGATGCAACTGCTGTACAGCTTTTGTAGGAAAACGTGGACCCTGCCCATCTTCTGCACACAAACATTGTCTGTTTTCCCCCAAAGGGACCCATCAGTAGATCATTGGGGTTTTAGCTGTCGATACTAGTGGCAGCCACAGCGTACCCAAAACAGGCAGCCATCTACTCTCCAGCAAAGTTGTATAGGGGGCCATATATCACTTTCATTTAGAATGGTGACATATTCATATGTCAGGCTTCCACTTTATAAATGCCAGCAACAAAGTCTTCGCTAAAGTTCCCATTATATTGACTGACCACCACAGATTAATCAATGTAACTGTCATCAGCCTTGAATCATAGAAAGTACCATAGAGTTGGAAGGGACCTCAAGGTCATATACTCCAGCCCCCTCCAATGCAAGAATCTCAACTAAAGCATCCGTGGCGATCCAACCTCTGCTTAAAACCCTCCAAGGAAGGAGAGTCCACCACCTTGTGAGGGAGTCTGTCCCACTATCCAACAGCTCTTACTGTCAGAAGGTTCTTCCTGATGTTTAGTCGGAAAGTCCTTTCTAGTAACTTGAACCCAGAGGTTCAGGTCCCTTGATCATCTTGGTTGTCCTCATCTGCACAGGCTTCCCTGCGATGGTCAATGTCCATGTGACAATGGAAAAGCCATTTTTGATTCCCACTTAGCCTGGAAGGGGAAAGAAATGCACACCACTCAAGAAAATAACCTTTTGAAAACCGCTTTGAGGGTTTTTCTTCTTCCTACAATCAAGTGGTGTATAAATTTTATAAAAGAAATAACTGTGTTTCTTTTTTAATAGAGAACAGCAAAGAATACGGGAGAAAGTTCTTGGAAGACTATAATGTCCTCCAACCGCTCAGCCTTCAGTCCTCCTGTGTTCCTCCTGACAGGCGTCCCAGGGCTAGAAAAACACCATGCCTGGATCTCCATCCCCATCTTCTTCATGTACCTAGTGGCCATTGCAGGGAACAGTACCATCCTCTTCATCATCAAGATGGATCAAGCCCTCCATGAGCCCATGTACTATTTCCTCTCCATGCTGGCCATGACAGACCTGGGCTTGTCCATTACCACTCTGCCCACCATGTTGAGCGTTCTGTGGTTCAGCCACCGTGTGATCAGCTTCAACGCCTGCCTGGCCCAGATGTACTTCATCCACACGTTGTCCATTGCTGAGTCAGGAATTCTGTTGGCCATGGCCTTTGATCGCTTGGTGGCCATCCGGAACCCCTTGAGGTACAAAACGATCTTGACCGACAAAACTATAATCAAGATTGGGGTGGGGGTTGCCTTTCGGGCTGCCTTCCTCGTCCTCCCTGGATCCCTCCTGCTGAGAAGGCTGCAGTATGGAAAAGCGAGTGTGCTTTCCTATTCATTTTGCTTGCACCAGGATGTTCTGAAAGTGGTGCTTTCAGACAAGAGAACCAACAGCATCTTTGGTTTGCTGGTGATGCTCTTTTCCACTGCTGTGGATTCTCTGTTGCTCGTCCTGTCCTACTTCATGATTCTCAGAACTGTGCTGGGAGTTGCCTCCAAGGAGGAGCGTTTCAAGGCGCTGAGTACTTGTGTCTCCCACATCTGCGCTGTCCTAAGTTTCTACATCCCCATGCTTGGCCTGACTATGATCCACCGCTATGGGAAGCATGCTCCGCCCATCATTTTCATCCTCATCGCTAATGTCTATCTCTTGGTGCCACCTCTGATGAACCCTATTGTGTACAGTGTGAAAACCAAGCAGATCCGCACACGGATAATCTTGAAGCTCCGGAAGAAGGAAAAGGCACCAAAAGCCTCAAAGTGACAGGTTTCCCAATGCTACATACAGTCATACCTCGGGTTACGTCCGCTTCAGGTTATGTATTTTTGGGTTACGTACTCCAGTAACCTGGAAGTGTTTTTCGGCACACACGCAAGCCGTGCATACGCAGAAGCGTTCTGCGCGTGTGCAAAGCGCGATTTTCGGGTTACGTACTTTTCGGGTTACAAACGGCAACCCGGAACCAATTAAGTACGTAACCTGAGGTACCACTGTATTTATTTATTTTATTTATTCATTCTGATTGTTTTATGGCCAAAGACCTAGGTAAAGAGAAAAGTTTTCACCCGGCACCTAAAGACATGTAATGATGGTGAGTCTCTCTGGCAAGGGAATTCCACAAACAGGGAGCCACTACAGAAAAGGCCCATTCTCAGGTTGTCACCCTCTGAACCTCTCAGGGAGTGGAGACACGGAGAAGAGCATTGGAAGACAAGCACAGCATCTGAGTCAGCTTGTATGGGGAGAGATGGTCCTTAAAGTATTGAGGTCCTGAGCCATGTAAGGCATTGTAGGTGAGTTCTAGCACTCTGAATTGGTCCCAAAACTACTTAGTAGCCAGTGCAGCTGAGCCACAATTGTCTTGCCCTGGTGGGCAACCTGACCATCAAAATTTGCACTAGCTGAAGTTTCTGGGCCATCTTTCAAGGCAGCCACAAATTACAGCAATCTAACCTAGAGATTACCAGGGCATAGGCCACAGAAGTTAGGCTATCACTGTTCATATAGGGGTGTAGTTGGGCCACCAGTCGAAGCTGACAGAAGGCACTCCATGCCACCAAGGTCACCTGGGTCTCAAGTGACAGCAATGGGTTCAGAAGAAACCCCAAGATATGTTTCTGCTCCTTTACATGGAGTGTAACCTCATGAGGAGCAGGCTGTCTCCCACCTTCCCATCTACAAAACCACCCACTAACAGTGCCTCTGTCTTATCTCATACCCTCCAACACTCCTCAGATGAAAATCACTACATTCTATTATTTGAGGAACGTTGGAAGGTATGTGTTGTTCAGTCGTTCAGTCATGTCTGACTCTTCATGACCCCATGGACCAGAGCACGCCAGGCACGCCTATCCTCCACTGCCTCCCGCAGTTTGGCCAAACTCATGCCAGTGCTTCGAGAACACTGTCCAACCATCTCATCCTCTGTCGTCCCCTTCTCCTTGTGCCCTCCATCTTTCCCAACATCAGGGTCTTTTCCAGGGAGTCCAGGGAGTCTTCTCTTCTCATGGAGGGTATGTAGACTTGCTAAATTTGCACAGCAAGCAGAGAGATTTTAGTGTAAGTTTCTCCCCTTTCCCACCCCTGCCTTCTGAGCTGTCCTCCCTCACTTGCCAGGCAATAGATGGAATTCAACATTGCCCCTTTCCAATTGTTCTGTCTGTGCAGCATTGCTGTTTGCGATGGAAAGATGCCCCTCTCCCTCTATGTGCTGCTCAGGGGGTTCTACTGAGCCCCCTCCCAGGCCCTTTTCAAAGGGTGTGGGGTGCAGGGGGAAGAGACATGGGAAAGCCACACTTCATAAGCAGAAGTCTTTGCACAAGGCTTCTGCTGACGGGGTTGGTTAGGTGAATCTTCCCCAATAACTCTTTCAAATCTGCTCATTCACGAGTCCCTTCCAACCTGTTTCTGCATTTGTTGTCATCCATCTGTCTCAAGAGACAATGGAGTGTGCCTCTGGAGGGTGAAGTCAGACCACTTTATTAGCAACACCAAAGTGACCTCCTCAGGGTGCAAGCCTGGGCAGTATTTCTGGAGGTCATGGGCTACCCAGACAACTTCACCTTTTTGGACTTGCTGATATGGTCCAAAGGAAAGCAGAGCAAGACATTTGGCACCTGCCTGGGTGCAGGAGTTGCTGGAAGGAGATGTACAAGGAGCCATCCAGCCGTCATACAAACTCCACTCCGGATCTGTATAGGGTTTACCCTTGAGCCTTTTTTCTGAATGGCTGGGGTATAAATGAATTATTATTATTATTATGCCAAAAATATCCCGCAGGGAAGCAGAGACAACTTCAGAGTTTTCCTTCTCCTAGATGGGTTACCTTCCCAGGTGAATGAGACCACCCACCCCTCACTTTTTATGCATTAATCTACTTTAAAAATACCAAACACAAAACACCCCTGCATGAAAATTGCATTTCCAATATATTTTTGTAAATCTTCTCACAAAATACATTTCTCCAATCCTTACCCTAAAACATGCATTTTAAAATACATCTTGGTACATCTTTAAACCAAACATGGCTGCAGCAAATTTGGTGGATTGTGAAATCTGAAGGAAACTACGTTCCTGTCCTCATAGTGCCAGAGATAGGGATAATTTAAGTTCATATTAAAATCCACAAGACCAACTTTTTCAAATATCCATAAGCATCACACACAAAATCCTGCAAAAATTACCCAAGTCCCCAGGAATTCATTTCGGGCTTCGCGGATAATGAACTTTTCAGCCCAAGGGCAGCTTCCAGTGATGTAAGAATCTCCCAAGAGGGGAACACAGGATCACATAAAGGCTCCTTGCATTGTTGGAATTTTGAGCACTTGTTCATATGCAAAGATGATGCTGAATGTCTCTTTGCTGTAGAATGCAAGACACACAAAATTGCTGGAGAGAGGCACCAAAAGCCCACTTGAACTGACTAGCTTTAAGTCCTCTAATGAGATGTGATTTGGGTGAGTTGCATTTCATTTACTTCACATCTTTATAGGCTCATTTTGACAGGCCATGGGGGTTTGCCGGTGCAGAAGGTTCTACTCAGATGAGAGAGCAGGGAAACCCCACCACAAAATGCCAACACTCATGAATTTTACTGTAGCAAACTTTACTTCCAGATGCAAGTATCAAGAGAAGAAATAAGATAAGCATTGTAGAGCACTTTCTGAGGACCCCCTAAAACTCAAATGCTGAGACATTGTTGGGGAGCAGAGGTCCCTGGTTTAGCTTCCTTCTGGTGTGTGGGAGGGCACTGAGGACTTGGGCATCTTCAGTATTGGCTTTATTGCAAACAGAACATACTGCAGAGACCAAAAGCTTACTATAGCAGGCAGTGCACAATATGTTCCCAGAGATCAGTGTGTGTGTAGCCTCTGCCCTTCAGTGTCATGCATATCCCAAGACCAGCTAACTCCAGATAGACACCCTTAGCATTCCCTCACTCTCCTATCTCTTGCAATTCAAAACTCACTGTCTTTAAAACAGCTGCAGAGCATTCAAACCTCTCCTCTCCTGGATAATTCAAGTGGTTCCATATGGAAAGCAGTTGCAGGCATTAAGCATGTCAAAGTTTATTCTTGGGTTCTAACCCATCTTTCACAGTGATAAATCTGGGGAAATACACAAATATACAGTTCCCGTTTGTCCCATCAGCCAGCCTGCCTCTCTGTTAAAGGGAAGAAAAGAGAATTTATCTGTGCTGTTATCTCAAAGAACAAAGGAATACAAGGCTTCTCAAAAGGTGAGTCTGCTAGAATTGTAGAAGCAGGCCTGGTGTCTCCTTGGCGGATGCTCCTTTGCCCCACTGCAGCTTCACAACACAAATAGCAAGGAGTGTTACGGAAATTATTGAGGGCGTTGGGAAAAAGTGACCACACAATGCTAGAAGTCGGGAGCTTTTGGAAATCCAGAGGTGAGCATTGTCAAGTGTGTGCCTGAAACTTGAGGAAATTTTTTTTTAATGAACTCAGAGGAATGTTAGGTAGGATCTCATGGCTCTATATACAGGTGAAAAAAGGACCCCAAGGTGTGTGGGAGATCCTCAAAGAGGAGCTACAAAAAGGCACACTCAAACCCACAATTCTAAGGAGGGGGAAAAATGGATGGTTTTGAATCAAAGAATATGGGACAGATTATTTAGGTAAAATCAAAATGTAAATCAGCATAAGGAAATCTGTTTCACATTCAGGCTCTGATGTCGACTCTTGGAAGAGAGGCTGTGTTGCCATTGGTGGGGAGGATTTGAATGTCTGAATAGCCAGATGACTTCTTTTTCTCTTAAATAGGGAGCAACAAGGGAGAATGGTCTTCAAACAACATCATGTCCACCTCTAACGAAACAACCAGTGTTGCTGCTTTCCTCCTCACAGGCTTCCCTGGGTTGGAGAAAAAACATATTTGGCTTTCCATCCCCATCTGCTCCACGTCCCTCATAGCCATCGCAGGAAACTGCACCATCCTCTTCATCATCAGGACGGACCACACCCTCCATGAGCCCATGTACTATTTCCTCTCCATGCTGGCTCTCTCTGACCTGGGTTTATCAATCACCACTTTGCCCACCATGCTGAGCGTCCTGTGGTTCAACCACCGCATTATCCATTTCAACATATGCCTGATTCAGATGTACTTCATACATACTTTCTCCATCATTGAGTCAGGTATTCTGCTGGCCATGGCCTTTGACCGTCTGGTGGCCATCCGGAACCCTCTGAGATATACATCTATCTTGACCAACAGAAACATCATCAAGATAGGGGTGGGGGCTGCCCTTCGGGCTGCTCTTCTTGTCTTTCCAACTGCCATTCTCCTGAAGAGGCTGCGGTATGGAAGAGTCAATGTACTCTCTTATTCATTCTGCTTGCACCAAGATATTCTGAATGTTGTGCGTTCCGACAGGAAAATTAGCAGCATCTATGGTTTGATGGTGGTGATCTCCTCCATGGCTCTTGATTCTGTGTTGCTGGTATTTTCCTATATCATGATCCTCAAAACTGTGTTGAGCATTGCCTCCAAGCAGGAGCGCCTTCGGGCCTTGAATACTTGCATCTCTCACATCTGTGCTGTCCTCACTTTCTATATCCCTATGATCGGCCTCTCTATGATCCATCGCTATGGGAAAAATGCCCCACCCATTGTCCATATCCTCATGGCCAATGTGTACCTTCTGGTGCCGCCACTGATGAATCCCACTGTGTACAGTGTGAAAACCAAACAAATTCGAACAAGGATAATCAGACAGTTTTGGAAGAGTTAACTGAAAACTCTTAGTAGGAGCAACCAGAGCAAGCAAGTTATAGGAGGGATTATCTTCATCTTTCTTTGTAGCTGAATAAGATTGTCTTCCATGAAAATGGTCTGAACTGGGAGTCCATGAGTGATTGTGGAGGCCAATTCTGGATCCACATGTCTTTCCACAGTGAGGACATAGGTTTCCAGGTGGGAGTTGATCACAGTGAGGGTTTGCCAAACGTGCCTTCCTCTTAGCTCATTTCTCCTTTTCGCCCTGAGTTCATGCTTCTTCAAATTCCATGACACCTTTGGTAAAGGCTGGAGCGCTCCAATTGGAGTGATTATGTATCCCTTTCAAGACAGGGGTGCAGGAAATCAGTCCCTTCCTCCAACTCTACAACTGCAAATTTTGCATTGAAAAGAACAGTGCATTATTGTAACACCTTGAAGTTTAACTAATTTACTGTGGCTAAGTGGAACACAGTCCAAACTGGTATTTTTTAAATGGGTTCACCTATGTGAGTACATAGCTCTAAACTGCATATAGGGAGAAAGGGGGGAATTTGTGGGTTTGTTTTTCCCAAAGTGAGGGCACAAATGCAAGAAGTTCAGTCTGTCATCATGCTATGTGGCTTACAACTAAATGCAAAAAACAATCAAACAAATATAAGAGCCAACCAACCGGCCAGAGATCCACTTCTGACTAGAGAAATACATCTAAAGAGGGACAATGCTGTTCTTTAAGAGTTATCCACTCCATTGGTTTGTTTAGATAAAATTCAAATTTTCTCATTAATTCTAAATCTGCACCTGTATTTTCCCTATCCTGTTCATGAGTAGATCAGGGCAACAAACAGGAATTTGCATAATCATTTATTCCTCTTTGCACAATGGGTTATTTCCAAAACTTGGAACCACACAATCATTGCTAGTGGTAGCACCACAGAAAGGGGGGGGAACCACTAGAGAAATATTGGAAAAGATCCTTTAGTGAACTCTGAGGAGGGGCTCAAGGTTGTTTGGTTCAACTTGTACTTCTTGCCTAGAATGTACTTCTTGCTTAGAATGCCGAGTTTCCACCAGGATGTGCTGTCTCTAAGTTTACTAGTTTAAGATTATCTTAAATGCTGTAACTAGATAATATGACCTTGGAGAGTTGTGATGGGTGTGTGTGTATGTATGTATGTATGTATGTGTATGTGTGGCTGAAATCGTGTTTTTTGTTTTTGTTTTGTTTTGCTTTGCTTTTATGGGATGGCATTCAATTTCGTTGCACAATGACAATAAAGAAAACTTATCTTATCTTATCTTATCTTATCTTATCTTATCTTATCGATATCCAGTGATCAATCCCCACTTCTTTTCTAGGCCAGAAGATAGTGGAACATGGGGAGGAAACAAGGAGTAGAAACTCATACACACCCAGAACTAGTGATATGGTAAAGGTAAAGGGAACTCTGACCGTTAGGTCCAGTCGCAAACGACTCTGGGGTTGCAGCGCTCATCTCGCTTTACTGGCCGAGGGAGCCGGCATACAGCTTCCGGGTCATGTGGCCAGCATGACTAAGCCGCTTCTGGCGAACCAGAGCAGCGCATGGAAACGCCATTTACCTTCCCGCCAGAGTGGTGCCTATTTACCTACTTGTCCTTTGATATGCGTACACATTACTTTAAACTTTAGGACTCAAGAGACTTGTCTTCCTGCATTTCCCACCAGTTTTTTTTAAAAAACAACAACATGTGCACATGTGAATCCCAAGACTATTCAAAAAGAGTCCATTTGTTACAACAGAATAAGGCATACATTGACTAAATGTGGAGTAACTAATGTGAAACTGCATAAAGATGGTCAATGAAGACAATGTGGAAGTGCATAGACGGTCATTGGAGCTCATTGTGATGTGTTTGATGTAAACTTGCATTCTGAGTAAACAAGTATTGCTCAACTGAATGTGTCAACTGTATCAGATGGGGAGAAACTTGTTCTCTAGGGGCCGATAAGTTGAGAGTTATCAACCTCCATATTACGAATCATTATCAATACTTGACTCATTTTGCAGCCTTATTGTAATCCTGGAGGCAGGAACGCTGCACTTCAGTTTCATGCCTCTGTAAAATCAGGGCAATAATCAACTTGGGGCTACTCTAAACATGAACACGAGGACCGCAGCATGGTTTGCACATTCATAAAGTCAAAGTGGTGCAGCCCAAGGGGAACTGCCGCAAGCATCTCCCAAGAGGGGAACCCAGACACATAAAGGCTCCCTTGCATTGCAAGCACTTGTTCATGGGCAGAGATGATGCTCAATGCCTCTTTGCTGTAGCATCTGAGAGACAGAGCATGGCACCCAAAAGACTACTGGAATTGATTTCATAGAATCATAGAATTGGAAGAGACCACAAGGGCCATCCCTTGATTAAAGTCGTCTAATGAGAGGTAATTTGGGCAAGTTACATTTCATTTACTTTACATCTTTATACACTCATCCTGACAGGCCTTGGGGGTTTGCCAGTGCAGCAGGGTTAGCTTCGACAAGAGGGGAGAAGGGAAACCCCAGCACAAAATGCTATCAGCGCATGACTTTGACTGTCATGCAGACATTAATAATAAGAGGCACAGAGAAAGGACTCTTGCAATGGCAGGCACCTTCAGATCTATCCATCCTGAGTAGCCTTTTGCAAAGGCATGTCACTTCCGGGTGGGAGTTTCTAAAGCATCCCACATTCCTCTCAATCTCTCCACAGCAAGCACCGATGAGACACCAGTCCCACTTTTGCAATTAAAGGAGATTCCTCCTTTGAAAAGCCTATAATCCCTTCCTTGTATGTGGTAGCACCACAAATACATTATATTTTATTCCCTTTAACAGAGAGGTGGGCAAGCTGGTGGGGCAAAAGGGAAATGCTTGTTTTAATGTTTGTCCAGATTTATCGCCATGAAAAGCAGAGTCTGAGAAAGAATGTCAATATAACGGTACTCAATGCCTGTGGCTGCTTTCCAGGTAGAACAATTAGAAATACCATGGAGAGGAGGGGTCTGAGGTGAGTACTCTGCAGGGCAAAGTGTTTGCAAGTGGACATTGTGAATTGCCAGAGAGAAGTGTGTGTGTGTGTGTTAGGGGTGTCTAGCTAGAATGAACTGGACTTGGGGTTTGTATGGCGCTGAGGGGTGGAGGCTATACACACGGATCTCTGGGAACATGATGTGCACTGTCTGCTACAGTAAGCTTCTCATCTCTCTCCAGTATGAACTGTTTGTACATTTGTAATACTGAAGATCCCCCAAATCCCCGGTGTCCTCTCACACACCAAAAGGAAACTAAGATGATCTGAGATTTCTGCTAATCTTGGGGTCCTTTCCAACTCTACAATTCTATGCTTCTAAGACTGAGGCCTCTGCTCCCCAAGGACATTTCAAGATTTGGGTGTTAGGGGATGCTCAGAAAGATAGCAAAGGGGGATTTCCAGGCTCTTGCTGTGGGAAATGACTACCTCCCACACGAATGGACTCCACCATGCCAGTAACTGAGGGTTGATATGGTGGTAGACTCCCCAGGGTGGGGGAGGACGGTCTCACAGACCCGCAGATCGCCGTGATCTGTCGGCTTGCATCAAGGTGTGAGTGGCGGGGGCGCTGGCTCAAAGAGCACACCATGGCTGGCACTCTCCAGAGCCATTCCTACACTCAAGAAACACCTGTTTTTAAAAATTAACAAGATTCGGACAATAAACAGGCATGTTCCAGATGGAAAGAGAAAAAAAGAAAAAAATCTGCCTAATTATAGTCGCTGGATGCTAGTTTCGGACTCTAAAAGGAGTCTTGATGCGTGGATTAATGAGGTGGGTGATTGCTGTCCTTTCATACTCATTATATTTGTTACTTCAAGATTTGGCAAAGCCCACCCAGAAATAATTTAATTAAAGGAAACACAAGAGAAGCAAATTTAATGGAATGTATGATGCACAGCCAAAGTACTGGATCTGTCCAGCTTCAGGATCTGTCCTTCCAGTGAGCACTCAGGGCTGATTTCCTTCAGAATGGATAGGTTTCATCTTCTTGCAGTCCATGGGACTCTCAAGAGTCTCCTCCAGCACCATAATTCAAAAGCATCAATTCTTCGGCGATCAGTCTTCTTTGAGTAAATAAGGATGGTTAAAATCAGAGTTATGAATTGAACAATAATGAAGAACGCAGAGACTGTAATGAGGGCAAAAAGACATCTGGAACATGGGGAGTCCCCTTTTGAATTTTTTTTTTATAATTGGAATATATAACTGGTGATATTATGATTATTGTAATTAGGAATGATTTGATTTGATTTGTCATTAATTTGAGGATTTTATTGAAAATGAATAAAAATTATTTACAGAAAAAGAAAGATAGCAAAAGAGATGGCTGCAGCATCACACCCCAACCTGCCGGGGGGGTGGGGGTGGCCTTGGGCGAAATGACCATACAATGCTGGAATTCATGAGCTTATGGAAAGTCAAAGGTTCATCATTGTGATTTTAGAAAATAGAAACATAATTTTCAAGTCAGAAGTATTCATTACAAATTATTCTGCAGTAGTCCAACCACATCTGGAACACTGTGTCCAGTTCTGGGCAAAACACTTTCAAACTGATATATATTGGTTTTCTATACTGTCCTTCATCCAAGGATCACAGGGAAGTTTAGATGAACTGGAAGAATTTCAGAGAAGGGCAATGAAGATGGTCTCAGGCATGACAAATCAAGAGGCTGGCTCAATTTAAGGAGATTGAGCAGGGTTATGATACCACTATTCCCCAAAAGTGTTTATCTTGCTGCCATAGAGGGCAAAACTAGGTCCACTGGGCTTATGTAATAGCATGATGGATTTCAGCCAAAAATCAGGGGAAACAACAGAACCAATTATCTAAGAAAAATGTGACTTTCTAGTGTGATATATTCAGTTGTATGCCTTAGGTGCTTTGGGATGGATGGTTCTGAATCAAAAAATGTGCAGCAGATATCCTGGTCAAAATCAAAATGTGAAACAGTATAAGGAAATACAGTGGTACCTCGGCTTTTGAACATCTCCGCTGATTAACATTTCAGAACTTTAATGCCGTAAACCCAGAAGTAAATGCTTCGGTTTTCGAACACAGCTCGGAAGTCGAACAGGGAATGTGGCTTCTGTATGGAGTTTTCTGTATTAAGTTTTCCATTTTGAAGCTTCCGTTTTGAGTTTTTGGTTTACAAACATTTTGGAACTCAAACGGTCTTCCAGAACGGATTACATTTGAAAACTGAGGTACCACTGTATTGTTTTCAAATTGAACTTGTGATGTCTGCTGTTGTAGAAGAGGCTTGGGATGTCTGAACAGCCAGATGACTTCTTTTTCTCTTATATAGGGAGCAGCAAGGGAGAATGGTCTTCAGACAACATCATGTTGTCCAATGAAACAGTCAGTTCCCCTGCTTTCCTACTCATAGGATTCCCTGGGCTAGAAGCCCACCATGCCTGGATCTCCATCCCCATCTTCTCCATGTACCTCATAGCCATCACAGGAAACTGCACCATCCTCTTCATCATCAAGACGGATCAAACCCTCCATGAGCCCATGTACTATTTCCTCTCTATGCTAGCCATGACAGACCTGGGCTTGTCAATCACCACTTTGCCCACCATGCTGAGTGTCCTGTGGTTCAACCAGTGCATTATCCATTTCAACAACTGTGTGATCCAGATGTACTTCATCCACACCTTGTCTATTGCTGAGTCAGGAATTCTGTTGGCCATGGCCTTTGATCGCTTGGTGGCCATCCGGAACCCTCTGAGATATACGACTATCTTGACGAACAAAAACATCATCAAAATTGGGATTGGGGTTGCCACTCGGGGTGCCTTCCTCATCTTTCCTGGTGGCATCCTGCTGAAAAGGCTGCAGTTTGGAGAAGAAAGTGTGCTTTCATATTCATTTTGTATGCACCAAGATGTTCTAAATGTGGCGCATTCAAACAAGAAAATTAATAGTATCTATGGCTTGATAGTTGTGATATTCTCCATGGCTCTTGACTCTGTTTTGCTCATTTTGTCCTATATCATGATCCTCAAAACAGTGCTGAGCATTGCCTCCAAGCAGGAGCGCCTTCGGGCCCTGAATACCTGCATCTCCCACATTTGTGCTGTCCTCATTTTCTATATCCCAATGATTGGTCTCTCTATGATTGACCGCTTTGGGAAAAATTCTCCACCTGTTTTCCACATCCTCATGGCCACTGTGTACCTCCTGGTGCCCCCATTGATGAACCCCATTGTGTACAGTGTGAGAACCAAACAAATTCGAACAAGGATAGTTAGACTGTTTCAAAAGAGTAAAAGTTAGCCCAAACCTCCTAGCAGGAGGATCTAGGCCATTAGAGTTATAGGAGTGCCGATGTATACTTTTCAAGTCAGGGTTGTAGCAAACCAGTTTCCCCCATATAATAGCCCAGATGCAAGCCTTTGATTCAGAAACAACTTAGCATTCTTCTTTTTCTTTTTAAATAATTTTTATTAGTTTTCAATTACAATCCAATAATTGCCTCATTATAACAATATCAATTTATAATACAATTATTAATACCAATCATTCAAATACCTAATTATATAATTTAAAGTGGCCCCCTGCATGCTAGAATTGATAGTTTAATTATTTGCTTTATTTCTGTGTTCCAAAATCTTATTAATTTCAATTATTATTATTATTATTATTATTATTATTATTATTATAATAATAATAATACCCCACCCATCTGGCTGGGTTTCCCCAGCCACTCTGGGTGGCTCCCAACCAAATATTGAAAACACAATATTTTCCTGGTAATAATAATAATCCCTTATACAACAACTGCAATATCAATAACTTCTATTTCTATTGACACATTAAATGATTTATAAAACTACAAGTGAGGAACTCAAACTATATCCTTGTTCTTCCTGTGTGTGGCAATTATTCTGTCCATGGTGTTTCTTCCTGTCCTTGTAAAAGGCTATGTCTTTCTTTCCCCTGGTTGTTGCTGTTATCCATCATGCCTTGGGCAAAGCTGATATCCCATTGTGGTTTCAGAAATTTCTCCATCGCTCCATACTTCGTTGTTTTGCAACTTTAACAACAGCTGCAAAAGTCATTCTGTCCCAATGAATAACCTGTTTTCATCATTTTTCCTCTCAGCCTCGAAGAAGAGTGGTCTGTCAAACTGCAGATGACTCAATAATGACCCTTATCAGTTCCTTGGCAGTTCACAAACTCCTTTCATCCTTCCATCTGACTGAATATAAATGAGCAGTTATACTTCCAATTAAATTGAATTCCAAGTCCTTTATTATTCACTCCGTAAATAATAAAGGATGGGGAAGAGTCAGCTCTAAGTTTCCACCGTAAACCTTTTGTAAAACAGAGCTTCCCCTTCCCCCCCTTTTAACTAACACAGTTCTGTTTAATGTTATATTCCATATCTATAATCCTCGCTTGTACAAATATAATTTGAACTAACATTCACAGGATGGTTGCCAAATCATAAATGTAGAGAAAACTTTAAATAAAGAAACCGTAGGCTGTCCTCAACCCCCATTGTCTTTTGCACTGAATGAAGTCTTATCTCAAGTTCAAACCTATAAGTCCTTGCAGTTGGTTTTGTTCCACAGTTTGTGATCTCATCTGTTCCAGCATGTGCTTGTACTTTAGTCCAATTAAGCTGTTATTAACAGGAGACGCTCTGCTTCTTAATGGCAGCACTGGAGGGTTTTTGGCAGGCGAAGTGCTTTTGCACTCAAAGCCTCCCTGTCTCCCACATTCCATGCCAGAGGGAGAGCCAGGTACCGGGACAAACTGCGAATGAAGCCCATTCCCTTCTGTCCCTGGGGGGAATTTGCAAGGATATTTGCTCTGAATCATCCTTGTTTTTCCTTCACCAACAATCTCCCACTGTTGTGGGGTCTGCCTCCATTAATGCAGAGCAGAACCGGAAGCCAATTTAGCACCTTGGTAACTAACTAGTTTCCTGTGGCTAAGTGGAACAGAAACTGCATTGTCATATTAAAGGATATGGTCACCCACGCGATTTGTAGGTCTAGGTTCAATATAGGATGAAGGGCAGATTTTTTTGATTTTTTTTTTTTAAACCAAGGTGAGGGCAAAAATGCAAAAACAAAAAACAAAGTCTGCCAATGGTACATGGGAGGTGGAGTGCAGAGAAGTCCATTGTGATAGGGGGTGAGGCACAGTTCCTTCAGCTTGACACAAATCACCTGTAAATATATTATGCATGTGCATTTGCCACAGGAAAAATGAAGTGACTTTTTGAACACCACTCACTTCCTTGCATGGCAGAAGGCTGGACTAGACCACCTTTTGAGAACATGGATAGTTCAGTTGGCCAGAGTGAGGTGCTGATAATGTTAAGAACCTCTAACTTTTTATTGCACTTTGAAGTGTCATGCAGCAGGGAATAGCATTATAATCAAGAGAGAAATGGCCAAGTGTTCAGTACAGTGTCCCCTCTCCCCTGCAATTTGCTTTGTAAAGACAAAAAGGAACAAACAATGGCACAGCAGTGCTTCACAAGTGAAAGAGGCTTTAGTGTGGATTCAGCCCTTCTCCTTCAGTCTTGGCTCTGGGCTCTTGGTCATCCCTTTCAATGGAGTAAGAAGGAAGGGGAAAGAGTTCGTCTCTACTCTCATTTGCTCTTCTGTTTAAGCTTGCAGCCTCCAAGGCTACTTTCACAAACAAACAAATAAGAGTCCTCAGGTATGTGGCATCCAATTCAGTTCCAATATTACCCTGACTTTCTTACTTCCATTACAATTCATGAGGTTGAATGAATGTACAGTAGGTTTGTTGATCTTGGGTCTCCTAAATCAGGAAAACAATCGCCTTCTTAAAGGAGTCCTCTAAGCATGCACATGGGGACTGCAGCATGGTTTGCACATTCATTTACTCAGAATGGTGCAACCCAAGGGCAGCTGACGCAAGCACTTCCCACAGGGGAACATGGGTACACAAAAAGGCTCCCTTGCACTGCCGGCATCGCAGACATGTGTCCATGAGTAGAGGCGACGTTGGATGCCTCTTGCTGTAGCGCCGGAGACACCGGAAAAGTCCACTAGAATTGACTTGCTTCCAGTCCTCTAACACGAGGCGGTTTGGTGAGTTGCATTTCCTTGACATCATGATAGGCTCACCTTAACAAGTCTTAGGGGGTTGTCAGTGCAGTAGGTTCAACTTAGACGAGAACAGAGCAGGGAAACCCCATCACACAATGCCATCCCCACACAAATTCAACTGTGTCAGACATTAAGAAGGAAGGAAGGAAGAGAATCCTGAGATGGCAAGCAACTTCAGATCTGTCCAGTTCTATTTTTCTAGAAAAAGAGGTGCCAGAACTCACCACGAACACCTCCCTTGTTCTCTTATAATAGCAATGGCACCCACCTGTGTGCTGCCAGAACTGAGGGCACTGTGGACTTGGGGCATCGTCAGAATTTGCTTTACTACAAATATACAAACAGAACATACCACACAGAAACCAAAAGCTTACAGTAGCAGACAGTGCACATCACATTCCAAGAAATCAATGTGTGTAGCCTCCACTGCTCAGTGCCATACATATACTAAGTCCAGTTCACACCAGCTAGACACTCCTAGCACACTCTCGCTCTCTTCTCTCTACAGGTGGGTAGCCGTGTTGGTCTGCCATAGTCAAAACAAAATCGAAAATTCTTTCCAGTAGCACCTTAGAGACCAACTGAGTTTGTTCTTGGTATGAGCTTTCGTGTGCATGCACACTTCTTCAGATACACTGAAACAGAAGTCACCAGATCCTTAAATATAGTGAGGGAGTGGGGAGGGGTATTGCTCAGAAGGGTGGTGGGAATGGGTGATCAGCTGATAGGTGTAGAAAACCTGTTGACGACTCTTAATGGCTGTAATTAGTCTTGCAGGGAAAGGCAAGTGGTGAGATGGCTAAAGATAGCTTTGTTATGTATAATGAGATAAGAATCCAATGTCTTTGTTCAGACCAGGTTTCTCCATGGTTTTAAGTTTGGTGATTAGTTGTAATTCAGCCACTTCTCTTTCCAGTCTATTTCTGAAATTCCTTTGTATTAAGACAGCTACTTTGAGATCTTTTATAGAATGTCCTGGGAGATTGAAGTGTTCTCCTACTGGTTTCTCTGTCTTGTGATTCCTGATATCAGATTTATGTCCATTTATCCTTTGGCGTAGGGTTTGGCCTGTTTGTCCAATATAGAGAGCTGAAGGCCCTACGCCAAAGGATAAATGGACATAAATCTGATATCAGGAATCACAAGACAGAGAAACCAGTAGGAGAACACTTCAATCTCCCAGGACATTCTATAAAAGATCTCAAAGTAGCTGTCTTAATACAAAGGAATTTCAGAAATAGACTGGAAAGAGAAGTGGCTGAATTACAACTAATCACCAAACTTAAAACCACGGAGAAACCTGGTCTGAACAAAGACATTGGATTCTTATCTCATTATACATAACAAAGCTATCTTTAGCCATCTCACCACTTGCCTTTCCCTGCAAGACTAATTACAGCCATTAAGAGTCGTCAACAGGTTTTCTACACCTATCAGCTGATCACCCATTCCCACCACCCTTCTGAGCAATACCCCTCCCCACTCCCTCACTATATTTAAGGATCTGGTGACTTCTGTTTCAGTGTATCTGAAGAAGTGTGCATGCACACGAAAGCTCATACCAGGAACAAACTCAGTTGGTCTCTAAGGTGCTACTGGAAAGAATTTTCGATTTTGTTTTCTCTTCTCTCTGGCAGTTCAAAACCCTCTCTCTCTAACACTCCGCCCTGCAAAGCACTCCTCTGACAGCCCTCCTCTCCAGGATAATTCTAGTTGTCCCACCTAGAAAGCATCCTCAGGCATTAAGTATTTTATCATTCTTTCTCAGGCTCTGACCATCCCTTCACTGAGATAAATCTGGGCAAACATGTGAACACATGGCATTTCCAACCTCTCTCTTAAAGGGAAGAAAAGAGAAAATATTTGTGGTGCTACCTCAAAGAACAAATGAACACAAGGAGATTTGAACAGCAAGTCTGCTAGAATTATAGAAGTGGGGCTGGTATCTCCTCAGGGGCTGTTTCTTTGCCACTTAGCAGCATTACACGGAAAACAGCAGGGAGGAAAAGTGAATTCAGGATTACATGAATCCAAAAGCGAGCCTAATCAAGTGTGCACCCTGAAGAAACCCGATGTTAATGAACTCAGAGAAGTACTAGGCAGGATTTCATGACTCTCTTTTGATAGAATGGGAACCTGAGCTGATTCAACGGAGACAAAGACAGAATTCTCCATTCGGGGAGAATCAATGCACACATATTGGAAGTGTGGGGTGTGCTGAAAGCCATCAGCCAGGCTCGCAAGGTGCTGGTCCTTGACACAGACCAAGCTACTCAAAACCTTTACTGAGAAAACCAGAATATATGAGGTCAGTTAATGCAGTTGAAGGCTGTCAGGAATGCCATGCAAGAAGCACCCCATGCTGCCCTTGCCATGCGCCGCTAGTGAAGACCTGAGTCTTGTTCTCTGCCAAGTTCTAAGGAACCTGTGAAGAGTTTGAGCTAGATGTGAGAATACGGGTGTCTGACTTTCCAAATGATTAAGCCAAAGTTGCATTTGCAATCAGTTTGTTTGAGGGGGAAGCCAGCCGCTGGGTGGTCCCTTTCTAGTTGCCCAGCATGCTTACAAGATGAACTGTGGCACTTTTACCACAGACAAGACCGAGATGTATCAAAGGTCCGCTGGGAAAAATTATTGAACATGATATTGCTCTTGGGTGCTTTGAAACAGATGGTTTTGAATTGAAGAATGTGGGATAGATTTTGTAGTCAAAATCAAATTGTAAAATACTATTCACTTTATTTTGTGTTCAGGCTGTGATGGCCACTGTAGGAGGGAAAGGATCACTTGCAGCTGATGGAAAGGAATGGGATGTCTGAATAATCAGAAGGCTTCTTTTTTTTCTAATTCAGGGAGCAGCAAATGGGACAGAAGAACAGTCTTTGACAAGAACATGTTCTACATCAATGAGACCGTCAGTACTCCTGCTTTCCTCCTCACGGGCTTTCCTGGGCTAGAGAAACACTACACCTGGATTTCCATCCCCATCTGCTCCATGTACCTCACAGCCATCATGGGAAACTGCACCATCCTCTTCATCATCAAGACAGACCAAACCCTCCATGAGCCCATGTACTATTTCCTCTCCATGCTGGCCATGACAGACCTGGGACTATCCTGTGTCACTCTGCCCACCATGCTGAGAGTCCTGTGGTTCAACCACCGCACAATTGGTTTCAACACCTGCCTGGTCCAGATGTACTTCATCCATACTTTTTCTATTCTTGAGTCAGGCATTCTAATCTCCATGGCCTTTGATCGTCTGGTGGCCATCCGGAATCCTCTGAGATATACATCAATCTTGACCAACAGAAACATCATCAATATAGGGGTGGGGGTTGCCCTTCGGGCCGCCATTCTCGTGTTCCCAGCCTCCTTCCTCCTGAAGAGGCTGCAGTATGGAAAAGAGAATGTACTCTCTTATTCATTCTGCTTGCATCAGGATATTCTGAAGGTGGTGCGTTCCGACAGGAAAGTCAGCAGCATCTATGGCTTGATGGTGGTGATCTCTTCCATGGCTATTGACTCTGTGTTGCTGGTTTTTTCCTATATCATGATCCTCAAAACCGTGCTGAGCATTGCCTCCAAGCAGGAGCGCCTTCGGGCCTTGAACACATGCATCTCTCACATCTGTGCTGTCCTCACTTTCTATATCCCTATGATCGGCCTCTCTATGATCCATCGCTATGGGAAAAATGCCCCACCCATTGTCCATATCCTCATGGCCAATGTGTACCTTCTGGTGCCGCCACTGATGAATCCCACTGTGTACAGTGTGAAAACCAAACAAATTCGAACAAGGATAGTTAAACTGTTTCAGAAGGGCAAAAGTTAACTGAAGTATCTTAGAAAAACATTCAACACATTTATGTGTAGGAGGCTGTGTTGCTCCCAAGTCTAGATTTTGACATTGATGTCCTTAATTTGCTTTGGTGAAGTGAGAGGCTTGTGACCTGATTATGACTGGAGGGTGAAATCAGTTTGAAGAATGTATATAAAATTAATCAACAAAAAACCCATTAAATTTATTGCAGTCTATGAAATATGTGGGGACACGGGTGGCACTGTGGCCTACCCACAGAGCCTAGGGCTTGCCGATCAGAAGGTTGGCAGTTCGAATCCCCACAATGGGATGAGCTCCCGTTTTCTGGTCCCAGCTCCTGCCCATCTAGCAGTTCAAAAGCATATCAAAGTGCAAGCAGATAAATAGCTACCACTCCGGTGGGAAGGTAAACAGTGTTTCCGTGCGCTGCTCTGGTTTGCCAGAAGTGGCTTAGTCATGCTGGCTACATGACCCGGAAGCTGTCTGCAAACAAATGCCAGCTCCGTTGGCCTATAGAGCGAGATGAGATCGCAACCCCAGAGTCATCCGCGGCTGGATCTAACGGTCGGGGTACCTTTATGAAATATGTAAGCATAATCCAGGGACACAGGGGGCGCTGTGGGTTAAACCACAGAGCCTAGGGCTTGCCGATCAGAAGGTTGGCGGATCGAATCCCCGTGACAGGGTGAGCTCCGCTTGCTCGGTCCCAGCTCTTGCCCACCTAGCAGTTCGAAAGCACGTCAAAGTGCAAGTAGATAAATAGGTGCCACTCCGGTGGGAAGGTAAACAGAGTTTCTATGCGCTGCTCTGGTTCGCCAGAAGCAGCTTAGTCATGCTGGCCACATGACCCGGAAGCTGTACGCCAGCTCCCTCGTCCAGTAAAGCGAGATGAGCATAGAATCATAGAATCATAGAATCATAGAGTTGGAAGAGACCACAAGGGCCATCCAGTCCAACCCCCTGCCAAGCAGGAAACACCATCAAAGCATTCCTGACAGATGGCTGTCAAGCCTCCTGCTTAAAGACCTCCAAAGAAGGAGACTCCACCACACTCCTTGGCAGCAAATTCCACTGTCGAACAGCTCTTACTGTCAGGAAGTTCTTCCTAATGTTTAGGTGGAATCTTCTTTCTTGTAGTTTGAATCCATTGCCCCGTGTCCGCTTCTCTGGAGCAGCAGAAAACAACCTTTCTCCCTCCTCTATATGACATCCTTTTATATATTTGAACATGGCTATCATATCACCCCTTAACCTTCTCTTCTCCAGGCTAAACATACCCAGCTCCCTAAGCCGTTCCTCATAAGGCATCGTTTCCAGGCCTTTGACCATTTTGGTTGCCCTCCTCTGGACACGTTCCAGCTTGTCAGTATCCTTCTTGAACTGTGGTGCCCAGAACTGGACACAGTATTCCAGGTGAGGTCTGACCAGAGCAGAATATAGTGGTACTATTACTTCCCTTGATCTAGATGCTATACTCCTATTGATGCAGCCCAGAATTGCATTGGCTTTTTTAGCTGCTGCATCACACTGTTGACTCATGTCAAGTTTATGGTCTACCAAGACTCCTAGATCCTTTTCACATGTACTGCTCTCAAGCCAGGTGTCACCCATCCTGTATTTGTGCCTTTCATTTTTTTTGCCCAAGTGTAGTACTTTACATTTCTCCCTGTTAAAATTCATCTTGTTTGCTTTGGCCCAGTTCTCTAATCTGTTAAGGTCATTTTGAAGTGTGATCCTGTCCTCTGGGGTATTAGCCACCCCTCCCAATTTGGTGTCATCTGCAAACTTGATCAGGATGCCCTCAAGCCCATCATCCAAGTCATTGATGAAGATGTTGAATAAGACTGGGCCCAAGACAGAACCCTGTGGCACCCCACTAGTCACTTCTCTCCAGGATGAAGAGGAGCCATTAATGAGTACCCTTTGGGTTCGGTCAGTCAGCCAGTTACAAATCCACTGAATGGTAGCATTGTCTAGTCCGCATTTTACCAGCTTCTTTACGAGAATATCATGGGGCACCTTGTCAAAGGCCTTGCTGAAATCAAGATAGGCTACATCCACAGCATTCCCTTCATCTACCAGGCTTGTAATTCTGTCAAAAAATGAGATCAGATTGGTCTGACATGACTTATTTTTCAGAAACCCATGCTGACTTTTAGTGATCACAGCGTTCCTTTCTAGGTGCTCACAGACCGTTTGCTTAATGATCTGCTCTAGAATCTTTCCTGGTATTGATGTCAGGCTGACTGGGCGGTAATTGTTTGGGTCTTCTCTTTCCCCCTTTTTGAAAATAGGGACAACATTTGCCCTCCTCCAGTCTGCCGGTACTTCCCCAGTTCTCCAGGAATTCTCAAAGATTACTGCCAGTGGTTCTGAAATCACCTCTGCTAGTTCTTTTAATACTCTTGGATGTAGTTCATCTGGCCCTGGAGACTTGAATACATCTAAACTAGCCAAGTATTCTTGTATTACCTCCTTACTTATTCTGGGCTGTGTTTCCCCTGCTGAATCATCTGCCCCATATTCTTCAGGTTGGGCATTGTTTTCTTTTTTTGAGAAGACTGAGGCAAAGAAGGCATTGAGGAGTTCTGCCCTTTCTCTGTCTCCTGTTCGCATTTCACCATCTTCTCCTCTAAGTGACCCCACTGTTTCATTGTTCTTCCTTTTGCTACGGACATACCCATAAAAGCCCTTTTTATTGCTTTTAACCTCTCTAGCAAGCCTGAGTTCATTCTGTGCTTTAGCTTTTCTGACTTTGTCTCTACACTTGCTGGCTATTTGTTTGAATTCCTCTCTGGTGACTTCCCCCTTTTTCCATTTTTTGTACATATCCCTTTTAAATCTTAAATCAGTTAAAAGTTCTTTAGATAGCCACCCTGGCTTCTTTAGGCACCTTCCATGTTTTCGTCTCATTGGTACTGCTTGAAGTTGTGCTTTTAATATCTCCCTTTTAACAAACTCCCATCCATCATGAACTCCCTTCCCTTTTAGTATTACTGACCATGGGATCACACCCAGCATTTCCCTAAATTTTCTGAAGTCAGCTTTCTTAAAGTCTAGAATTTGAGTCTTAGTATGCTTGGTTGCTCCTTTCCGCTGTATAATAAACTCCAGAAGCACCGCAACCCCAGAGTCGTCCGCGACTAGACCTAATGGTCAGGGGTACCTTTACCTTTACCTTTAAGCATAATCCACAAAGAGTATCAAAGGAAAATAAAAGGCACATTATGCATAAATACATCTCAGGGAAAGCAAAAGGCAAGGAACACATAGAAGTCAGTAATGCATGCTTTGATATTTTTTTCTTTTAAATATAAAGTGTAGAAGAAATGAAATGACTAATAATAAATAATATTATTTATTATTTATTCTTCCTCTTACTTGTGTTAGTTTAACATCTAGTTTGCAGCATGAAATGTGGAAACTTCTGAGACAAGGTTGCTTAACCTTACAGTATTATTAATTATCTAGGATGCTTTTTCCTTCTAGACAAAATAACCACACAGAAGTCTGCAATGCATTAATAAAAGCTTCAGTCTTGATTCTATTCATCAAAATACAAAATACAACTGAAAATAAAAGAAATCAAATTTAAAGCATTTAAAAAACTGTTTAAAACATCAGAAGACAAATCTAAGAGCAGGTGTCACCAAATCATGTGAGGAATTCAACGTTGAGCTACGCTGAATGTTCCACCAGTGCAAGCATTTCACCTTGACTAACAGAGCAACCCGCCTCTCCAGTCATTTCAATGGTGTGGGTTCATATCCCACCGCTTCCACCAGGGACTTCTGGTGAAGCGCCATACTAGCCGGTCGGGAGAAGCCCCAGCTCCAGGGAACTCCGACGCTTTACTTCTCCTTAAAATTCGGACCAAGATTCGGACTCTGTGAGTACAAAATAACTATAAAAACTTTCTTTGGAGGGGGATTTAAAAAGGAGGTCCGGTCCCCCCCCCCCGACTGTGGCAAAGTGAAAGTAAAGGAAATAGCACTGTAGCCGCGGAAGATTTTCTTTGGAGATTGTTGGCCACCCCTACTAGATGCACAGTGGGTGGCACTGTGGGTTAAACCAAAGAGCCTAGGGCTTGCTGATCAGAAGGTCAGTAGTTTGAATCCCCACGACGGGGTGAGCTTCCGTTGCTCGGTCCCAGCTCCTGCCCACCTAGCTGTTCAAAAGCACGTCAAAGTGCAAGTAGATAAATAGGGACCGCTCCTGCCACAACCTCAGAGTCAGCCATGACTGGACCTAATGCTCAGGGGTCCCTTTTACCTTTACTAGATGCACAACTAATAGGGCACCATATGGGAGATGGGCACCTGGCTGCATTTTCTCTCTCTTTTGCACTTGAGCTTCCCACCAGTGAAGATGGCAGTAATCACCCAGAATGTGCCCATAATCAGCACCAGTTCCCAGGAGAGGGAGTGGAGAGTGAGGTGACCAAATTATAGTTTTTGTATTTTTGCAAATATTTAGCTGAAGCCTGCTTTGGTATAAGTTTATATCTTTTGTATAATTCTTATTGTGAGCTGGTCAGTGCTGCTAAAAAGGCTCCCTCTTACAAAAGGGATTTTAGCATCCAAAAACTAAATGCAGTTAAGTGAGAGGCTTGGCATTCCACTTTCACCTAAGGACCTGAAGACCCATTAGTGCTCTTTCTGAATGTCTTGCTCTGCTAAGCATTTCAGATAATAAGGAAGGTCTAAAGTCACCAAAACACAGGAAGGTAAAGCAGGATAGATAGCAGGCTAGAAAGACGGACGAGAATCCCTTATCGGGTCATTCCATGAAAATGAGGGAAAAAAATTAAAAAATAATTTTTTTACATGTTAAGTTTGTGTACACATATCAAATTGTTTTGGCAACAAAACAAATTATTCCCAGAATGCTTCATTCCAAGATGGCCACCACCTGAATGTAGCACATGTTGCAAATGAATTTGTTTTTGAAGTTAGACATACATTAAAGGTAAGATAAAATCTATTCAAACCATGTAAACAATTATTGTAATATGTATACTGAAAGCTTAAAATGTCATCTTTTGATTGCAAATAGTCTATATTGCTCCAATTACATTTTTCATTGGTATTGATTGATTTTAATTATTGATGATGAAGCTGTAACGTGAGTTACCAAAACAAGTTATTTTTAGAATATCTTCCTGAATTGGAGCTTCAGAATTAAACTTTTCTGCATTTTCCTTCTAGGCAATAGATGCAATGTAATCATGTAAACATTATAATTTTATGTTACAGTTTGTGCCCTACAAACACTATCAAAATGTGTAACGTGAGTTACCGCAATTATGGTAACTCACGTTACAGTGCTCAAATTTTGCATTCTAATTGCTCTTTTTGGAAAATTACTTTTTGGAAAATTACACCTGTGTTGCACAGGATGAAATTCAAAGTGCTCACTGGAAACAAAACCAAGTAAGCTTGTTTACTTGTTCAATGTGCTATAGTGGGAAGCACCACCCATTGGTTCTTGCTTTTGACAATTCTGATCATTCAAAGGAGACAGTGGTATGTTACATAGATTTCATTTTGCAGAAGATTCGTAAAGAAGTTGACATAATTAATGTATGGTCTGATGGACCGAGCTCACAATTTAAGAACAAATATGTTGTGGCTGCAATTGCTGCTCTTGAAGAAAAGCACCACAAGAAAATAAGGTGGAACTACTTTGCTACATCGCATGGCAAAGGCCCAGTTGATGGCATAGGAGGGACCATTAAGCGTCAAGTTTGGAATGCAGTGAGAGCAAGAAAGCAAATAGTTTTCAACAGTGGCGTAGCAAGTCTCTGCGCTGCTGGGGGCAGCGGCGGTGCAGAGGCACCCCCTGGGGGAGGGGCACTACGCGTGCATCGTGACGTCATTGTGACGTCACGGCGCACATGGATGCATAAAGGGGGATTTTCCCCCTTTCCGCGGTTTTTTTTGGGAGTGGGCCAGCGAGGAGGGGGTGACAAGCGTGACACCCCCCCTCGCTGGCCCACCCCCCCCCGCCGAAAAAAAGCGGCAGAAAGGGGAAAAAGAGAAGCAGAGCAGGCGCTTGAATGCGCCTGCTCTGCTTCCTTTCCCCCCTCCCAGCGGTTTTTTTCGGCGGGGGGTGGGCCAGCGAGGAGGGGGTGTCATGCCAGCGTGACACCCCCTCCTCGCTGGCCCACCCTCCGCCGAAAAATAGCTGCTGGAAAGGCGACATGCTCTTGTTCGGGGCCCGGCGGGGCGGGGTGGGAAGGGCCAGCCAAAGTGTCACCCCCTCCCCTGGAACTAGGGGCGGCCCGCCCCCCTGTCCCCCTTGCTACGCCCCTGGTTTTCAGTGCCACTCAGTTTGTCACCACAGCAACTAAAGTCTCTATGGTGAAAGTAGTGGAGATCACACCAGGCCAAATCGTTAAAAGAAACGCTACGCTGAATACAATGAATATTTTCAAAAGTGCGCAGCCAGTGAAGGCCATATCAAAGATGCACCATATTAAGATTCTGGAACACAAACCTATTTGCTCCATACTTTCTAAAAATAGTGATGCAGTAACTAAGCAGACCTATGAAGTGGGAGTTCTACCTTCATTTAGTTCTAACCTTCCTACTGTTGCAAGTTCAACAGTTCCTGCTGATATTAAGCTTGGATCTTGGGTAGAAGTGAGTTATGAGGGAAATGTTTTTTCCAGGAACTGTGAAAGACATTAAAATTGTTGAAGAGCAGCAGGAGTACAAAGTTAGTGCTATGAAAAAAACTGGAAATTTCTGGACATGGCCCATGCCTGCTGATGAAATATTTTACATCCGATCTAAAGTCATTGGCGTAATTTCCCCACCTACTATGGTTAATTCAAGAGGCTATTATAGATTCTAAACTGTCTCTAACATTCATGTTTAAATAAATATTTGTCAAAATTTCCTAAGTGACAAGAAAATAATTATTTACCTTCATAAAATTCCAATGCATGAAATTATTATTTGAAAAGTAACGTGAGTTACCATATTATGTAACGTGAGTTACCATGAGAAAAGTTATTCAATTAATAACCATTGAAATTTGAAATGCCTGACCACTATGCTATGAAAGGCAAGGTTTCTGTAATACTATTACCTAAAAAGTTTTTTTCTAAATTCCTCGTAAGAGGAGGAAAAAGAAAAAACGTGGGTACATAAAATTAAGCTGTCCAATTCATGTAACGTGAGTTACCACACAAAAATAATTTTTATTTTTAATATTTTGAAATTAATATGAAAAAGGTAATAAGTTTTTATAATAACCAGGTATGTATTATATACACAATTATTTTATTCAAGATTGCTTCTCATTTACTATGTTTAGATATTACTTAATTGTTGTAATCATAAGTCAAATGTAACGCGAGTTACCATGGAATGACCCTATCACAGAATGACATATTACCCAGCTAAAATCCAGCTAAAAGCATAGACAAAATATAGGGGTTGGAGAGGCCTCTCAAGGATTCTAAAACATTGTATTAGGGTAGGAGGTTACCCGTGTCAGCAAGGTATAGACAATGCGTGTAATGATGGGCTGCAGACCAAGGTCTCTAAACAGCGTGACTCTGATGAACATCAGACCAAGGTCCCCCTCTATTCCTGTATACAATAACCCCTGACCCTACTTGCGTGCACCCACTTTTAGGTTGAGATTCCGAAGGTGGGGGGAATGAGTTGGAAAACTGTATAAGAACTGCTGGTAAACTGACTAACTTTTGTACTTGCTTTGGGTGTCTGAACACCGCAAGTGCCTTCTGCATGCAGAATAAATCTTTCTCCCTTCGAAGCCAGAAGCCTCGTGTCTTTTGACTGCTTCCTTCATTTCTCACCGGGCGCAACTCAAGGTACCCAGGGGAGCAAATAAGGCTCCAGGAGCAGGTCTCCCAAAAGAGATTCACAAGCATCCACTTAAACCTTCTCCGGTTATCTCAGCAAACACATCGACATTGTGCAAACAAGACAGGTATTGTCATTGTACACAGCAGAACAAACCTCTTAAGACTTTCAGAGGGGTAAGTTTTGCTAATTTTCACTCAGCTTCCTTCATGGAAAATTCATTCCCTCCTCCCAAAAATATTCTGATTCTAGCTGTTTTCAACTGAATGGGCTGTTATTTTTCCTTGCTTAGGGTACCCATTTCTTTATTCAACTTGTAGATCAGGGAAGCTGTGATTCAAACCTCTCAAAGTGTCGGACTATACAATTCTATGGTCTGAGGAAGCGGGGATTGGGGCAGCGGTTGTTGCTTTCATGTCTGCTTGTGGACTTTCCTTTGTGGCCATTGTGGGAAAGAGGGTTCTGGACTAAGTGGGCTTACTTTGGTTTTATCTAGCAAAGTTCTCCTTCTTAAAAAAGAGTCCTGAATGACAGAGAACAGGGATGTGCAAGTAGCACAGGCATCACAGATCCTGCTGGAGGGCACATTATTGTTTTCGGCTACATTTTCCTTCTATATCCCAGTCCTAACAGAAGGGAGTTCTAATAGAACTCCAGTGAAAGAAAGACAAATGGTTGCCAACAGAGGAAGAGCAGAACCTAGTAAAAAGCATACGTGGAGTATGGTGACCATGTTCTCCAAGCCCAAATGCTTTTCTTTAGCAACAGATGCAACCTTGGTGCATTAATCCCTCTCTCTTTTGTACCAAAGTTAAATGACTGGCATTGAAAAAATGGGACAGGGCTCAAACTGAGAGCTGCTGGTGGGAATTTTATGGTTTTAATTTTTTTGTAAATGGTTTTGAGTTTTTTTCTACAATCATGTGAGAAAGAAATTGTAGGAAATAAATAAAATCTATTGCTCTGCCAGGCTCCATCAAGCTGCTCCCTCTTACAGTGAAACTCACATGATATCCAAGAACAAAATATGACCTATCTTCATTTCACTGAAAACTCGCAGAGTAGCAGAAGCCTAATGAACTTGACAACTAGATCAGCAGGAATATGGCGAAGTTGAACAGAGATGCTCTGATGCCAGAGGCTGGAGGCAGAAACAAAGAGTCCACTGTGTGCCATGTTGCCGGTCAATGCCAGTGGTGCCCAGCAGCATCCTGCCTTCTTCCTCCTGGTGGGCATACCAGGCTTGGAGTGGGTGCAGGCTTGGATTGCCATCCCTTTGTGCACCATGTACGTCATTGCAGCCCTGGGAAACAGCATCATTCTCTACGTGATCAAGACTGAGCCCAGACTGCAGGAGCCCATGTACCTTTTCCTGGCCATGCTGGCCATCACCGACCTGGTTCTTTCTACCTCCACCGTGCCCAAAATGCTAGCTGTTTTCTGGCTCAGTGCTGGGGCCATTGACTTCCATGCCTGCCTGGCCCAGATGTTTTTCATCCATGCCTTCTCGTCTGTCGAGTCGGGCGTGCTCATGGCCATGGCTCTCGACCGCTATGTGGCCATTTGCTACCCACTCCAGCATTCGGCCATCCTCTCCTTGCAAGCCATAGGGACCCTCGGTAGCCTCGTTCTTCTGCGTGCAGTTCTCCTCATCAGCCCCTTCGCCTTCCTGGCTAACAGGCTTCCCTACTGTGGCCACCAATTCATTTTCCACTCCTACTGTGAACACATGGCTGTGGTGAAGGTGGCTTGTGGGAACATCCAAGCCAACGTTGTTTACGGCCTCTTTGTGGCTTTTGTGGTTGTTGGATTCGATATCTTCATCATTGCTATGTCCTATGTCATGATCCTCAAGACCGTGTTGAGACTCCCATCCCACGAGGCTCGTCTGAAAGCCTTTGGGACCTGTGCATCCCATATCTGTGTTATTCTTTCTTTCTATATTCCAGCTCTCTTCACTTTCCTCACTCACCGGTTTGGCCACAATGTCCCTCACCACATCCACATTATAGTGGCTATACTCTACCTTCTGGTGCCCCCCACTTTGAATCCTGTTATATATGGGGTGAAAACCAAGATGATCAGGGAGAGGATTCTCACTATATTCCTTATTTCAGGCAGGCAAAGGACAACTTTCGGGGAGGGCACATAGCTCAATGGTGGCTCACAGGGTTTGGATGGAGAACACATGAAGTTCAATCCCAAGCATCTCCAGTTAAAACCATCTCTGGCATAAGGGCTAGGAATTATACTTGTCTGGCACTTTGGAACATCCAATGAAACTGAATGTTGGAAGATTCAGGAGAGATAAAAAGGGCTTCTTCATGCAGTGCAAACTATGGAACTCCCTCCATCAGGAGGCCGTGATCACCACCAACTCCGACGGCCTTAAAAGAGAATTGATGGAGGAGAGGGCTGTCAAAGGCTACTAGCATAAAGGTAACCGAACACACATTGGTTAATATAGTATTAAAAATAAAGAAACATTATAAGGAAGCCAGAAGATGGAGGTTAGATACGAGGATCTTCCATAATAAAAAGGTAAAGGGACCCCTGACCATTAGGTCCAGTCGTGTCCGACTCTGGGGTTGCGGTGCTCATCTCGCTCTATAGGCCAAGGGAGCCGGCGTTTGTCCGCAGACAGCTTCTGGGTCATGTGGCCAGCATGACAAAGCTGCTTCTGGCGAACCAGAGCAGCGCACAGAAACGCCGTTTACCTTCCCGCCGGAGCGGTCCCTATTTATCTACTTGCACTTTGATGTGCTTTCGAACTGCTAGGTGGGCAGGAGCTGGGACCGAACAACAGGAGCTCACCCCGTTGCAGGGATTCGAACCGCCGACCTTCTGATCGGCAAGCCCTAGACTCTGTGTTAACAGTAAACAGCCAATCACCCATTCCCATATATAAGGATCTGGTGACTTCTGTTTCAGTGTATCTGAAGAAGTGTGCATGCACACAAAAGCTCATACCAAGAACAAACTTAGTTGGTCTCTAAGGTGCTACTGGAAGGAATTTTTTTTATTTTGTTTCAACTATGGCAGACCAACCTACCTGTAACTGCGATATAGCTATCCATGATAAATCAACATATGCTGTTAAGATGGGGAATATGTGGCAGAAATGATTTTGAGGAGATACGGAAGGTGTTTGCAGAATTTGCACTGTTAAAACGGAAAGGGTCAAACCATTGCAAGAGCTGTTGAAATTTTGGGAGGCTGGATAGTTATAATGGAATGGTCTCGGGAGTAGGGTGCACATTATTATTATTATTTATTTATTCTTATTACTTTGTCATAATAAAAAATAAATAGAGGCAGATAGAGGCAGCAATGGTTTTGAATACCAGTTGCTGGAATAAGTATTACCTCTGACTGTGGAGGCAGGGCAGAGCCATCCTGGCTAGTTGCCATCCAGAGCCTTCTCTTCCTCCATGAATTTGTCTGATCCTCTTTTAAAACCATCCAGGCTGTCTGTCATTACTGCCTCCTGTGGGAAAAAGGCTCGTCCTGTAGCTGAAGAGCCGGTCGGCCAGTCAGTGGGGATGGTCAAGTGGAGGGAAAGTCAGAGGGCTGGACTTCAGTCCCATTAGCAACAATGCACCACCATTGGCACAGGCACAGACTCAGTCCCCTGCCCCAGGTACAGTGGGTTGTTTGCTTTCAATTTCAACCTTCCCACCTGGGACAAGAGTAGCCCAAGTGAAGGGCCCTGGTCCTCTCCTTTAAAGGGTCAGCAAAAGGGGCGTGTTGGGGTGTCTTTGCTTATCCCTAACCATGTATCCTAGGGATGCGGGTGGCGCTGTGGTTTAAACCACTGTGCCGCTTTGGCTTACTGATTGAAAGGTTGGCAGTTCAAATCCCCGCGATGGGGTGAGCTCCTGCGAACCTAGCAGTTTGAAAGCATGCAGTGCAAGTAGATAAATAGGTACTATTCCAGCGGGAAGGTAAACAGCTTTTCCGTGTGCTGCTCTGGCTTCCCCAGAAGCGGCTTAGTCATGCTGGCCACATGACCCGGAAAAACTGTCTGCGGAAGCGGACAAACACCGGCTCCCTCAGCCTGTAAAATGAGATGAGTGCCGCAAGCCCAGAGTTGTTCATGACTGGACTTAAATGTCAGGGGTCCCTTTACCTTTAACCATGTATCCTAGTTGCTGCCAGTGCACCCTTCCAACTGTATAACCTGTACATTGAGCCGATGCTGAGACCACCTGCTCATTTCATTAATAAAGCTTTGGGATTTCCTGAGTTGAGAGCCTGAGTCTTTCATCTGAGGGTGAGAACCAGCAGAGCTGTGAGTGCATGATGAAACCCTGAGAGGAGGCCATAAAGGGAGAAAACAGCCTGAACTACTGATCCAGAGGGAAATCTTGTGCTTTCAGAACCACTGGGGCCATCTGCACACAGCACGGCACTGAAGGAAGCTGCATAAATGCCCCCCTCTACTTACAGCACATAAGGACATAAGAATAGTCTGCTGCGTCAGACCAAAGTCTAGGATCCTGCTTCCCACACGGAACAGCTAAGGGGTTGGACACACAAAAGCCGATGGTTCCTCCTTCTGCTGTTGCCCCCATGAAGTTACCATGTTTGTTTCAAGCGCCTGTTGCTCAGCACCAGAAGTGAGTATCACCACTGGATTACTCTGGTTGACACCCAGGACCTTCACTTGCTTTTGATCACTGCACAGAGCCATATAATTTGGTTCTGTACTGGATTTTGTTAGGCTATTGCTTGGTGCAGGGCTAAAAATACGCCAGATCTTCATGATCTGGGGTCTTTCTTTCTAGAGGGCAAAAGGATCATTTGGGCACTTTTTTGTTGTTACTGGGAAATTGGAAGGGGAGGATGAGAGACCTCCACCACCACCACCACGAGCCTTGCTTCTCCACACAAGGCAAAGACAAAGAGTGTGTTGCTTACAACCCAGACCTGAACCTATGGGAGTCGAGATTAGGCAATTGTGGGGTGCTCCAAGGACTCTCTATTACGTTGCTAAGTGGAAAGTGGCTTACAAACACTATTCGAGTAAGTGAAAGAAAATCTAAAGTACAAAGCAATGCCAGTGACCCTATTAATTTAATGCAATAATAATACAGACCCCAACCAGGAGGATGTGAGTCGTTTTTTTTTAAGCACTGGAGGATATTGGACACACACTCAATGTTTTATTTTCAGTACTTTCTGTAAGCTGGTTTTTATTAAATAACGATTTCAGAAAATGACAAATATATTTTGTTTAAAAAATTACTGTATCAAAAATTGTATGCCCATTGACTCAGTGTATGTGTGTGTGTGTGTGTAAGAAAGTAAATAAAATATGCCTTTTTAAAATGCCATATACCAGCAGCACGTGCAGGAAGTTCTAGGAGAGGGTGATTTTTAGAATAAAGATAATGCACTCGTTGAACCGATTTACTGGAGTACTGAACATAATGGCCAGAAAACACTGCCTCCCCCCCCCCAAATGTCATTCTGTTAGGATATTTCCAGAATTAGGTGCAAGGGAACATATACATATATACAGTTCCAGTAGGTAATGCAAGAACATCCTGTTTTCACAGTGGCCCAACAGATGCCTGTGGGGAGCCCTCTCCCCTCCTGCAGTTTCCAGCAACTGGCATTCAGAAGCACTGCTGCCTCCAAATACAGGGATAAAATGTTATATCCTATGTCTTCGCCATGGGATCACATTCACCCAGTGCTATACCAGCTGTACTGGTTCCCGGTGAAGTATAGGATCAGGTTTAAGGTGCTGGTTTTAACCTTTAAAGCCCTATACGGCCAGGACCCTCGTACCTATGGGACTGCCTCTCCTGGTATGTCCCACGGACCTTACAGTCTGCAAATAACAACAACCTGAAGATTCCAGGCCCCAGGGAGATTAGACTGGCCTCGACCAGAGGCAGGGACTTTTCAGATGTGGCCCCGGCCTGGCGGAACGCTCTCTCACAAGAGACCAGGGCCCTGCGAGATTTGACATCCTTCCACAGGGCCTGCAAGATGGAGATTTCCACCAGGCCTTTGGTCAGGGTTCAGTCTGACTCATTTTCTCTTTGTATGAGAACAAGCATTAAGGAGGTTTCCCAGCCCGTTCACAGGTCCTTATAATATCAGTGGAAACAGTTGGTCCTGGCGAGTGTTAACCGCTTTCAATTTTAACCTGAGGATTGTTATTTGTCCAGTTTTAACTTTAACTTTAATTTATTTGAATTAATTTGGGGATGCATTTTAATCAACTGGTTGCTTGTTTTTATGCATATGGTATTATTTATATGATGTTAGCCGCTCTGAGCCTGGCTCCAGCTGGGGTACAAATAAAAATTATTATTATTATTATTATTATTATTATTATTATTATTATTATTGACAAGGGTTGGGGGTTGTTGGAACGGGAAGAAAATGTCAATAATAGAGAAGTGGCTCAGCAGCATCTAACAATGTTTATCTCCTCACTTTCTTCCATGCAACTCAAGGCTGTGTCTGTAGGAATACCCACTCCACTTGATATGAGAATAGGGGAGACACTTGCCCAGCACACACAGCTGCCCTTCACTGCACCAAATGTCAATTATGATACATGTGCTTCAGCCCCACTGGAACCAATGTGTAAAGTTTAGCACATGACTTAAGTCCTATTTGATTTCAGTGGCAGTTAAACACAATTCACCGGGTGTAACCCACACTATCGAGATTTCTCTAAGAGAGCAATTTTTTCCATGCATTATTTTCAAGTAAGCACAACTGTTTCCCATATTATGTATTTTTGTGTTTTTATATTGTAAACTGTGATCCTCAGATGAAGGGTGGTATATAAATGTAATTAAAACAAAAATAAAAATTGAATTCAATAGGGTTTACTGCCACATAAACGAGCAGGGGCTTGGTCTGCTAGAATGAAATATAGAATCATAGAATTGTAGGGTTGGAAGGTAACCCAAGGGTCATTTAGGACATCTCCTTGCAAAGCAGAATCAAAGGCCAAAATATCCCTGACAGATGGCCATCCAATCGCTCTTTAAAAACACCCAGTGCAAGAGAGTCCAGCACCTTCCAAAAGAGGCCATTCCACTGCTGAAGAGCTCTTTCAAAAAGCTCTTCGTAATGTCCTATCCACCAGAGCAGCAGAAAACCAGCTTGGTCCATTGTCCATGAGATGGTCTTTTAGATATTTGAAGATGGTAATCATATCACCTCTCAGTCTTCTCTTCTTCAGGCTAAGCATCCCCAACTCCCTCAACTGTTCCTCATAAGGCTTGGTTTCCAGACCCTTGTAATGCCTAGCTTTCCCTAAGTCTACACCTAAGTGAATCCCTAATATATGCTATTCATACTGAGACCTTTAAAGTTATTTAGCAGGGGAATGCCTTTCTTGTTGAGGATGCACAAAGTTCACATGCTGTCTCAATTTGTGGCTCTTCCCTTCACTGCAGCCAGCAAGACTATCCATGTGCCATGCCTCCCATGAGTGATGTCTGTGTTTAACGGGAGCCATGCCACCCTCTACTCCTTTATCCTGCTCGGTATCCCTGGTCTGGAAGCGTCCTACTACTGGCTCTCCATCCCTCTTTCTTCAATGTATGTCATCACATTGCTAGGAAACTGCACCATACTGTATACAATCAAAACAGAGCAGAGCCTCCACAAGCCCATGTACATCTTCCTCTGCATGCTTGCTGGCATAGACCTGGTGCTCTCCACCTCCACCCTGCCCAAGATGCTCTGCATTGTCTGGTTCCAAGCTGGGGAAATAGATTTTGGTGCCTGCATGGTCCAGATGTTCTTCATCCACTCCTTCTCCATCATGGAGTCGACAGTGCTTGTAGCAATGGCCTTTGACCGTTACGTAGCTATTTGCAATCCTTTGAGATACGACTCCATCCTAACCAACCCATTGCTGGCCAAGATTGGAGCAGGGGTCATCCTGAGAGGCACAGTCTTCATCATCCCAATCATCATCTTGGCAGCCCGTCTTCCATACTGCAAGACCAACGTCATCCCCCACACTTACTGCGAGCACATGGCTGTGGTGAAGCTGGCCTGCTCAAGCATCCTTGCCAATGTTGTCTATGGACTTCTGGTTGCTCTCCTCGTAGTGGGGGTGGATTTGCTGTTCATCACTTTGTCCTACTGCATGATTGCCAGGGCTGTCATGGCTCTGCCATCAAAAGACGCCCGCTATAAGGCTTTCAGCACCTGCGCAGCTCACGTGGTGGTGATCCTGGTCTCCTACACCCCAGCTCTTTTCACCATCTTAACACACAGGTTTGGCCATCATGTGCAGCCTCATGTTCACATCCTTCTGGCCAACTTCTACCTCCTTTTCCCGCCCATGCTGAACCCCATTGTGTATGGTGTTAAGACCAAGGAGATCCGTGAACGAGTGACCCACATAGTTCTCAGGAGGAAGCGACCTACATAACAACACTCAATAAGGGCTTGCATTGTTGAATGCAACATCTAGAAGGCTGCAGGCAATAAAGAAATATTAAAAAGTAGTAAGGCTGTAAGCACTTTTTTTAAAATCCCAGGTATTTTCATCTTAACAGTTGGCATTCAACTTACTCTTATTCAGAATATACCCATCAAAATTAATGAATATGACTAAGTTAGGCCCATTAATTTCAATGGGTCTACTCTGAATAAAACTTAGCTGAATACCACCCAAAGCTTTTTTGTGCTTTATTGATGCTATAACTGGTGTTCAAAATATCTGTGAAATTGTTTGTGCTTCTGTAAGTATATACAGCTTTATCCAATGTTAGTCCTTCTCAGAGCAGACCCGTTGGAATTTAATGGTCATGAGTAACTTAGGGTTAATGGGTCTACTCTGAGCAGGACTGGCATTGGCTATAGCCCGTAATATACAAAATAGGCTTAATTTGTTTTATCCTCTCTGCAGCTGTTTTTATTTCAAATTTAGATTCATCTTTTTAAAATGTGTTTGCAATTGTTTTACATGAATTGTAAGCCCCCTATATGGTTTTTGTTATACTACAAGTTTTGTGCAACTTTTTGTGATACAGTAAATAAATATTTGTTGCATGCAGAAAGCACAAGAATCCCTGTACCTGGAACCCCATTATTGTTGTTGTTGTTGTTGTTTAGTCGTGCCTGACTCTTCATGACCCCATGGACTAGAGCACGCCAGGCACTCCTGTCTTCCACTGCCACCTGCAGTTTGGTCAGACTCATGTTAGTAGCTTCGAGAACATTTTTGCTCATACCAAGAACAAACTTAGTTGGTCTCTAAGGTGCTACTGGAAGGTATTTCTTATTTTGTTTTGACTATGGCAGACCAACACAGCTACCTACCTGTCCCAAGAGCACCTGTTGGCTATCTAAGGAAGAGGGGAAAGGGAGGCATCCATGCCCACAGAGGTCTTTGAAAGCAACCAGCGGAGGCTGAAGGAAATTAGAAGCCTCCTCTTGGGTGCTGACCAGACTGACCTATAAATAAGACCTGGCAGCAGTTCCCTCCACCGGATCCTAGAGAGCCTGGCAGGGGCACTGGGCACAGCATTGCCTCTTCTTCAAAGGGAGATTCTGCAATCTGCTAAGGTGAGTGACTATATTTAGCCTCAGGCAGGTTATATCACCCAGGTGCTATTCCCCTATAAGAGCTGGTGATGACTACCTCAGGTGGATGCAGAAGCAGCATGGAAGGCAGAGGTGACTGTCTCCATAGCCTGTGTCTTCACCCAGCCAGTGGGATTAGGCTTTTTAGGACTGGAATTAGTCAATTGCATGAAAGAATACATTCTCCCTTGAAGACCTTCTGAGATTTTGGACCCAGCTTGGAAAGTAAGCTGGGCTGGCTTTTAAAGACAGGGAAGTGTACGCTGAGAGGCAAAGGCTGCTGTTAAAACATCAATTTAATCATATGTAAAATGTCATTGTAATCTGTAATATAGTAAATTTATGGAAATTAATAAAGATCATACGGGGGGTGGAAATAAAACATAAATTTAATCTTCTAGCTGAAAGCCCCCTTGCTAGGTCTGGGGCGATGGATGCAGCAATGCTTCTGAATTCCAGGTGCTGGAAACCATGGGAGGTGAGAGAGGTGGTCCTCAGGTCCTTTTTGCAGCTTTCCCACAGGCATTTGACTGGCCACTGTAAGAATATGATGCTGAACTAGTTGGGACCCCATTGGCCTGATCCAGAAGGGCTCATCTTATATTCTTATGCATACTCTCTAAGGAAAAGCAAGAGTGAGCTTTCAACTCATAACTGATATGCCCAACAGAGACACGTCATGTCATAATGAATTAGGCAAATAGATTCTGTAGAAGCTGGCAATATGAATTTGACATCTAAAACAGACTTCTGTTTTTGATGTTTTCCAAGCTCTTCCCTCAGGAAGCTTGAAGCATCTACTAAGTTAAAACAATAAAATCTAATGACTGGATCTTAAACTGTTAATCATGTTATAATAGTATAAAGTATAGTTGGTCTTATTTTGAGAAAAAGTAGAGTTGGCACCATTTTTCTGCTGTATCTCATGTCAGAATCTCCAAAACATCACTCCCCTCTCTTGCTACCTGATGCCTTTAACTGGAGATGCTGTTAGGAATTGAGCCTGGGACCTCCTGCATATTTACTTTTTTACTTATTTCTTATATTTATATACCATCTTTTATTTCAAGGAGCTCACAGTGGTGAACCTGTTTCTCATCTCCCCATTTCACCCTCATATCAATCCTGTGAGGTAGGTGAGGCTGAGAGACAGTGACTTGTCCAAGATTGCCCAGTATGTTTCGTGGCCAGGTGGGGATTTGAACTCCTGGGCCCTGCAACTGGACTATGGGTCCTCACTATTTACATATCCAGTTGGGGAAAGCTGCATCTGTGAACTTTTGCCAGGTACCCAGCTCTTAAAGGCCTCAAGAGCCTTATCCCCAGTTGCTAGTGTTATACCAGCAGAGTAAGAAGGTGCAGATTTTTCAAAAATCAAATTTGCACAATAGTTGCTCAGGTCAAAGCAAATCTTTCCCCTGGAGCAGAAGAAGCAGGCTGAAGAATGTCACAGAATCATAGAGTTGGAAGTGATCCCAAGGGTCATCTAGTCCAACCCCCTGCAATGCAGGAACAGCTAGTGAGAACAACTAGGCAGGAGACAACAGAAGCAGCTGGGGGAGGGTTGGCTGAGATAACTATACACATTTTGCTACTTGACTAAATGAAGAAAATATCACTGAATGTTCAGTTAACGTTAGTGTCCTTTAAATGTAGGCAGCCAGGCACAGTAGAGGATAAACGGCTCTGAGTGAGCACTGGTATCTATCACACTCCTGAGTGCTGTTACCCCACACTTTAATTTTCAACTATTATATCCCTGCTGACCTTCACCATCAGGCCCTGCTGAAAGCTTGTATTTCTTCCTGCCAGCAGGAATGGGGTTGAGCAACCGGCTAATTTATACCTGCTGGTGGAAACAAGACCTCAAAATGGTGGTGTGAAATTTTGCTGGATGCAGAACATGCCCTTTAACTGTTGCCTGCCTCCCCAACCTCCATATTAACAAGAAGCTTCTCCTTTGCACAGCCCATTGGAGGAGTTCCAAGGCCCCTCCAGTCTAATATGTCTGCCTTTGGTGGCGAATACAATGGCACCCTCCACCCTTCAATCTTCCTCCTGCTGGGGATCCCAGGGCTGGAGGCGGCGCATGTCTGGCTGGCCATCCCCCTGTGCTTCATCTATGTGGTGACCATGTTGGGGAACTGCACCATCATGTTCGTCATCTGGGTGGAAGAGACCTTGCATGAGCCCATGTACTTATTCCTCTGCATGCTGGCTGTCATTGACCTGGCTGGATCTACCTCCGTTGTGCCCAAAATGCTTTGCCTCTTCTGGTTTGGCTCACGAGAGATTCGCTTCGAAGCCTGCTTGACGCAGATGTTCTTCATCCATGCGCTGTCCATCATTGAGTCAGCCATTTTGTTGGCCATGGCCTTTGACCGCTACATGGCCATCTGCCAGCCACTGCGCTATGCAGCCATCCTCACAAATCCTGCCATCGTGAAGATTGGCTGCCTGGCAGTTGCCAGGGGAGCCATTCTGACTGCCCCATTTCCTATCCTTGCCAGCAGACTGCCCTACTGCCGAACCAATGTAGTCCCCCACACCTACTGTGAGCACATGGGCATCGTCAGGCTGGCCTGTGCTGGCACTATGATCAGTAACATGTACGGCTTAACCGTGGCCTTGCTCGTGGTGGGCCTGGATTTAACGTTCATCGGTGTGTCCTATGCAAAGATCATCATGACCGTGCTGAGGCTGCCATCTCAGGAGGCCCAGGCCAAGGCCTTCAACACCTGTGGCTCCCACATCTGTGTGATTATCTTGGCCTACACACCTGCCCTCTTCTCCTTCCTCACACATCGCTTTGGCCACAACGTGGCCCCCTACATTCATATCCTCATCGGCAACTTCTATATTCTGGTGCCTCCCTTCTGCAATCCCATCGTCTATGGTGTGAAGACCAAGCTGATTCGTGACAAGGTGGCCGGCTTACTCCTGAGGAGAAAAGATGTCTCCTAAAAAAACTGGTGGCTAGTGATGCATCTGGACACTTACTGGTGGGGCCGTGAATGCCAAAAAGAAAAAAGAAAGGACACAAATCCAGTCACTCTTGGTCTTGGACCAGAATCATATCTCCATTTATGAAGTATATGAACATTTTAAAATTACCCATAATTAAAATATGCACTAAAACAACACAGTACTTAAAGCAGCAGAGACAGGCTGAGAGATTAAGGGAAGGCAGGTGCAGATAGGTGCCAATAAACAAGGGGTTTCTTCTATTTCAACAGGCAGTGCATTCTATTACACCAGGGCCACGAGTGTCCCCTAAAAACAAATAATGATTAGGCCAAGACAAGACTAGCCAAATTCTATTTGTTGATCTTAATCCCCTTTAGCAGGTACCGGAGGGGAATACAATCTTCCAGGTAGTTCAAGGTGTTGGTCCTAACACAAAAGTCCTTATGCAGCTCAGGACCAGGTTACTTGAGTTATTTCTTATCCACACGGTAGATCATTGTAGTCTGCAAGGCAGTTTATTTTGCAGATTTCAAAGATCTCAAAAGCCTCCTGCACAGTGACTCAGAGCAAGGCTTTTAGAACGGCTGTCCTAGGTCTGTGGAATAGGGTACTTCTCAAGATAACAACAGGTGCTTGCTATCTGCACATTCTGGAAATGACTGAATACATTTTGGTTCCAACAGACTTTCTCAGTTGGATAAATGGATCTTTACCACAAAACTTCATTGTTTTAAATGAATTTGTATTCTGTTTTTGCCTGTTTTTAATCATATTGTGTGTAAATTGAGACACTGGTTTAGAAGATAATAAATAACAACAACAACTTGTACAGAGTTGTTTAGGGCTTACACACACACAAGGCCTTAATATTGGCTTGCTGACTAACAGGCAGCCAGTGTAGCTCCTTTAGCATGGATATATGTGCCTGGTAAAGGGCCCTACTCACCACCATGAACTCAGCATTCTGCACCAACTCCAGGCTCCAGGCGCACATACCAGGGCATACGTCACAATGGCCTACGGATAGAGATGAAATTTGATTCAGTTTGCGTCTAAAGGCAAACCTAACTAACATGCAGTCAGGGATGTCTTAGCCATTGAGGCTATTGGCGCAAGGCGCCACGGCCTGAGGACACCTGCGTCCTCCAGCCCTGCCAGCAGTGCTGCTCTCGCCCACCTCTTTTCGGGCTGCGGACGCAGGGAGGCCGTCGGCAAGCCTCCCATCAGCGCTGCATCCAGGGCTCCCTGGACGGCAGCGCCGCGCCACCGCTTCGGCCGAGCAGGCAGAGGCGGAGGTGGAGCACAGCTGGCAGCATCCCCACCTGTCCCTCCGCACCTGGCCCTGCCTGGCAGAGCGCAAGTTCGGTGTCCCCGCCCGCTGCACCGTGACCTCCGGGTGCCCCCTGCGCCCGGCCCTGCCTGGCGGAGCACGAGGGGCACCGGAGGGATCTTCACACCAGGGCGCCGGATTTACTTAAGACGGCCCTGCATGCAGTTAAAAAAAAAAAAGATCCGAAAAGCTGGCACCCTTCAAAATTCACACTTCTCCAGGTTTTGCAATGCAGTTCTCTAACCAAGTTATGGGTATAAGAATGCATGTACTGGGGAAAGCATGTGAGCAAATGCATACATCACTGCAAATAACATACAAAGATACATCAGGGGAAATGCGCTTAGCAAAATATGTTTGTTAGGTGAAACTGCATATGGTTCTAATTCACACAGGGGATTCCCACTATCACCACATATCAAACATTGTGTGTTCAAAAGTTTTTGAGGAGGTTGCAAGACCTGGAAAAAGCTTTTGTAGTTGGATTTCCAAACAAATGAATGGCCACATGCTCCTGGGGTTGCTGGCCTACGTACTGTCGCAGAAGTTTCAAGACAACCACACTGTATTCTTTTTGACCTTCTGCTAAAAACATTTTTGTCTAGACGAGCCTGTCCAGATGTTTAGAAAGCTGGTGCAAGTTTAAATGTTTTGCTTATCGTCTATTGTTAACTATTCAAAAGTTTTATTTTAAAACGCTTATGTAGCAGTTAAGTTCCACGGGGACACATTTCCAAAAAGACCGTAAAATACTTAAAAGTCTCCTTCACCGGAGCCTACAGATGTGCTGGCAGCTGGACAAAGGCGGCTGGGACATCCTGACCTCTGAGATTATGGGCACCTGGGAGCCTAAGTTGCATCCTGGCTCCCTCCTAAAACAATAAACCCACTTCAGCCTTTTTCAGTTCACATTTCTTTTTAAAAAGTTTTAATGGTTTTTACCAATATTCTTAAGGGGTGCTTTTGTAAACTGCTTTGAGGTTTGCTTGTTACAATCAAGTGGTATTTAAAATTTATGAAATAAATAAAACAAACATTTAAACTCCTGTCAACATTTTGAAAAAATGTTGTTTTTGCTAATTATTATTTTATTAGGCTTTTTTGTTTTGTTTTGTAAACTGCTTGGAGGCGTTGGCAATTTCCTCCCAATCGAGAAATGCATAAATGTCACGATCTACATAAAATAAGCATGTAGCATTGGGGTTTTTTTAACTGCTAACTTGGCAATAGCGAGAGCCGCAGGATGGCAAAGAGAGTGTTTTATTCTTAGTTTTAGGACCTGCATTTCTGCCCACACCACCATTTTAACTGTTAGGCTTCACTTGCTTTTTAACCAATCACCTTCTCTGCGTTTCAGCGCAGCTGCATTTCACCTGCGCCGTTTCCATTATTTTCTTTCGCCAAATATTTGTAAGTTTACCAAATCAATGCCAAATTTGACCGAACTGTGTGGCATTTCCGTTCGCTCAAAGCTGCCATGAGTCTCGTCCCCCCGCCCTATTATTATTTATTATATAAATAACACATGTAAATTTCCCTCAGGATTGTCACGGGAAGCCTCTTTTTTGGGCACAGGCCCCACCTCGGCGCCATAAACGCCTCACTTTCCTCTCACACAAAGCGGCGGAAAGGCATCGCCTAAAAATACATAACTTTAAAAAAATTAAGGAGTGGCTGCTATGTTCCTTTTTACGAGTAGAAAGGAAATGTGGGAAGTTTTTTTTCTCTTCAACAGCATTTAAACGGGTTTTCAAAAAAATATTTTTCTCCTCAGGTTCTTCTGCCCCTCCTCCCCTCCGCCTTCCCGCGTCTCGCGACCATGCTGCGCGCGCCGACGCCCCACACAGCAATGGCCGCCGCGGCGTCTCTTAGGGAACAAGGGGGCGTGGCCTCAGCGGGGAAACCTGAGCGCTCCTCCTACCCGCCTTCGCTCAACGCGATGACGTCAGGGCGAACAGGCGCCTCCGCTCGCTCGCTCCGCCTACTAGTCCGCCCGCCTCTTCCCCCCCCTTCCGCCGGTCTGTATGGTCGGGACGGAGGAGCTCAGCTGACGTCACTTCCCGCGGCTCCTTCTCCCCCCCACCCCCTCACGGCGATAAGTTTCCCGTCATCCCCCGCGCATCCTCCTTTCGCCTCGCGCGGCCAAGATGGCGGACACGCAGGTCGGAGCGGCTCCCAGTGACGGGGGGAGGGGGAGAGACTGCGGGTCCCCTAGCAACGGGGGAGGGGGCGGCTGGGGGGGGGGTGCCGTCTCCTTTAAGGGGGGGTTAATTGGTGGAGGGCTGAGTGAGTGGGGAGGGGGGGCTCCTGCTTCCTCCCGCCCTGAGGCCTCCGAGGCCGGCTTCCCTGCTCCCTCAGCAGCAACAGGAGGGTCTAGGAGGCCGCCTCGCCACCGTCCCTCGCCTGCCTCCCCCTTCCCCCGATCAGGCGGCCCTGCAAGGCTGCTCTGCTCGCCCTCGTGGCCCGCAGGTCGAGGCCCCGCCCCCAAAGTCCGGGTTTAGGAAATGGTCCTGAGGGCGGGGCGGGGGGGGGCAGCGCTGCAGCCCATTATGGGGAGCGGGAAATCGGTCACAATCGTGCTCTCCCCTCTTAAGAGGATGAGAAGAGGGTTCCGGATCAGGCCGGAAAGGGGTCCCCTGGTCCAGCATCGTGTTCTCACAGGGGCTGGAAGGCAGCAAGCAGGAACACAAGGGCAGCTCTGCCTCAAACTGTAGAGGGCACCCGATGACCCTCTCCTCCATGAATTTGCCCTCACCCATTCAAAGCAGCTGGCAAAGCGGGGGGGGGGCAGCCCTTCCCAGGGCCAGAGGAAGAAAGTACCTGTGCTTGGTTAGGCTCAGCAGCTCCTTTCCGCCGCAAGAGGACTGCTGCTTGCTGGGGACTATTCTCTGCAAGGCCAAGTTAATTGCTATGCCTTGCTAAGGTAATTGGGGGCCCAGCTTGTATGTGCTACCTTCCTAATGGCACCTTGTCCCTCTTGCTTCTGGGAACAGTTTCCTAAGATGCTCAAACTTGGGGTCACACGGCTTCTAATACTCACATGGAGCAGGATGTGTCTGGCGAACCATGGCCCATTTCTAGGGTGCTCCATTCCATCTTGCAAGCACACACCCCAAATATACTTTTCAACGTGCCAAACAACCATCCTCTTAGCTCCTATAGGCCTGATGGCACAATTTTTCTGTTAAAGGGAGTTACAGCTTCTACAGCTTACTTTTTAGCCAAGACTGCTTGACAAAGCAGCCAGCTAGTCCATTTAGCATACAGTGTTTGCTAGAGTGTTTGTTGTGGTGCAGTTCGGCACCCTGTCCATGTTGTAGCGTATCCTACTAGAAAGAAGAGCCAAAGGAGCTGCCTGTGGACTTTGCACAGAAGCAGCTCATCTGCTAATGACCCTTACAGATGACGATCTAGTCTTATGTTCTTCCTTCCTAAACCCATTTTTTTGTTTCTTTTTTCTCACCTGCAGACTGAGAGGGCGTATCAGAAGCAGCCCACAATCTTCCAGAACAAAAAACGTGTGCTCTTGGGAGAGACTGCCAAAGAGAAACTCCCCCGCTACTACAAGAACATTGGTCTGGGCTTCAAGACCCCCAAAGAGGTATCGAGCTTAGCAGACAGTTTGGGCCAATGGGAGGGTGCTTGTTAAGCCCTGTGAAGTTTGTAAAATTATACACAAAGGTAGACTACATTTCCACTTTTATACTTGCCTTTGTGGAAACTTGAGTACAAATCTGTGCACTCAAAATAATTACTATATGTGGTGGAGTCATCAGGCCAAATGTTTAAAACAGTAGGATAGTTTCCCTTTGCTGACGTATGATGTACATTCTCACGATGGTCTTCCAAGCCCCAATGGTGAAGGGGCTTTGACGAAAGTGTCCAAGAGGACCTTACTGAAGTCAGCTCATGTGCATAAAAGCAAGAGGCCTGGCTAATTCTTCATACAGCAGGCTCTTGCATCTAGGATATGATTATATCATCAAAGTGGCAAACCTTTCTGTCTCTGGGCTGGACTGCTATCGCTGGCATCCACATAGTGGGATGTGCCTCCTTCCAAGAGATGTGTTTTCTGCACCTAACACTAATGTATCGGAGAAAGGTTCTTGCTTGGCCTTTTCAGCCATGATCCTTTTCTCTAAACAAGGATTTGTGGGGGTGGGTTTTGCAGGAAGTTTCTATGATGTAAGATCAGTGTAGATACACACACATACTTCTTGGCTGAAGTAGCAGCCTAGATGTAGGTTTTACCCCTTAGTGAGAACTTTTATTTCATTGCCATCAGCTGAAGTCAAGCTGAGAACAGAACTACATTAGGAGGCAGGCTGAGAAGCAGCCCTCCTTTCAGATTGTCTCTGGCTGGGAAAGAAATGGGGAGAGGCCTTAACAAGGAGGACTATTACTGTAATTATATGAGCAGAAAGGGGGTCCTTCATTGTGCTTGTGTTGTCTCCTTCCTTGGTTGTGTTCTGATAACTCTCTCTTTGCATCCAGGCCATCGAAGGAACATACATTGACAAAAAATGTCCTTTCACTGGCAATGTGTCGATTCGGGGCCGTATTTTATCAGGTAGGAGGAGGTTCTGTTCAAAGCCACAGAGTGTTGTATGTGGACACTTACCTCTTGTTTTTCTTGAGCCCCGTGATGGATTTGCTTACTGAAAATACTTTCGTCTCCTGCATGTATCTGTGGCACCGTTTGTGAACCTTCGAGAAGTTTAACACTGATCTGTGCGTTGAATTTTTCCAGCGCAGCAATAAGCCTTTGTGTGCTTTGTAGAGGTGGCATTTGTTCAATCAAAACAGTTTGTGCTATATTTGTACAATAAAAGCAGTTAAAAACAATACAGAAGGTGAGTTTTGAAGCAGTGTGAAGTACATCAAGTGCACGTTTAAAAGTCACATATGGAAAAGAAAACCTTGGGTTCCAGGGGTGTGGCGCCTGTGGCCCTCGCAGTGTGGATGGGCCACTCCCATCAGCCCCAGCAAGGAATGTGGTGTCTGATCAGCGATGATGATAGATGTCACTTTACCGCCACACGGTAGTGCTGTCTTCAAGGCAGCAACTTCTCCCAGGGCAGAGCGGGGAGTGAAGATTCTTACGCCTTGGATGTAATCCCTTTCCTTTTGTTTTCAGGATTCATAAACCATAAATCTACAAGAAAGCACCCTAAGTAGCATGCAACTTGACACTGCATTAAGATGGATAGAGTTTAAAAGCTGTACAACTGCCTAAACACACAACAAAATAGTACAATCCGTACAGCTCACAAATGCCTGATGGAACGAGTGTTTGCTAATTCTTGGGTTAAGGAAATGTTTTTCAGGGACGATTGGTCAAAATAGGTTGAGATTGGATAGGAAATGTGTTTGATGCACAGTAAGGCAGCCTCCCTGTTCAGAAACAGACCCCAGCATCCTGTAATCAGAGATTTTGGTGTGGCCATTTTTCCAATGATCTTTTGACATCTAGACCCATTTGTGGAAATGAAGCAATTGGGACTTTATTGGGGTTTACTGGTCAAGTTTGTTACTTTTGACTACCTTATTGTAACCAGGAAGCTAGATTGAGTCTTAAAGCAGAGGTGAGGAGCCTTTGCCCTCCAGGTACTGTTGGGCCACAGTTCCCATGATTCCTGGCCGTGGGCCATGCTGGCTGAGACTGATTGGTGTGGGGAGTCCAGCAACATCCGAAAGGTTCCCCAAGTTCCTCATCTGGTTTGATTCCATGTGAGAAGTAGTGAGCTTGTAACAGATCAGCTGAATGATTATTTGGGGCGTTTCCGTGTGGCAGAGCCATATTTTGTTGCCAATAGCTCAGAGGTGCTGCACATCTGTTCCCAACAGTTCTCAAGCTGCAAGTGATGTTTTTCTCACGATGGTCTGCTGAGCCCCCGTGGTGAACAGGGTTCTGACGAAATTGCCTTGTGGCTTAACTGATGGTGCTTGAATGGACTGAGGAGCAGGTGTGCTTTTCTTTAGGTTTGCGGCATCTGAATTGAGCCTCCTAAATGCACCTTATTGGTATTTGTGTGGTATTTTGTGCCTCTGCCATCCCACCACTCACACCCAGGCATCCCTGGGGGAACTCATGAGAGGTGAGGGGGTGGGGGACAGAGGCAGGCCTGTTCCTTCACAGAGTGGGTGTCTCATTCGTCTTCCATTCTCCCTCCATCCCTCAGGCGTGGTCACCAAAATGAAGATGCAGCGCACCATTGTGATCCGCAGGGACTACTTGCACTACATCCGCAAGTACAACCGCTTTGAGAAACGCCACAAGAACATGTCTGTGCACCTGTCCCCTTGCTTCAGGTGAGAGGGTGCGGGTCTCTAGCTGCCATCCCAGACCTTGCGCAGATACTGTTTTATCTGGTTCCTTCATAAGGTTTGCAGATCAGTTCCTGCTGTGTGCTGTATAAGCTGAGACAGATCAAATAATTACAACACACAAAGAACAGCACCAGTTATTTTTGCCCCTGTACACTTTCAGCCCTCTTTTAGAGCAAATAACAGATAACTAGTAACTGGGTTTGTGGTTGGTCTAGCAAGCATGTTGGTAATGATGTACAAACTCACGATGGTCTTCCTAGCCCTCTCTGGTGAATGAGAGGCTGCTGAAAATGCCAGTCTGGCAGTCACTGAACCATAAAGCTTGCTCAGTTGGAAGGTGGGGGTTTTTTGTCATCTGAATTGGCCTTTTATTTATTTTTGTTTTAGGGAGCATATAAACTGTTCAACACATCTGCCGCGATTGATTGATTGGCCTTTTCATGTTCCTTCAGGCATAGTTTGCATTCTGTCAGAAAAAATTAACAAGCCCTTCTTTCCCTCAATACGTGCTCTCTTTCCTACATCCCTGCCCTAAAGTTGTTGCTACTTTCTCATGTTTCCAGGGATGTGCAGATTGGAGATATTGTGACAGTGGGCGAGTGCCGTCCTCTCAGCAAGACGGTCCGGTTCAACGTCCTCAAGGTGACCAAGGCCGCCGGCACCAAGAAGCAGTTCCAGAAGTTCTAAAGTGGCTCTTTGTGGCTCTCCTTGGGGTGCTCAAATAAACCTTTTGTAAAGACCTTTGATTTTTCTACTTCTGGGGAAGGAGTTTTTTGGGGGGTGGGGGACACAACTCCCTTGCGGCACATCCCATCTGCTTGTATCATCTGCTGCTGCCAGAATTTGTTCTGTGAAAAGAGAACTCAGTAAGGCATGCCTAGAAACAAATAAGGGTGCCGCTGGTAAATCAAGTGCCAGTAAGGGTAGCAATTAAGCATTGTGCCTAAAGTGGGAAATCTTCATGGTGGGAAGTTAATTCTAAAGAAGAACAGCAAGTCCTTCAATTGTTAGGCAGGCAGCATCTCCTTTCATTTCTAGTAACACTGAAAATGATCTGCAGCTTTGCTGCCTTGCAAGAAATCTGTGTAGATGATTGTGCTGGTGACCTGGCTATTTTCTTTTTTAGGATAGGGTTTCAGAGTTAAAGGAACCATGCTCATCTGTTGCTTTGGCGTGGATAAATGCCCCTGTGTTTCATCTGCAGTACTTGAAAGTAAGGCTGCCTGGTAGTTAGGTTTTGAAGGGCAAAAAGGGGTTTGCGAGTCATATCTAACCCACCAGCAGGGGAGTTGATTGGATTTTTAAGAAACGTTTTTTTTTTTTTTAATGCCCCTTGTGTTTCTTACAGAACCTCTGGAGACTGTTCTTCCCTGGGTAAAATGGCTTAAATAGTGTTTCCTTAACTACAACACTAATATGGGGCGGGGAAGCAAGCATTGCAAACCTAATTTAATGAAGAGGTCTCAATGCTGCTGCAGATTAAGTATCCAGAGTTTGGAAAGGGACTGGCATCATGCTGGGGCTTCCAAAGGATTGTAGAGCAGTGAGATGCCACTTGACAAAGAAATTAAATGTTCATTGACCAATTATCTGTCATTCCATGTTAGACACAAACAGCTAAAACTGGTTCAAGAGCACACATGATTTCAGGAGAACCACAACAAGCAACCAGCATTCGTTCTCACCTGGTGACTAGCCACATAGTAGAGTTGTACCTTGGAGCGTAAATGCCTTGGCTCCCGAATGATCGAAACCCAGAAGTGAGTGTTCCGGTTTTCAAACGATTTTCGGAAGCCAAACGTCTTCCGCAGCTTCCAGTTGGCTGCCGGACACTCCTGCAGCCAATCGGAAGCAGTGGGCAGGCAAACACAGAATCATGAAAACTTAGGAAGCAGAAGCTTGTTACTCTAAGTTTCACAGTTCACCTTTCATCTAAAAGTGGTGGGATACAGATGCCTTAAAACCATAATGGGGTGTTTATTTCCTGCCCATCAGCAGGTCCCAGGGCGAGTTAAAAAATATTAATGGTTGAGTATTTCAGTGACGGTAGTGTGGATCCTGAAAATAGGCATCTCATGAGTGGAGAGGTCAGGATAAAGATGCACCTGCCACCAAAGCTATCAAGCAGAGCAAGAACATAAGCAGTGTGCATTGCCCTTCCACAGGCTTCAGCATGATGTGCGTCGGTCCATTGGCAGGGAGCCCCATCACAGGGAAGACGTGCCCTATGGGTAGGCCAGGAGCTATGATTAAGCTAACATTGCAAAGGAATGCTTCTAAACCAGCCTAATGGACTCATGGGGAAATGCGTATTTTGGGGGATGTTTGAAAAAGCAAGTTTGATGATTATTGATTTCATAAAATGTTTACACCGCTTGATGGTAAAACCCTCAAGGCAGTTTACAAAAAGATAACTGAAATCATGAAAAATGTACAACAGTACTTTAAAACATGCAAAAAGTTTAAATGCTAATATTCAGCTCAACTTCCTAAGCAGCTGCACAGGCATGTTTTTAGCAGGTTTCCCCAAAAGGTGGGAGGGAGGTGCCTGCTTAATCTCAAGAGGCAGGGAGTTCCAAAGGGTCTGTGCTGCCATACTAAACAGTTGAGGTCTTGCGGGGCACCTGTAGTTGAAGCGGTCAAGGAGGCGCCTGTGGGGTAAGGAGGGGATCTCATGGGTAACCTGGTCCCAAGCAGTTAAGGGCTTTCTGTGCCTTGAACTGGTCCTGGTAGCTGATGGGCAACCAGTGAAGCCCTCTGAGCCAAAGGGTCATTTGCCAAGAAGGCCTTGCTCCCGACAGCAATTGTGCTGCAGCATTCTGCACCAGCTGCAGGTTCCGGATTCAGCGCAAGGGATGCCCCACATGGAGGGCATTGTGGTCATCCAGCCTTGAAGAAAGGAAGGTGTGAGCTGCTGTGGCCAGGCTCTCCCGGTCCAGGAATGTCGAACCATCTGCAGTTGCTCAAAGCACTTCCGGTCACTGAGTTTCAGCTGCAACCAGAAGCAGCCCAAAGTCCCACAAGGTTCATATGGAGAGAAACCTTTGTCTTACATTATTTACTTAATATTCAGTTAAGACCTTCAGGAAAACCAAATTTCACATTGTACTTCAGAGAGGGAGTTGTGTGTGTCTTCCATTTGTTGCAGGTAGGTAGCCATGTTGGTCTGCCATAGTTGAAACAAATAATAATTATTATTATTATCTGCGTGCACATGAAAGCTCATACCAATAACAAACTTAGTTGGTCTCTAAGGTGCTACTGGAAGGAATTTTTTAAATTTTGTTTCATTTGTTGCATATAAGATAAAATCCCGCCAGACAGCATGGGACGTGTACAGGGTCATCCGAGCCTTTGGCAGCAAGTAATTTTGAAGTTATTTTTTCAGCTAATGCTGAAATCGACATATTTCTATACCAAAGTGAAATCTGGAAATCATGTCAGGTTTTCAGTGCTGGGCAGAGGTTTGGGTGTTGGACTCTATGACCTGGGAATAGAAATGGAATAACTGAAATAAATAAGATTTTCTATTTTGGAGCAATGGAGGTTGTGGCAGCCGCTAGCATCCTCCTCAAGAGTTCATGAGAGCTGACAAAATGGCAAAACTAGGAGAAATTCCTACAGTGGACAGGTTAGGGCAATAGTGGCAAACCTGGGCTTGCTTCCTAAAGAGGGCACACGGGAGCGAGAGAGGGGCTGCCAGTCTGGCTGGGTTTAATTTTTGTATATTTATTCTTGTGTGCGCACGCAGACAATCATTATTATCTCATATTAAAAATTGGGAGAGGGTGGCTCTTGGTACATCCCTCCAGTGTATACTGGCGGCCAAAATTGTGGAACCTTCTGGGGAAAAATGTATTTCCGAGGTTTGATGGCTCATAACACCAGTTTGTTTTGGAGTGATACCAGTGCTTTTTTTCCTGTGGGGTCAAAGGGGAACATATACCCATAAACATTTCGTGAATTTAACAGAAGAAGAAATTCACTGCATTTATTTTTCCCGATTAAACTATTTATTATCCCCGTGGTGATTTTCTTGAGGCAAAATGAGAGTACCCCTAAACACTTTTTTTTAAAGAAAAAAAGCAATGAATTATACCATAAAATTATATATCAATGGAAAGATAATTTAATGAAGAATGTAATGCAATAACTTTTATGAAGGATTATTTATTACGACAGCAGTCATAAAGAGGAAACGTGAAACACACAGGAGAAAAAAAGCGATAGGATATACAGGTTAAATTGCCATGTCGTCACTTTGCCATAAACAAGTGGGTTTTGGGTTGCAATTTGGGCACTCGGTCTCTAAAAGGTTCGCCATCACTGCTCTGGAAGGGAAGGGAAGGAAGGGAAGGGGGGGGTCCCCCTAAAAGCAATGCAGAGGGGACAGCTGGGCGGACTCGGCTCTGCAAGGGTTAAAGGGATCCGAGCTGCCTTCCTAGAGAGGCCAGGAAGCGAGAGAGAGGAGGCCAGGTCCTCCAGAGCCCAGGCCCCTCCCTCTCCTGCAAGGGCTGCCTGGCTGTCCCCTCCTGGGATCTGGTGAGTGGGGAGGCGGTGGGGGTCCCAGGGCTGCAGCAGGGGAGGGGGCCAGCCTGGGGGGGGGCCTGGTCTGCTCATGCAGGGGGAGGAGAGAGAGGGGCCTGCCAGGGAGGGGCCAGGTCTGCAACGCTCGCCTTCCTTCCGGGAGATCACAGGATCCCAAATGGCTCCCACGAAATCTCCCTTCTTCGAACAAAGGAGTCCCTGGGACTTTGACTCTGTGTGACGTCGCTCAGCGTCATTGCACAACAGAGGAAACATGGGCAAATGGTTTTCCAAAGCTGGACGAGGAAGGAAGGAAAGGGGGGAGAGAAAGGGCAGGAATAAAGAGAGGGATCCCAGCCCATAGTCTGGCTGCTGCATTGCAAACCAGTTTCCCAGTGTCTCCAAGGGCAGCTCCACACGGAGGCCACTGCAGCAATCCCCTCGCACCCAGAGCAGGGCATCCCAGGACCACATCCTCTCTGTCCCAAAGGGATTGTTGCTGGAAAACCAGCCGGAAATGGGCGCTGCTACTCACTGAGCCTCCAGGGACATCGGCATCAATGGCTGTGTGTGTGTGTTATGCTATGTGACAGAATAATAATACAGTAATAAATTTCCTGCCTAAATTTCAAGGGAGGTGTCTTTGGCCCCACCCACTTGGCCCTCAGGGGGTTGGCCAGATACATACCTGGCCCTCAGAGCAAAGAAAAAGGGACTCCCCAGGAGTCTGTCTTGAGAGCGGCAGACAGTCCAAGTGCAAGAAAAGGAGACAGAAGCAGGGGAGTGGGGGTGGGGGTGGGGAGCAACTCCTGAGGACCCCCAGGTGAGGACCCCCACTAGAGCCAAGCATCCATTTTTCACAAGATACAAAGGATTCCTTTGTCAGTACTGTCTTCATGCATTGACTGGAAGGCAGGAGCACACAGGATGATTAATCTCCCAGAAATCCCTTCATTTCCCTCCACATTTTGCATTGCTACAAGGCTAGAGACTTAATTCTTTTCCTCTTCCTCCTCTTTCTTTTTAAAAAGATAGCTCATAGTTTCGCCATCCAGTCCTGTTTCCTAGCAAAACTCATCCATGCTTACTCAGGGAACCTTTTTCCTCTCCTGATATTGTACAACTTTTGTAACAGAACAATGTATTTGCTTTGTAGGATTTGCTAGAGCTTCTCATTCAGACGGACAGAACTTGGCAGAAGACCAAAGGGTTCCTTCCGATCTCTCAGAGGCTTCCTGAGAGCACAGATGGATGAGCGAGACTCAGCTGGCCCTGAAGCAGGAAGAGGCCATGCCATCCAAACTGGGAGCAGTGGGGGATTCTGGGAAAACCCAGTGCAGAAGATCCTGGGTGAGGAGGACACCCTCTGCTCAGAGGTGCAGAGCCAGCAGTTGAGGCAGTTCTGCTGCCAGGAGGCCAAAGGACCCCGAGAGTTTGCAGCCGACTCTACCACCTTGCCGTCAGTGGCTGAAGCCAGAAAGGCACACGAAAGCTGAGATGCTGGACCTGGTGATCTTGGAGCAGTTCCTGGCTGTCCTTCCCCCGGAGATGGAGAGCTGGGTGAGGGAATGCGGAGCGGAGACCAGTTCCCAGGCGGTGGCCCTGGCCGAAGGTTTCCTCCTGAGTCAGGCAGAGGAGAGAAAGCAGGTGAGAGAGACTTTCCTCTGGATACTCCCAAGGGGCTCCAAACAGGACAGAGAACATCCCATAATGCTCTACTGATGGCCCATCCTTTTTCTGGGAAGGCATCCATGGAATGAGATCTAACACCTTCAAGTCTTTGTCATTCTCTTTCTAATATTTCTCACCATTCTCTGTTTTGAATCCTTGTTTCTTTTTCAGGGAAAGGATCATTTTGCAGAAATGGACCTGGATTCCTGTGAGGCAGAGAGGCCTCCGTTGGACACCAGAGAGAGGCCACTGGGTAAGGAGGAAGGTGGTTTTTCTCCGTTTGGTCTCATTCTGTTGGTTTTCCAACTAATCTGTGGGGGGGTTTCTTCTTGTTTTGGGGAGGGGACTGTTGGGAACAAGGGTCCAGAGGAGGGGAGATGTATTTCTAAACAACTGACATATGAAACGGGCACAAAAGTCCAAATTCTCTCAGCAGGTAAGTCTTTCTCAAAGGCCCATCTGTAGTTAGAGATGCCCTGTTTCACCTGTGAGAGAAGCAGGCACTCCTGGCTTCCTGTTTACCTTTTCTCTCTTGCAGGTGACAGAATGATGCCGGCAAGACCTCCTGATCCGTCTTTTCATGGGGGCAGAAGGGAAGCAGCGGCTGTGGAACCAGATCAGGTCAGGGGAAGCTGCCTTGTGGGGACAGAGGCCGAGGGATGGAGCAATGTCATGGACTGGTTGGGCACAGAGGAATGGTGGGAGGAAGCAGCCGGGGAACCAGGAAGGGAAGATGGCTCAGAGCCCAAGAAGTGGAGGTAGAAGAAGGATGGGCGGTCAGAGGGGGAAGAGGGAGAAGCCTGGGAAGAGGAGGTGTCAGAAGCTGAAGGGGTAACAGGGCTTAGTGAGCTGGGAGACTCTGTGGCAGAATGCAGTGCAGAATCAGAGGCAGAAGAGGAAGGAGGCGAGTGGGAGGAGGGAGGTCGAGAGGCAGAGGTGAGTCAGGAGAAGGAGGAGCCACCCTCTCCTCCTGCCAGAAGCCACCCTCCTTGTTTGTCTCTCAGAGCCAGGAGACGTCTGACAATGGAGGAGCAAAGGCAGGCTGCACACTGGCGCACTCTTTGATCGCTTGCCAGAAACCCCAGAGAGGAGGGGAGCTGGAAAGCTGTGGGGAGTCGGGGCCTTCACTCTCAGCAACTGCTTTTGTGGAGGAAGATGCTTAGGGAATGAGCTGCTGTTCTCTTTTCTCCCCTTTTCATTTTATGAACATATAAAACACATACATTTAAATTTACATATACACATACATAACACACTGCCTTATTTTCATAACATAAAACATACCTACATTATATAATACCTTCCTATACTATACAGATCAACATACCTGCACAGCCACCCCACACAGACACCCACCAAGTGACTTGACTTCCAGCCGTTCTTGTTACGCTACTTTATTTTTCCAATTAGCTTAAACGCATTTTGTTATTTATTTAGTCTCTTCTTCTATCTTGACTTTACTCTCCTTTCACTCTAATCATTTTCTGGATTCACTCAATATCTGTCAGAAATTCTACTTTTTCCACATAAACTTTGATTTATTCCTTAAATATAGCCCACTCGTTATTCACTTTTTGTACCATATCTCCTCTTATCTTCCCTGTTAGTTCGGCAATATGGAAATATTCCATAATTTTAGATAGCCAGTCTGTTTTAGTTGGGACACTGCTGCTTTTCCCATTTTTGCCAATCAATATTACCTTCCTGCTGTAGTCGCATACATAAATATTGGTCTGACCATTCTTTTTATTTCCTCTGACATGATACCTAGGAGAAAGGATTCTGGGTATTTTTAAATGAAAATCTAAACAAAACCTTCTAAGCCCAGCAAATCTGTGGCTAGTAGAACGCTATCCTGAGTCCTTGGAAAAAAACAACTCAACTTTCTCAAACTAAATGTAGTCCCTCACATTATAAAACAAAACTCTACCTATGATAGCTGACACAGTTAATGAAAAAACACAACTCGCTCATCAAAACAGCTATCTTATAAACCTTATCTTATCTTACTAATAGCATATAAACTCCACTCAAATATATAAACCAAGGCATGAAAGCTGCACTTTATGGCAAACCTCTCTAACAGAATACTCAACATAGCACCTTTGCACTATATAATCTCACTTTTCACATACCTCCACAATAAAGAAACTTCCACCGGGAAAACTAGCCAATTAATTAATTGCCAATGCAAACTGACAGAGCCTCCGGGAATGAGCTGCTGTTCTCATTCTGCCTGAAATTCAGCCAAGTCTGTGAATATAGTTTTCTTGCTGATAAAGAGTTAACTCCAGCTGTGAACTGTGGGATTTCCTGCCCATCTAACTCTGTGACAGCAGCCTTCTGAATGTCGCCTGTAGGATTCATCTGTAGTTACTGCTTTCATGGAATCCTAAAGTTGAAAGGGACCCCAAGGGTCATCAAGTCCAACCCCCTGCATTGCAGGAATCTCAGCTAAATCATCCAAGACAGCCCATTTTATTTCTATATTGATCACTCAGTGCTAAAATAGGCTTCTAAGCAGTGGACAGACAATAACAAATAGTGGCCAGGATTCACCTAGCCAGCCCCACTTGCTGCAAAATGGGGCGCGCCCTCCAATCCTCACCCTCTCCATGCCCCTATGAACCCCTTGAATTTGACTCTAATTCTGGGAAACGAATGCTTGCGTAGGCAGAATGACTTGAAAACCACAAGGTGGAGTACCACCTATTTGCACAAAGACGAACACCCATAATTAAAACGCAGAATAAAATAATTCCATTAAAGCATTTAAATAAGCATCCATATCTGAAGAAGTGTGCATGCACACGAAAGCTCATACCAAGAACAAACTTAGTTGGTCTCTAAGGTGCTACTGGAAAGAATTTTTTATTTTGTCATAATTAAAATGTGCAGCAAAGCAATCCTATTGAAACAACGCAGAAATTAAGAGGAAGGAAAGAACAGAGCATTGTGTAGCAGATCATATTTGTGCTGTCTCAGAGGAGGACATTTCCCTTTTTCTTTCAGGGTCCAGTGTGCTTTGAAGATGTCGCTGTTCGTTTCACGGACGAGGAGTGGGCGTTGCTGGATCCTGACCAGAGAGCTCTGCATAAGGACGTCATGGAGGAGAATTGTGGGATCGTGGCCTCTCTTGGTAAGGCTCCCTGTGGGATCATCCTATCTGCCTGGAAATTCAAAAAATATCTCTATGTGACCAACCTCATATATTTGCACGGAGCTCAACAGCGCCCCCTACAACACCTGGGAACCTAACACCCCCACAATAAACCTTGAACAGCAGGTTGAAGTTATTCCTTTTTCTTCCTTCAGTTATTCCTTTTTCTACCACGATTGGGCTGCTCTGAACAGCCCTGGCCATCTTAAATGTCAGCTTCAGAATTGTTAGGAAAGATAAGTAGCTTCAGGTTTTCTGTTTTTGTTTTTGCTCCTGTCAGTCTTGGGTTGACCAAAGAGACGACTGACCTTGGAGATGGAGGGGATGCCATGACTGGGCCAAACAAAATCCATCCCAGAGAAGAGCCAGGCTTATTGAATCTCAGGTGGTAGTAGCAGCAGTAATAATTATAATAATTAATAATAATTATAATTTTTATTTATACTCTGCACATCTGACTGGGTTGCCCCAGCCACTCCGGGAAGCTTCCAACACATATACAAACATGAAACATTAATAATAACAATCTGATCCCTTATAAAAAGTACCGTATATCGCGGCGTACAAGGCGACTGGGCATATAAGACGACCCCCAACTTTTCATGTTAAAAAACAGAGTTTGGGGTATACTCACCCAACCCGGGCTCCATGGTGGCTGAGGTGGCGGGGAGAGCCTCCCCTTTCGTCGTACAGGAGCCCGTCGCGCTCCATGGTGGCTGAGACAACGCACGCACGCAGCCAGCGGCGGGGCGGAACCCCGCGTCGCGTTGCATGATGTTGCCGCCGTACAAGACAACCCCCGACTTTAGAGAAGATTTTCCGGGATTAAAAAGTCGTCTTTTACGCTGCGATATACGGTATATTAACTTTAAAATGAATAACTTACACTAGTGGCCAAAATTATGGAAGCCTTTGTATTTCTAAGGTTTGATGGCTCATAACACCACTTTTTGGGAATAATACCATAAAATTATATATCAGTAGATAGATAAACATAATGAAGAATGTAATACAATAACATTTATGAAGGAGTATTTATTAGAACATCAGTCATAAAGAAGAAATGTGAAACACATAGAAAAAAGGAGATATGCAGAAATTCTCACCATGTCAATTAATACTTGGTTTGGTGACTTTAATTCCAGCCTTACAACGTCTTCCCATGGAATGAACCAAGTTTTTTTTTATTTCTGCAGCTGTAATAATGTGAAACCAAGATTGAATTATTGCCTCTGTTAATTGCTGGGTTTCTTCTGGCTAACAAGTTTATTTAGTCGGCTCCATAGATTTTCGATTGGGTTAAGGTCTGGGCTATTCCCAGGCCATTCCAGCAGTGGAATAAGATTATCATGAAACCACCTTTAGCACACAGCAGCAACATGACATGGAGCCAACAGTGCCCTTCAGCTCTCTATATTGGACAAACAGGCCAAACCCTACGCCAAAGGATAAATGGACATAAATCTGATATCAGGAATCACAAGACAGAGAAACCAGTAGGAGAACACTTCAATCTCCCAGGACATTCTATAAAAGATCTCAAAGTAGCTGTCTTAATACAAAGGAATTTCAGAAATAGACTGGAAAGAGAAGTGGCTGAATTGCAACTAATCACCAAACTTAAAACCATGGAGAAACCTGGTCTGAACAAAGACATTGGATTCTTATCTCATTATACATAACAAAGCTATCTTTAGCCATCTCACCCCTTGCCTTTCCCTGCAAGACTAATTGCAGCCATTAAGAGTCGTCAACAGGTTTTCCACACCTATCAGCTGATCACCCATTCCCACCACCCTTCTGAGTAATACCCCTCCCCACTCCCTCACTATATTTAAGGATCTGGTGACTTCTGTTTCAGTGTATCTGAAGAAGTGTGCATGCACACGAAAGCTCATACCAAGAACAAACTCAGTTGGTCTCTAAGGTGCTTACTGGAAGGAATTTTCTATTTTGTTTCGACTATGACATGGAGCTGAATCCTGTTGAAATATAAAATGAATGAATGAATGCTGAAGCATGTGGAACACTTCAGTTTGGGCTCAAGTATTCCATTTATGTATTTTGGGCCATTTACATTCCCTAACAAAAAAAATTAAAATAAAATTATCCATCAAATATTAAAAGCTTCCCTAAACAGGGCTGCCTTCATATGTCTTCTAAAAGTCAGAAAATTGTTTATCTCATTGACATCTGGTGGGAGGGCATTCCACAGAGCGGATGCCACTACTGAGAAGGTTCCCTGTAACTTCGCTTCTTGAATGAAGGGAAACACCAGAAGGCCCTTGGCGCTGGACCTCAGTGTCCGGGCTGAACGATGGGGGTGGAGATGCTTCTCAATCTTTCTTCTTTTTAAAATGAATATTAATTGAATTTTCTAACAAATAGAAATACAAATCTCAATCATCATGTTATATACAATTGTTCTCCTTTCCGTCCTCTGGCCTTCCTCAACTCCCCCTCTACTGAGTTATTTAGTTTTATTTATTATGTCCTGCTTTATATAAAAGTAAATTCCCTTATCATTTCTCTAAAATTTCTGTTACTATAATAAAGCTGTGAACGTTTATTCAAACCCTGCCAGTGAGTCCAGTCCATTTTGTTGCTTCTGCAAATAACCTGTAAATGGTACCCAAACTCTATTAAATTCCATTTTGTCCTTCTCATAGTTTATCTGTTAGCTTAGCCAACGCTGTATAGTTCATCAGTTTTTCTTGCCTTTGTTCTTTTGATGGTATTTCTTCCATCTTCCAATGTTGTGCAATCAAGATTCTTGCCGCTGTTGTAGCATAACATAAATAATGCCGATTTTTCTTTTGGCATCTCTTGAATTCTAACATTTAGACCAGCCCTTGCATTCAACTTCACATTACGTTGTGCCATATCATCTTGTATACAGCCAGATGATTTTCTTCTGTCATGTAGGGACAGTCTCTCCATTCTTCGATCGTCACTTGCCTTTGGGCACCTTTTCCTGCCTTTTCCAGTCTGATTTTGGAGTTACTGAGTCTCCTTATACCTCTTCAAAAATATAGAAATGCCAGCTTTGGTTAAGTTTTCCCCAATCTTTCTTCTAATTTCTTCATAACTGTAGCCTTGTTCACTTAATACTACTATTTTACATGGCTTTCTGGGTGAACAGTCAACACTTTGTGCCGTTTCTTTAATTTTATTATGTTCTACAAACAGACTAAATGAAAGAACACAAAAAACCAACCAACTTGATAGCAATCACATAACACAATGACAAAAGTCAACCTAAGCAATTTGTGCTTCCTTTTTCTGGTTATTTGGCTATAGCTTTTGACAGAATACAGATAATTGAACAAATTTTGTCACATTACATTCTTGATTAAATTATATTTCCATTGAGATACGATTTTATGATATTACTCCAAAAAAACTGGTGTTATGAGCCATCAAACCTCTGAAATACACTTTTTTCCAAAAGGCTTCCACAATTTTGACCACTACTGTATATCAAACCAAGCAACATTCAACAACCCATCAGAGTCTAACAATGAATATGTTGGTTAATGACAAACAACACAGGTAATGAACACACACCCAACTCCCTTCAGTTCTTCTCCATTTGTTCCTGAGGCTCTAATCCCTTTTTGTCTCCATTGCAGATTGTGATGAATCGGAAATCAAGAACAAAGGTGAACACAAAAAAATCCCCAGAGAGGAAAAGCCACGTAAAAATTTGGAGTGTGGAAAAAGCTACAGTCAGAGCTCCTGTTCCACTTCCCAACAAAGAATTCTGATTGGAAAGAGCTTCAGTCATAGTTCCTCTCTCACATCCCATCAGAGAATTCATACAGGGGAGAAACCATATAATTGTGTGGAATGTGGAAAGAGCTTCAGTAAGAACTCCAATCTCACCAAACATCAGAGGATTCATACAGGGGAGAAACCCTATCCTTGCTTGGAATGTGGAAAGAGCTTCAGTCAGAGCTCCTCTCTCACTTCCCATCAGAGAATTCATACAGGGGAGAAACCCTATCAGTGTGTGGAATGTGGAAAGAGCTTCAGTAGGAGCACCGATCTCATTTTCCATAAAAGAATTCATACAGGGGAGAAGCCCTATCAGTGCGTGGAATGTGGAAAGAGCTTCAGCGACAGCCGCAATCTCATTTTCCATCAAATAATTCATACAGGGGAGAAGCCCTATCAGTGCGTGGAATGTGGAAAGAGCTTCAGCGACAGCCGCAATCTCACTTCCCATCAAAGAATTCATAGAGGGGAGAAACCCTATCAATGTGTGGAATGTGGAAAGAGCTTCAGTAGGAGCACCAATCTCACTTCCCATCAAAGAATTCATACAGGGGAGAAACCCTATCAGTGTGTGGAATGTGGAAAGAGCTTCAGTCACAGCCACAATCTCACTTCCCATCAAAGAATTCATACAGGGGAGAAACCCTATCAGTGTGCGGAATGTGGAAAGAGCTTCAGTAAGAGCTCCTCTCTAACTTCCCATCAAAGAATTCATACATGGGAGAAACTCTTTCAGTGTGCAGAATGTGGAAAGAGCTTCAGTAGGAGCACTGATCTCATTTCCCATCAAAGAATGCATACATGGGAGAAACTCTTTCAGTGTGCAGAATGTGGAAAGAGCTTCAGTAGTATTACTAATCTCACTTCCCATCAAAGAATTCATACAGGGGAGAAACTCTATCAGTGTGCGGAATGTGGAAAGAGCTTCGGGAAGAACTCCACTCTCACTTCCCATCAAAAAATTCATACAGGGGAGAAACCTTATCAGTGTGTGGGAATGTGCAAAAAGCTTCAGTCGGAGCTCCTCTCTCACTTCCCATCAGAGAATTCATACAGGGGAGAAACCCTATCAGTGTGTGGAATGTGGAAAGAGCTTCAGTCAGAGCTCAATCTCACTTCCCATCAAAGAATTCATACAGGGGAGAAACCCTATCAGTGTGTGGAATGTGGAAAGAGCTTCAGTCACAGCCACAATCTCACTTCCCATCAAAGAATTCATACAGGGGAGAAACCCTATCAGTGTGTGGAGTGTGGAAAGAGCTTCAGTAAGAGCTCCTCTCTGACTTCCCATCAAAAAATTCATTCAAAGGTCGGAAAAACCATTATACAACTTTAGGAGTCTATCAAATAGGCACCTTTTTAACTAGACCTTTGGCTGATTGACATCTAATGCTGTTTTAAAATGTGGTGGGGAGGGGGTTTACAGAGTTGTAGTTTGTGTTTTTATGTTGTAACTGTCCTGAGACTCTTAAGACAACTCTTAGGGCCTTGGGATCTTTGCCCCCCAAATAAAATATTTGAGGGGGGCACTCCCCCAGTTGATAGGCATTGCTATTCAAATGGCATGCATGTACCACATGTGATTGATTATGCGAGGAGGGGCTTATTAAATGCCTTTTATATTTTATTCGTTGGCACCCCTGGTATAGGGTAGTATAGAAATTAATTAAATGCATAAATAAAATAAGACCATCTTGGTCGCCTTTATTTGCACATGTTCCAGCTTGCCAATATCCTTATTAATTATCATTTTAAAAATTTGTGTGCCCTTCATCTGACGATTTCACGGTGTTTCACAACATAAACATAGGTTGAAAGCATGGCTTTCCCAAAAACAAGTCAAGCCAGAGATATCTCTCTTTTTCTTTTCTTTTTTTAGATGGAGTTACCTCCTTTGTTGATCAGGGGACTGCTGTGGAAATAGTGCATCTTGATTTCAGTAAGGCTTTTGACAAAGTCCCCTGTGATATTTATGTGAGGAACCTGGTAAAATGTGGGCTGTATTAGGTAACTGTTAGGTGGATTTTACCAACCGAACCCAAAGAGGACACCTGAACGAGTTCCTTCCGAATACACTCCCTTGTACTATGTAACTTTATTTGCAAGTACTTAGTTCTTTGCTTGCAACTCTTTGAAACTAGCAAAGCTAAACAGGACCTATTGTCTGGATCAACCTGTATAGGACATTTCACATTAACCCTAACATCCTGAAACAATTGCAACAACCATTCACAATCCAAAAGTGAATATGACAGTGCATTGAGTTCAGCTTCACAAGAACTTAGGCTCACTGTCTGCTTCTTGCACAGCCAGTCAAACAGACACTGGTTGTACATGTAGCACACTCCGGAAGTGCTCGTGCCATCTGTGGTGTCGCTTCCAAAACTTGCATCTGCAAATATCTCAAAACCTCCAGACTTCTGATTAGTGAATCTCAGTCTGTAGTGCATAGTACCTTTCAAGTAACGTGCTATGCACTTCAGAGCCTTCCAATCCTGAACAGTAGGATTGTTAGTATGTCTGCTAAGATTAGTGCTCACGGCTATATCAGGTCTTGAACATCTGGCAATGAAATTCAGTTTGCCTAGAATACATTTGTACAGTGTTAACATCAGAAAATGCTTCACCAGTATCATCTAACTGGAAACCTGTTACCATTGGAGTGTCCACAAGATTTGCATCAACCAAATTCAGTCTAGTTAATAGATCAGCAATTTTTCAAGATTGGTGTAGCAAAAAATCACCTGCCTGGTTTCTCTCTACTTCCAGAGAAAGATAGTTGGATACCTCACCAAGATCCTTCATGTCAAAGTGCTCCATCAGTTGAGCTTGGGTGCTTTGGTAGAAAGCCTGATGCTTCCAAAAGAAAAGAAGGTCATCAACAAAACATACACAATACAGTTAGTTTTGCCCCTCTTCTTTGACAAACACACACGGAACAGCTTTGCCTTGGTGAAAACCTAGAGAAAACAATGTCTCTGTTAGTTTTGTAGTCCAATACCTGGCACTCTGTTTGAGACCATATAGGGATTTCTGTAGCTTACAGACCATTCCCTTCTGTACCTGCACTCCATCGGGTGGAAGCCTGTAAATCTCCCCCAGAACTCTGTACCAAAAAACTGTGTTCACGTCGTGATGTGAAGCGTGAAGCTTCTCTTCAGCAGCAATCTTGAGCATAAGCCTAATGCTCTCATACTTGATGGTGGGTGAGTAGGTCTTGTGGTAGTCCTGGTATCTGTGAAAACCCTCTGGTGACCAATCTGGCTTTGTGTCATACTACCTTGCCATTCTGGTTTGTCTTGGCCTTAAAGACCCATTTGCTGTAAACCAGCTTCATCCCTAGTACTGTTGGAACCAGCTCCCAGGTCTTGTTCCTCCCTAAGGAATCAAATTCAGCATTCATGGCTTTTAGCCATGGCTCTGCCTCCTTTGAGGTTAACTCCTGGACCTCTTGGAACCTTGAAGATTACCAAACCTTCTCTCAGTTACTAACAGCTGTTTTAGCAAACACATCAACATACAACATAATAGGCATCACTGAAACCTGGTGGGATGAGTCTCGTGATTGGAATGTAGTAATAGAAGGATACAATCTATTTCAGAGAAATAGACCAAACAGGAAAGGAGGAGGAGTGGCGTTATATGTCAGGGATGTGTATACCTGTGAAGAGATCCAGGATTTAAAACTTCAAAGCCAAACTGAGAGTATCTGGGTCAAAATTAAGGGAGAGAAAAATAACAGTGATCTCATTGTGGGAGTTTACTACAGATCCCCAAGCCAAACTGAGGACACAGATGATGCTTTCCTGGAACAGATGACCAAGCATTCAAAAGGAAGTGAGATAGTAGTAATGGGGGATTTCAACTATCCTGATATTTGTTGGATGTCAAACTCAGCCAAGAGCATAAGGTCGAACAGATTCCTCACTGGCCTTGCAGACAATTTCATTGTCCAGAAAGTGGGAGAAGCAACAAGAGGATCAGCCATTTTAGATCTGGTCCTAACCAATAGTGATGACCTGGTTAGTGGGGTAGAAGTGGCAGGATCATTAGGTGGGAGTGATCATGCTCTTCTGGAGTTTATTATACAGCGGAAAGGAGCAACCATGCATACTAAGACTCAAATTCTAGACTTTAAGAAAGCTGATTTCAGAAAACTTAGGGAAACGCTGGGTGTGATCCCATGGTCAGTAATACTAAAAGGGAAGGGAGTTCATGATGGATGGGAGTTTGTTAAAAGGGAGATATTAAAAGCACAACTTCAAGCAGTACCAATGAGACGAAAACATGGAAGGTGCCTAAAGAAGCCAGGGTGGCTATCTAAAGAACTTTTAATTGAGTTAAGATTTAAAAGGGATATGTACAAAAAATGGAAAAAGGGGGAAACCACCAGAGAGGAATTCAAACAAATAGCCAGCACGTGTAGAGACAAAGTCAGAAAAGCTAAAGCACAGAATGAACTCAGGCTTGCTAGAGAGGTTAAAAGCAACAAAAAGGGCTTTTATGGGTATGTCCGTAGCAAAAGGAAGAACAAGGAAACAGTGGGGTCACTTAGAGGAGAAGATGGTGAAATGCGAACAGGGGACAGAGAAAGGGCAGAACTCCTCAATGCCTTCTTTGCCTCAGTCTTCTCCAAAAAGAAAACAATGCCCAACCTGAAGAATATGGAGCAGATGATTCAGCAGGGGAAACACAGCCCAGAATAAGTAAGGAGGTAGTACAAGAATACTTGGCTAGTTTAGATGTATTCAAGTCTCCAGGGCCAGATGAACTACATCCAAGAGTATTAAAAGAACTGGCAGAGGTGATTTCAGAACCACTGGCAGTAATCTTTGAGAATTCCTGGAGAACAGGCGAAGTCCCAGCAGACTGGAGGAGGGCAAATTTTGTCCCTATTTTCAAAAAGGGGGAAAGAGAAGACCCAAACAATTACCGCCCAGTCAGCCTGACATCAATACCAGGAAAGATTCTAGAGCAGATCATTAAGCAAACGGTCTGTGAGCACCTAGAAAGGAACGCTGTGATCACTAAAAGTCAGCATGGGTTTCTGAAAAATAAGTCATGTCAGACCACCCTCCAGGCACTGACTAGCTCCGCCCACAGCTGGTGCTCCTCAGCCGCTGCCCTCCAGGCACTGACTAGCTCCACCCACAGCTAGTCACCTGACTCAACAGAAGCCCTGCCCCTTCAGGGAGAGTACACAGCCAGAAACAAACACACACACAAGCCTGGATAGTCACACAATTCCAAGAGGCAGAAGCCCTAGAAAACAAGCACAAGCCCTAGGAAAGAAGCACACAAACAAATAAGGAACAATTAAGCACACAAACTTAATCACACACAGCCCCCAAAAGATAAACCCACAAAACCTACAGTGTCCCCCAAGCTCAGCTCACCTTGTGCTCCCTCCTCAGTCGCTGCCCTCCAGGCACTGGGTTCTGGGGTCTAGCCCTGCATTGAGAAGAAGAAAATATATTCCTGCATGTCAGGGGGTAGAACTAGATGACCCTCATGGTCCCTTCCAACTCTTCAATTCTATGAACAGATGCACCCCTCAAAAAAATAAAATAAAAAATAAAAAAAACACCCCACCTAGCCTGCTCTTGTGCTTTCAGGGCCATTTCACCTTCACTAAAGAGCAAGGGAAGCCTTTCCCAGTATGGAGATGATGAGCATATTGACTGGTTGATATCTGGAGGATGAAGCTGCTGTTGAAGGCACAGCTGGGTGCTTGCTATGCTGGCATTCCCAGATGGAGGTTTGACCATTGGAGCCTTGGGGGGGACCTGGCTGGTTTGGCCCATGGGTAGCTGGTCGGCCAGCATAGAATTTGCTGCTGCCAACTCTATAAAGGATGCCGTGAAAAGACCCACGCAAAGAAGTTGCTTCAACTGGAGCTTTGCTTTCAAGGATACTGCAAATAGCTGCTGTTGTGGATTGAATTCATACTGTATATGCCACTAAACTATATTGCAGAAAATATATCAAAGCAGCTTAGAACTTTGAAAATGTAAAAATACAAAAACCATACAATTTACAGACAGAGATCTGCACTTTAATGCTTCGTGTCTGAGGATGTTTGGTTTTGGTTTTCCCCATGGAAACCCACTCTTTAGCACTCAATCGGAGCAAATGTCAGTTCAGGTTTTCCAGATTGGCAATTGTTCTGGTTGAGCTGTAAACACTGTGCTTTTGCAAGGAAACCTTCAGAGCTCAAATAGGGTGCTCAGAGCATGCTTGGAAGGAGTGAGGTTAAGTGTGGGAAAGCCTATACAGTGGTACCTTGGGTTAAGAACTTAATTCGTTCTGGAGGTCCGTTCTTAACCTGAATGGGGCCTCCCGCTGCCGCTGCGCAGCCGCCACACGATTTCTGTTCTCATCCTGAAGCAAAGTTCTTAACCCGAGGTACTCTTTCTGGGTTAGCGGAGTCTGTAACCTGAAGCATCTGTATTTGTGTCCTTGTCCCCCAAATTGCTCAGGGCAACCTGCTTTATCATGTTGCAAGAACAGCCAGCTCTATCAGGCCAAGCGGAGCCCATCGAGTCCAGCCTCCTGTTCTCACAGTGGCCAACCAGATTCCCATTATTATGGGAAACCCACAAGCAGGATCTGAGCACGAGAGCAACTAACTCTCCCCTCCTGCGATTTCCAGTGAACGAGATTCAGATGCGGAGCAGAGCCACCCTGGTTGCTCTCCTCCATGAATCCATCTAATTCTCTTTCAAAGCCATCTAGGTTGGCTTTGGGAATGAGTTCCATAGTTTGACTATGCACTGCATGAAGGAGGACTGATTTTTATCTACAGGTAGGTAGCCGTGTTGGTCTGCCATAGTCAAAACAAAATAAAAAAATTCCTTCCAGTAGCACCTTAGAGACCAACTAAGTTTGTTCTTGGTATCTGAAGAAGTGTGCATGCACATGAAAGCTCATACCAAGAACAAACTTAGTTGGTCTCTAAGGTGCTACTGGAAGGATTTTTTTATTTTTTTATTTATTTTATCTGTCAGTGGCAGACCATGGCATCTCTAATTTCAGTGGTGCCCTCTGTGATAGCAAAATCTGGCACTCCTGGCCTCTCGCCTTCCATTGGACTTCACAGTTGTGGCATTTGCTGGGGCATTTCAGAAGCTCCCTCCTTGGTGCAACTGAAGAAGTCAAGCTCCCCTAGATCTGCCTTCGTACCCGTCCTGCATCTTCCAACATCCAGCTTTGAGGAATGTCTGTCAGCGTTATGCTGTGAGTCCCTCCATCCTATGCTCAGGTTCTACATATGCATAGGTAAATCCCATATATCCTAAATATGCTACTGTCTCCATTTGCCTTCATTCCAAGGAAACCAAATGCTAGCTAAGCGCTTGGAGATTGTGGTGGGGTGCAATGGTATTTTCATGCTGTTGTATGGAGGAGCTGGGCTAATCAGCTGGGCAAACCTTCACCATGCTGGTGCCCTCCAGATGCATCAGATCAAAACTCCCAGCAGATGCAGCCAGAACATCTGGAAGGCAGCAGTTTGGGGAAGGCTGATATACATGACATGAAATCCGGGAACATGTCACAGTTCAGGGTGCGATGCATGTAAGGAGGGAGGTTGCACAGGTTACTGGCATTTTCTGGTGAATCACAAGAGTCACCTGGTGGATGTATCAGAAACGGGCCTTTGAATGCAGTGAGGCAACACCTGTCTGTCCCACCAAACCCCTGTTGCTGCAAGAAGAGAAGATGAAGAGCTGATACGATGGCCATCTTCAAATATCTGAAGGGCTACCCCACCCCACCTCCAATTTAGTGCCTCCCTGGTGACTGCTGATATGGTGTTGGCTGGGGCTGTGTGCACATTTGATAGGGGGCGAGATCTCCACAAGAGACGGTGGCAGGACTCCTGTCCCTTGAGCGACTTGAGCAGAAGAGGGGATTTCACCTGGTGGGGCTTGTGCGACATCTACTTTGCTTGACCCTCAGATTTCCACCTCCCATATTGCACAAAGCACACCCTAGATTTTTTTTTAGGAAACCCCCGGAGGGTTCTCTGGGAGAACAGGACTCTGGACTTGATGGGCCATAAGATCTTATGTTCTGCTGCGGGAACATTGTGCCTTGTTGGTCTTCTCTGCTCTTTAATGTTTTATTCTTATTTTGAAGTGTATGTTTGTGCATAAACAAATTTATCTCCACATGTGCCTCTCATCTGGAGTGCATGGTTGCCCTGATTTTAAACATAAAATGGGTTACTTGGAAAACTATCCCGTTAAGAGACTGCTGTTTTGCAGCTCAGAGCCATTCCCTAGAGTTTCAGTGACCCTCCAGAGATCCTTCCTTTTGGAGATATACAACTGCCCTGAAGCATCTGCTCACCCCGGTCCACACAGGAGGGATCGGGAGCAGAAAGCAGGAGAACCTCACGGCCACCACAGCCATCCAATGTGCTCTGGTAAGTGCTGGGATTTTATCTCTCCCCCCCCCATGGGAAGACTGCAGTCTTGTATGCATTTATCTGGGAGCAGACCCCGCCAAACATAGGGCAACTTCCCCGTAAATGCTATATGGTGTCCCAGTGGCAAGAGACTCCAGGGGCTCCAAGACCTTAGCCAGGTTCATTTTCCTTGGGGTGAAGGTCAGCAGAGACTGGGGTATCTTTAGAAAAGAGGGTTTCATTTACTCTTATACACAACCTGGGCACAGGATGAAGGGGCTCACAGCCTTAATGTTAGGGCACCAACAAGTTGGCGTGCTGAAGCGCAGCAGTCAGAGTCAGGTAAGCCGAGGTCAAACAGTCCGGGTCAGAAGCCAGCCAAAGTCAGGTATCAGCACTGGGTCAAGAGAAGCCAAAGTCAGGAACAGTCCAAGTCAGGAACCAGCCAAGTTAGGACCAAGCCAGGAGTCAGGAACAGAGCAACCACACACTCAGTACCACAGTTGCAGGTGCTAGCGAAGGGAGCAGCCAGCCTTTCTTAAGTAGCCTGCCTGTAACTACCTCTCTTACAAGTTGCAGCTGCCTCCAATTGTTCCCTGCGTCTCTCAGCTCTACGCTCTACAGCTGAGAAGGGAGGAGGGGAGGGGCCCTGCCGGTTTCTCTCCTCACAAGGGCCTGATTCTGGCTCAACTTCCTCCTCCTGTTCTGGTCTTTCCCTTTCTCCATCTGATTCTTCCTCTTCCAAGGAGTGCTGCCACCAGTCTTCTCCAGGTATGAACTCTTCCATTACCCCAGAATCTTCCGTGGGTGCAGCCTCACCGGGGGGGGGGGCTTGCCACCACTCCTCCTCCTCATCTGGCTCAACCGTAACACTTAACACCCCAAGCAGATCTTGCTTCTCCAGCAGCCGCAGCTTCGAATCCAGCACAGAGCAAGCTGGTCTCTGTGTCCCCAGCTTCCAGCCTCATTCCAGCTCAGCTCACCCCACACTAAAATCTGGCTGCTGGAGGGTGGCGGAAAAGGCGCACCAGTTCCTTCTGCAGCACACAGCAACGTCTTCAGCTATGCTCATTGTGATGCTTAACCAGCCAGCCAAATGCATGGCCTAGACAGAGCGGCTGGTTTGGCAAGGTTGCTCTCACACATTTTACCCCCCCCCCCAATACAGGATCCCAAGAACTGGAAGGGACTCAGGGTGTCATCGAGGCTGACCCCCACAACTCAAGACATAAGCGTGTGCAGGATTGCATTGCAAGTGGGTGTATTTGGGCAAAGAGCTTCAATGTAAAGCCTCTGCTCTGCCCCTGAGCTTCAACCTTTCCCTCTGCTGGCCAGGCTCCTACCCCTGCCTAGCCATGAAGCTCACTGGGTGGCCCAGGTCCCCTCACCTGCTTCAGGGCTGCTGAGAGGTCATCAAGCAGGGCGGCGTGGGGGTTGTAAGTGGCAGTTGCATGGAGCTCTTTTGCTTACTGACAAGTCATAGAATCAGAGAGTTGGAAGGGGCCCTGAGGGTTATCACCAGGTAGAGCCATTGTTGCTACCAACCCTTCAGAGTTTTCTCACCTGGACAGGTGGCCCCCATCAGATGGGGTGGCAAGCATGGACGTACCCAGCAAGGGGCTGTGGGGGGCAGCTGCCCCCCCCAGAAGCAACCGAAGGTTGCAGCAGCCAGACTGCAGAGCACCATCGCCGCCAGGCCCCAGGCTCCCATCGCAGCAACTCCCGATGGCTCAGACCAGCTTGGCGCGCCCCAGGGCGACGCTGCGGGAGAGGGCAGGAGCCGAGAAACCAGATCCGAGTGTGTGGGGGGGAGGCGACGCCTCCTCCTCCTCCTCTTCTCTCGGAAAGGGCAGAGAGCCTCACCCTGGAACCTGGAGCAAGCCGCCCCCACTGGCGAACACGATGGCCGGCCTTTGGGAGCCAGACGCGGAGGCTGCTCCGCGGTGCTTCCCCTCGGTGCTTCTCCTTGGCGCCGCTGGTGGCGAGGGGGCGAGATCGGGGAGGGAAAGAAGGACTAGTCTCCTCAGCAGCGAAAGGCTGGGAATCGATGGCGAGAGGTTGGAAACTGGCGGGCTTTTAGAGCCCCACATTTTGCTAGGTATGCGGGAGAAGAACGACCATGGCTTGCCCCCCCCCCCGTTTTGATGCTGGGTACCCCCCTGGTGGCAAGGCTTTTCTCTTTAGGCAAGTCCTGAGTCTGGCCTGGTTTAATCCAGAACCCAGTCTGAGCCTCAGAACCTGCTTTGAGTGCATGGCCTTCACTCTGGAATATGTCTGGTGACAATGAGGAAGGGGTTGGATTCATAAAGCCATAGAATGGTAGAGTGGAGAGGTACCCCAAGGGTCACCCAGGCCAACCCCCTGAACTGCTGGAATCACAGCTCAAGAATCCTTGACAGGTGGGCACCCAACCTCTGCTTGAAAACCTCCAAGGAAGGAGATGTCAAGCATTAAGTCATTGTCTGGAAAGCACATTGTCTGTTGTTCTGTGTATTCATTTGACCACAGGGTGATGTTGGTGTCCTAGCAGCTGGTTGGCCCATGATGCTCACCCTCAATGACAGCATGTGCAGGCGGCCTCCCTCCTTCCTTCTGGCAGGCATCTCTGGCCCTGGGGCTGGACCTCAGCCCTGGCTCTACATCCCATTCTGCTTCATGTACCTCGTTGCACTTGTCGGCAACAGCCTGATCCTTGCCGTGATCAAGCTGCATCCAACGCTCCACGAGCCCATGTACCTGTTCCTCTCCATGCTGTCCCTGGCAGACATCGGCCTGTCCATCTCCACCTTGCCAACGATGCTCCAGGTGTACGCCTTGGGCTCCAGCGAGTTGGCCGCTGACTCCTGCCTCACCCAGCTCTTCTTCATCCACACCTTCTCCATCCTGGAGTCCTCCGTCCTGCTGGCCATGGCCTTCGACCGCTATGTCGCGATACGGCACCCTCTGAGGTATGTCTCAATGTTGACCAGAGCATGGGTCAGTTGCATCGGGCTGGCCATCGTCATCCGGGGAGTTGGGCTGCACATCCCAGCTCCCATCCTCTTGAGGAGGTTGCCCTTCTGCGAAAGCCACCAGCTCTCACACTCTTACTGCTTGCACCCTGACGTGATGAAGCTGGCCAGTGCTGACACCTCCCTCAACAGCAGCTACGGCCTCTTCGTCCTCCTCTCCACCCTGGGACTGGACTCCTTGCTCATCGTTGTCTCCTACATCTTGATCCTCAGAACCGTACTGAGCATTGCCTCCTGGAAGGAGCGAGCCAAGGCCCTCAACACCTGCGTCTCCCACTTCTGTGCGGTCCTTCTCTTCTACACTCCCCTCATAAGCCTCTCCATGATTCACCGCTTCTGGAGGAAGGCTCCCCACCACACCCACATCTTCCTGTCCTACCTCCACTTCCTGGTCCCTCCGATGCTGAACCCCATCGTCTATGCCCTGAAAACCCAGCAGGTGCGTAAGGAGATAATCTGGGTGTTCTATCAAAGCACCTTGAGGAAGAGGGGGATGGAGAGGAGGCGGAGGTGACTCCCTTGCAGTGCGTCAGTTTGGATGGTCTGCAATGGGCCCTTTCTCCTTCCTTGGCTCAAAGCATCTGATCATGGCCCATCTGGTCCAGCAGCCTGTCCTCCCAGTGGCCAGACAGATATCTTCTCCCAGCCCACGGCCTTCCAGGAGAGGCTTGACCCCTCTCGGCTAAACTGTGCCATCTGGGCTGGAGGGTGTTTCAGGCAGAAGAGGGAACCACGAGGAAGGCGGAGACCGGGGATGCACGGCAGAACTTTATAGTGGGATGCTTGATGGAACACATTTCATAAACAGATAAACAAAATAAACATTTTCTTCTATGGTGGTCCTCCTAGTTCTTTCTATTTCTGCTGTTCAGAGGTGAGTGTGGATACTTCCATAGCAAAAAATAGTGCCCAAGAAAGAGGTACTAACAGGCTCAGGGAGGGGTTAGGGTTAGGAGTGCAAACACACACACACACACACACACACCACCCGGAAGCCTTTATTCAATATATTGGTTCGTTCAGTGATTTCTGTCCTGCCCATTCTGAAGCTAAGCTCATTACTTAGACATGGTGTTGTTCCTATATTTACAAGAGGATAAGAAGAGGCTGCTGGATCAGGCCAAAGGGTGCACATCTAGTTTAGCATCCTGTCCTCACCACGGCCGACCAGATGGCCCAGTGAGAAATCTGCAAGTGGGATTAGAGGAGAAGAGCCCATGGCTGATTCTTGATGATTCCTTTCTCTGTGTTTTTAGTTGTTCTTATTGTTACCTGTAAGCTGCGTTGGGTCCCTGACAGGCAAAACGGCAGGGTATAAATAAATAAATAAATAACAACAACAACATGTTTATTTATTTTTTAAAATGTTTTGGCTTTCGACTTAAAATCCCTTCAGGTACATGGTTCCCACTCCACCATGTCACCCTTGCAAACCACACAGAGGGCATGGGGAAGTTGCCTGGTGGCAGAACAGATCGCCTGCCTCTCTCGCCTTCGGTGTGGCTCTCCCCAGGGCCCTGGGAGAAGTTGTGGGCATGCCTGCTGGATCAGGACCAGGGGTGGGAGGAGCTTGAGGAGTCGTCAGCTGATGATCGGGGGGGGGGACCAAGTGGGTAGGGGGTGAGCCACAACGGGGACTCAAGAATCACCCAAGGGCTCTGGGAGCGAGACTGTGGATGAAGAGCCTGATCTTGGGGAGGGCCCCAGTGGGTTGTCACCCCAGCACCAATTCATTCATTGATGGCCTTCACCCTGAGGTCACAGGGTGGGTCACAGCATCAAAAAACAACATTAAAAACCACTTCAAGGCCACTTACAACCATGAGAATAAGGTGGGCCCTTAAAACACATGTCAAGTTGCAGAAGGTATGGGGATTGGGGAAGGTGCCCAGCGCCACTCTCTGGGAAGGGAGTCCCACAGCTTAGGGGCTGCTGCAGAGAAGGCCCTGTCTCAGGCCACCGCCCCAGGGCCCCCTCTGCTGAACTCAAGACCTGAGAGGGTCTGTAGGCAAGGAAGCAGCCTTTCAAATATCTGAGTCATTTAGGGTTTTAAGAAGAAGAAGAAGTTGGAAGGGACCCCAACACCCTGCAATGCGGGAATCTCAACTAGATGATCCATGACAGGTGGCCATCCAACCTATGCTGAAAAAGATAAATGTGATAGTTTTTCCAATGTGTGTGTGTGTATATGTGTGTGTGTGTGTGTGTGTGTGTGTGTGTGTGTGTGTGTATAATAAAGAAGGTAGATGTGATAGTTTTTCCAATGTGTGTGTGTGTGTGTGTATAATAAAGAAGGTAGATGTGATAGTTTTTCCAATGTATTTATATATATAAATAAAAAAATGATATTTAAAAAAATATTTTTTTAAAAAAAAAACCTCCAAGGAAGGAGAGTCCACAACCTCCCAGGGGAGGCTGTTTAACTTTGAACATGGTGGTTCTCACTGCCAGAAAGTTCTTCCTCATGTCATGTGCGATCTAAACAGAACTCCAGTCAGGATTCTGGCACCTGCACTTTGGACCAACTGAAGTTTCTGAGTTGTCTTCTAGGGCACTGACACTGGGTCAACCCCTGCCTGCTCCTGGAGCCCCTGATGCTCACCTACCAACGAAGTGTCTGAATCCCAGCCTGGCTCTGAGCACTGTCCCTGCCCCATCACATAGGGCTTGGAGGTGCCAGGACTGGCATGAATGGGCAGCTCATGCACAGCCCACCAAGGGGCGCATCCGTCTGCTTGCTCAGTCAGCTGTGCCTTCGGCGTCCCCCACTGAAGTCATGCCCTCCTCGCTGCTTCATAGTGGGAGCCCAAGGAGCATGTCGGCAAACGAAACTCTTGAGATAGGGATGGAAAAAAGCTGCTTTTCTTTTTTGTTTGTATAACTTTTATTAAGTTTTTAATTTTACAATTTAAAATATTCGTTAAATAACCTTAAAATGTCAGTGACTTCTCTTTCCATGGTTCATTTTGCATACTGTAAATCCCTGCATATTTTACATAAACTAAAACATTCTGTATTCCATGAATACGCCCATCAAGACTTGTTTACACTGTTGAATTTATCTTAACGCTGCCAACATTTTCAGGTGTACACCGTTTCCCGTCATAAATTCAACATTTTCCAGTCTTCTTTAAACGTATGTTCTTCTTGTTCTCTTATTCTATATGTTAGATCTGCAAGCTGCACATATTCCATCAGTTTAAGTTGCCGTTCTTCTTTAGTTGGGACCTTGCTCATTTTCCATTTTTGGGCTAACAAAACACAGGCTGTTGGGACACTTGAGGGGTCTGCCGACAAATCCTTCAGGAGTTCCTGACCATTCTGAGGATCCTGCTGTAGATCTGCTTTGTTTTGATGCTGTAGATGATGGGGTTCATCAGGGGTGGCAGGAGGATGTAGACATTGCCCATGATGACGTGGAGGAGGGCAGGTGCATGCTGTCCAAACCGGTGTACGATGGAGAGCCCAAGCACCGGGACGTAGAAGACCAGGACGGCACAGATGTGGGAGACGCAGGTGCCCAGGGCCTTGCGGTGGCCCTGGTTGTCAGAGGCCATGCCCAGGACAGTCCTCAGGATGAGGCCATAGGAGATGAGGATGAAGAGCAGGTCAGAACCCATGGTCAGGAGGATTAAGGTGAGGGCATAGAGGCTGTTGAAGGTTGTGTTGGCGCATGCCACGCGAATGGTGTCCTGGTGAAGACAGTATGAGTGGGAAAGGACAGCATTAGAGCAGTAGGGGAATGTCAAGAGGAAAGGCACAGGGGGCAGTAGGAACAAGGTGCTCCTTAGCAGGAGGACCAGCCCAATTCTGGCCACCCTGCTGGAGTTCAGCAGGGCTGCGTACCTCAGAGGAGAGCAGATGGCCAGGAATCGGTCCAGGGCCATGGCAAAGAGCACAGCTGACTCCATGAAGGAGCAGGAGTGGATGAAGAAGAGCTGAGCTACACAGGCTTCCTTGCTGAGCTTCTTCACCTGGAACCAGAGGATGCCCAGCACTGTGGGCACTGTGGCGAGGCAGAGGCAGAGGTCAGTGGTGGCCAGCATGGCCAGGAAGTAGTACATGGGCTGGTGCAGACTGGGCTCCGTCCATATGACGTAGAGGATGGTGCAGTTTCCCAGGATGGCTGCCAGGTAGGCAGAGAAGATGGGGATCCCAATCCAGCCATGAACCGCCTCCAGCCCAGGGAAGCCCCTCAAGGCAAGCACTGTGGTGCTGAGGTTGGCGAAGGTATCCTGCATCATGGTGAACCCCGGCTACAGTGCTATCTTTCACTTCCAGGATCTCTCACACAGAAATGGAGCATTTGGACGGAGATGATCAGTTGTCATCTTTGAGGATGGAATGCAAGGAAGAATTCCTGTAGAAATCTAAGCTATGCCCCAAGCAGAAGATGTTTGCCATTCAGGAGTGGAAAGTATTGGAACATAGGAAGCTGTATTACACTGAGTTGGACCATTGGTCAATGTAGCTCAATGTTGGCTTCACTGACTTGCAGCAGATCTCCAGGATTTTGAGATAGAAGAAGAAGAAGAAGAAGAAGAAGAAGAAGAAGAAGAAGAAGAAGAAGAAGAAGAAGAGTTTGGATTTGATATCCCGCTTTATCACTACCCGAAGGAGTCTCAAAGCGGCTAACATTCTCCTTTCCCTTCCTCCCCCACAACAAACACTCTGTGAGGTGAGTGGGGCTGAGAGACTTCAGAGAAGTGTGACTAGCCCAAGGTCACCCAGCAGCTGCATGTGGAGGAGCGGAGACACAAACCCGGTTCACCAGATTACGAGTCCACAGCTCTTAACCACTACACCACACTGTGATGACATTCACATCTTTACCTGGAAATGCTGGATAATGACCCTGAGACTTCCTGCATGCAAAGCAGACACTCTGATACTGACACTTCTTCAAGAATAAAAGGATACCTTGCAGTGAAGGGGATGGAGAAATCCTGATCTCCTTGACCAAGTCTCCCTGCTTGAGAGTTTCAGGGGCTAGAAGAGTGGCCTGGGGGCGATATTTGCTGGGTCCAGGAAGGCTCTTCTCTTGGATGCTGCTAAGCTGCTGTGGAAGAGCTGCCTTGTGGCTCTGTTAATAAAGTGCTCTAACCCCACAGAGGCTTCACACTGACCGTGAGCACCAGTGTCCCTCTGCTCTGCAGAGTCCCACACTTGCAGCGAGATTGCTAAAAATTACTCTATAAACTAGCCTTTCTTTTTAAGATCTTTTTTCTCACCCCATATACCCTCAGCATGTAGATGATCTCTCTCTATATATATATATTCATAATAGCAAAAACATTACCTTAAAAGACATAAAATAAAACATTTAAAACAACTATATATACAATCAATATTGATTGCACAGAATGGGATTACTTGAATCCCCTGACTCCCCCCCCCCCAATTCCTTTATATTATTTTCATTTGTTTGAAAATTTGAAAATAAATGAAAATAATATAAAGGAATGGGGGGGGAGAGTCAGGGGATTCAAGTAATCCCATTCTGTGAAATCAATATTTTCAAATTAATCAGAGATTTCAGCAAGACAAAAAAATGGATTTGGAAAAGGAAAATCGAAATTGGAAGAAATACTATTGGACACACAAAAAGGTTATATAAAAAAATTATATTATGTATTATTACAATGGGAAACAGAAGAGGAGCAAATCAAAGAAGTTATGATAAGATGGGGTCAGGACGTAGGACGGCCAATAATGCTGGAAAAATGGGAAAACTTATGGAGGAGGGACAGCCATCTAACGCCAAATTACGATATTAAAGAAAATGTACTAAAGATGCAATACAGGTGGTATCTCACACCGGTTAAGTTGGCTAAAATGTACAAGAATGTAAATAACCAGTGTTGGCGGTGTAAAAAAGAAGTAGGTACATTCATGCACATGTGGTGGTATTGTAAAGAAATCAAGGTGTTCTGGGAGATGGTATATAAGGAGATAAAAAAAATGGTTAAATATCCCTTCAAGAAAACCGTGGAGACCTTCCTCTTAGGAATGATGGATAGTGAGGTTCAGGCAAAAGACAGACACTTGATTCTATATGCCACGGTCTCGGCGAGGCTACTGATAGCAAAGAATTGGAAGACTCAAAGAGTACCAGAAAAAGAGGAGTGGCAGTTAAAATTGTTGACTTACTATAATTGGGCAGTAAAATATGAGGAGTTAAAAGGGAAAAGTGAATTAGAGAGAGAAAATAATTGGAAATTACTCAAAGATTATTTTAAGTTATATGTTGAAAAAGCCAACCTCTTGGCAGAATGGTAAAGATCCAAACAATTGAGACAAAAAAGAAATTTGAATAGACACAAGGACATGCGAATAGATTAAGGAATATTATAAGCACTGTGTAAGGTAGACTGTGAAGTAACAGGGGGGAGGGGGGAATCGGGGCGGTGGGGAGGGGAGTTATGTGGAAACGTATAAGATGCAATGATTATGTAATTTCTTTCAGTATGTTTACGTTATGTTTATTATTGTATGTGTTTTTAATGTAATGCTTGATAAGAAATAAAGAATTTAGAAAATAAAATAAAATAAATATTATTTTCATTTGTGCATGTCAATAAAATCTTTATCTCTAGTTAATTCCAATTTTGTACATTGTCCAAAGTATTACAAGTGTCTTTTAAAATCCTGCTAATGTGTTAACTTGTGTACATTGCTTTTGTAAATATGCAATAAACAATTCCCATTATTTTTTAAATTTGATGTCATCTTGATTTCTAAGTTTCCTGGTTAATTTAGCAATTTCAGCATATTCCATTAACTTAATTTGCCAGTCTTCTTTGGTGGGGACTTCTTCTTCTTTCCAATGTTGGGCTAGCAATAGCCGGGCGGCCGTTGTCTCATACATAAACAGATTCTTATGTTTTTTCGGTAGATCCATTTCTGTAATCTATATATATAAAAACGTTCGAGATGGGTCGTTTGATGTAGCTGCAATGCTCTGTAACCACTTGACCGATTGCCTTCAAATTTGGACACAACATTCCTTGGCCATATGGGAAGGTTCTTAGGTACCTAGATTGCAAAAATACCACACTTTTCCCAGGTAAATTCGTGAATTTGTGCAAAAAAACCCCAGCGCCCTACAGTGGACGTCAAAGACCACAGGCTGTGATATATTTCAGAGCTTACAGGGTTAAAACTTCTCTGATCACATAATGTGCTGTTTTTCTGTGAGTCAGCGTTTGGGACGCTTTCTCTTTCTGTTCTGCTGTGCCAGGAGTTAGCCATGCTGGGTCGTTTGTGCTGTAAATAATAAAACTTCTACATAAGGAAGAAGCCGGCTCCTGAGAGATTTATTGCTGCAGCTCCTTTACACACAGACCATCTTCCTGCTACGTGAGTGACTCTGAAATAGCTAAAATTGCTCTGCTAACAGCCCAGAAACTGGGAGGGGAACGTAGCAAAGCTGAAAAGCATGCTGGACACCATTGCTGGTTCTGGAGAACCAACCCAACTTTGGTAGGCGGAAGCGGGGTAGTGTGCGCAGGGGCGGCGGAGCTAGCATTTTTACTGGAGGCAGGCAGCATTTCAAATGGATAAACTGTGGGGAGGGAAGTGAAAACGGGGTCTCCTTCCAGTGGGGGGGGGGTCAGGCAGCCCAGGAGGAGAGAGGAGAGGGAGGGCAGGGGGGTCATCAGAGGGAAGCCACACACAGACTAAAGAGAGAGAGAGTCCGCGACGAGAGAGGACACCGGGGGGGGAATGGGAGAGGAAAAAACAACAGGTGACGGGGATGTCTCAGGGCTGTTTCCACAAAATGAGCCACAGCAATGTGTGGCCGGGTCTACTAGTACCCAATAAAAGGGCTTCTTGTTTTCTTTTTAAACTCTGAACATTTTTCTCAGTTCTTTATATATCATTTCCAAGAATTTTTTTAAATAACCTTACATTGCCACCACATATGACAAAACATGCCTTCTGTTTCTTTAGATTTCCAACACTTATTTTCTCTTGTTTTATACAAGCATGTAGATGAACTCCAAGATGGAGCAGCTTTGCCGAGTGCCTTTTCCCTGGAAAAATAGGTACAGGTATTCACCATGAAGTTGCTACAGTAAGTGCCACACTTTTTGGCAAACAGAAAAATATGTGCCGGTACTGTGTGCCCTTGAGTGCCCCCTGGGAAAACAAGCACTGGCTTTGCCTGGTTCACTGTGTAGTCACAGCTACAAAATGCCCCCAAATAAACAGATAGGTAAGGTAAGGTGAGGTAAAAGGTAAAGGACCCCCAGATGGTTAAGTCCAGTCAAAGGTGACTATTCATTTGTGGCGCTCATCTCGCTTCAAGCCGAGGGAGAGGGCTTTGTTCACAGACGGCTTTCTGGGTCATGTGGCCAGCATGACTATACCGCTTCTGGCACAAAGGGACACTGTGACGGAAACCAGAGCGCATACCTTCCCACCACAGCAGTACCTATTTATCTACTTGCGCTGGTGTGCTTCCGAACTGCTAGGTTGACAGGAGCTGGGACAGAGCAATGAGAGGTCATTCCATCTCAGGGATTCGAACCACCGACCTTCCAATTGGCAAGCCCAAGAGGCTTGCACCACCCTCGTACCAGAAACCTCCGATCCATAGGACAGTTTCCAGCAGCTGCTTAAGTTGGAAAGTGAACATTTGGGGAATTGAGAAATCTACACGACACCCCAACCCCCACCCACCCATAAGCAACGCAGTGTGACTAAATGACCATATTCATAATAATTTATTATTTATACCCCGTCCATCTGGCTGGATTTCCCCAGCCATCCCGGGCAGCTTCCAGATGTCCAGGCCCCGAAGGAAACCCTCACCAAATCTTGAGAAGGTCCACCACTGTCAGGCAACCCTCACCCCGTTGTGTGGAATGGAGCCCATCACCATTTCGCCTCTTCCTCTCCCCATTGTGTCCACATGAGCTTCACTTAGCTGTGCTTGGGGGGCATTCAAGTACTTTTAGTAGCAAATCAGCCACAGCAACGAAAGAACCCAGGAAGGGAGCCAGAGGGTCGTCTGGTCCAACTCCCTGCAAGAATATGCAGCTGTCCCACATGGGGGTCAAATTTGCAACTTTGGCATTATCAGCACCACGCTCTAACACACTGGACTATCCAGGCTGTTTAATCTTGTATTTGTTTAGAGAAGGCAGAAGAGATGTGATAACATTAGACATAGAAGGAAACAACCCAACAGAAATAGCATCCTAACTGGTACAACTCAGAGAGGGACAATGCTGTTTTTCAACAGTGCCTGGCACAATATTGATGAATGGATATTGGTCACAGTGAGCTGAGTGACTGGCTCTCTCTTGGAATTCCCTTGGATGAATGGTCCCAGGGTCTTCCCTGAAGGATTGTGAGGCCACCGCCTTGCTGGAGCAAAGCATGTCAGTGGCAGGATGGGAACATCATGAATGCCTCATTGGGTTCCATGATGGGGGGAAAAGCAGGATACAAACATAGGAAAATAAAATGAAGCAAACAATCCATCAACTGACAAATCCTTCAGGAGTTCCTGACCATTCTGAGGATCCTGCTGTAGATCTGCTTTGTTTTGATGCTGTAGATGATGGGGTTCATCAGGGGTGGCAGGAGGATGTAGACATTGCCCATGATGACGTGGAGGAGGGCAGGTGCATGCTGTCCAAACCGGTGTACGATGGAGAGCCCAAGCACCGGGACGTAGAAGACCAGGACGGCACAGATGTGGGAGACGCAGGTGCCCAGGGCCTTGCGGTGGCCCTGGTTGTCAGAGGCCATGCCCAGGACAGTCCTCAGGATGAGGCCATAGGAGATGAGGGTGAAGAGCAGGTCAGAACCCATGGTCAGGAGGATTAAGGTGAGGGCATAGAGGCTGTTGAAAGTTGTGTTGGCGCATGCCAAACGAATCATATCCTGGTGCAGACAGTAGGAATGGGAAAGGACAGCATGTGGACAGTAGGGGAACGTCAAGAGGAGAAAGACAGGGGGCAGTAGGAACAAGGTGCTCCTTAGCAGGAGGACCAGCCCGATTCTGGCCACCCTGCTGGAGTTCAGCAGCGCTGCGTACCTCAGAGGAGAGCAGATGGCCAGGAATCGGTCCAGGGCCATGGCAAAGAGCACAGCTGACTCCATGAAGGAGCAGGAGTGGATGAAGAAGATCTGAGCTATGCAGCAGGGCTTCCTGATCTTCTTCAGCTGGAACCAGAGGACCCCCAGCACTGTGGGTGCTGTGGTGAGGCAGAGACCCAAGTCAGTGGTGGCCAGCATGGCCAGGAAGTAGTACATGGGCTGGTGCAGACTGGGCTCCGTCCATATGACATAGAGGATGGTGCAGTTTCCCAGGATGGCTGCCAGGTAGGCAGAGAAGATGGGGATCCCGATCCAGCCATGAACCGTCTCCAGCCCAGGGAAGCCCCTCAAGGCAAGCACTGCAGTGCTCAGGTTGGCAAAAGTATCCTGCACCATGATGAACCCCGGCTACAGTGCTATCTTTAACTTCCAGGATCTCTCACACAGAAATGGAGCATTGGGGGACATGATCAGTTGTCATCTTTGAGGATGGAATGCAAGGAAGAATTCCTGACTTCTTCGAGAATTAAAGGATAACTTGCAGTGAAGGGGATGGAGAAATCCTGATCTCCTTGATCTGAGTCTCCCTCCTTGAGTGTTTCAGGGGCTAGTAGAGTGGCCTGGAGGGGATCTTTGCCGGGGCAGGAAGGGTCTTCTCTTGGATGCTGCTAAGATGCTGTGGGAGAGCCTCCTTGTGGCTCTCTGAGCTCCAAGGGTAGGGCTTCTGTGCCTTGAGTTCTTCACCGCTGCTCCTTTCCAAGTAGCTGAGAGAAGGCCATGTTGTCTAAGCTGACATGGAAGAATGCTCTTCTTCCCCCCCTTTTCATTTTGTTTTGGGGAATGAGAGTTTCCACGCAATATTTGGTTGCAAGAAAGAGGTTGCAGGCTATGAGCGTTTATAGAGGACCTTCTTGATGTGGGGATGATGAGGATGATAATGCAGCTTAGGAACCCCCAGACAATAACAATGATGGGGAGATCCACAGTGCCTGGAACAATGCAGCTGATTTGCTGTCTGTGCCATTAATTAAATGCTCCCATGAGCACCTTCTTTGAGCAGGTGCCTCCTTTAGTCTCTTGACTCTGGAAGTAGCCAGGGAGTAACACTCAATTCGAGGAGCAGGAGGAATTATTCTGAGCTCTTCCATGCTCACAAGGAAACTTCCTCTTATTGTTGAAATCACCCACCAGTGGTTGATTCCTACAAAGGATGGGAGCCGGGCTAAGGGCCTTTGGTGGTCTCCCTCACTGATCCGGAAGACAAGCTCTCCACCCAGTCCCAACAGTGGTGTAGCTCCCCTGTCCACTACCTGAGATAGGTCAGCCACCAAGGTCCCTAAGGCTGTTTTCAGACAAGAAATGGGTTAGAACCAAGAGTGAAATGGACCAAGATCATTTGTACCACCCAAGACCATTTTGACCGGCGCATCATCATGATCCGGAGCTCCCAAAAAGGGACCATTATCAAGGCAGGAGAGACCCAAAGAGGCGTTTTTGCAACAGTGGTTTTACAGTGAACTCATCCACTGCACCCCACACCTTAGCCCACCTTCAACAACCAGGTGCCCTCTATGACTACAACTCCCATCAACCCCATCAAGCACGGCTTTTCTGTCTGGGGAAGATGGGAGATGTAGCCCAAAACATCTAGAGAGTGTAGTGGGGAATTCCCCAGACTCATTTGGATTGCCAATAAAGACTCCAGCCAAAATATAGGAGCAAAACAGCAGCCCGTAGGCCTGATCTTTATTGTTGCAACAAGACTTCAAACTACCGCATAGCAGCAGAGAGAAGCCCCGAGCAAAGGCTGGCTCCCCTTTTTATACGTTTCTGAAAGTTACTGGTCCTGTTAGCTAGGGATCATGGGAGTTGTAGTCCCAAAACATCTGGAGGGCCGAAGTTGCCTATGCCTGTTCTAAAGCTAGAGCTGAGGCTGGTTTGACGGCTGCAGTACCAGTATAGCCCTTGGTAGGGGGCGCTGTTTCATGTCTAGGCATACTCTTCTCCAATAGGCTGGGATTTAAGTTGCTGTGAAGGTTATGGGTTTTGATTGGTTGCTAGTTTTACAGTTATTTAAATGGTGGCTGCGGATTGGCTATGCGCCTCGTGAATGGAAAGGTCTGAGTTTGGTACGGCAAGCGGTCTACCCATGTCTACAGGTGTGCTTTGGATAGAGACGGGGAAAGGAGGCATTAACAGGGGGTGTGAATGGGGCATTTGAGGTGGAGTGGCCCTGCTTCTTGGAGGGCTGCCCACCCACCCCCTTTCCTTCCTATGAATTCTGGTAACAAGTGGCTCCTGGTTAGCTAAGGCTGCCCTCCCCTCATGAAGAGAAGCATCTGTCAACACCCTCCACCCATTTTGTGAGGCCTCGCAATGTCCTCTTTTAATACCCAGGGAGTCATCAGGCTTGCAGCTGACCTCAAATATTGGTTTGTTTTATTTTTATTTCAAGGTGATACATAATGTGAAATGGGGGGTGGGGGTGGAATCAATAAATAAAACCAATTTAAGCATAATAAAGTATGACCTTGTTGTGCCCATAAAAGGAATGAGTAAGCATCCGAGAATAAACCCAAATTGCACCCCTCTCACTTTATGGTGCATTTAAGTCCTTTTTGGTGAGTTAAAGGGGCTGGAGTAATATCACTTTGTCATATTCTTCTGCATTCCTTTCATCTTTAGTAATTTAGCTGATTATATCTCAAAGGTGAAGACTCACCAGTCTAAAATCAATGACAGTTTGTATCATTTGGACAGCAATCTTTTATTTGGAACGGTAAACACCATGTACTGGAAAATTAAAAATCATCTAGGTCCAAGCTATCTGAAAGACCAGGTGATTTTGGAACTGCCTGTCTAGGGAAGTTAGACCAGGCTCCCTCCTCGTTGTCATTCTGCCAGCAGATGAAGACCTTCTTGTTTTCCAACAGTCTCTTGGGGACTGGCTGTTTTTACTCAAAAGAGTGGTGCTGTGCTCTTCGCTCCACGAAGCAGCATTATACCTGCAGAACCTCCTGCCTGAGAAGCTTCTCCATCTGCTCCCTTCAAGGTGGTCTCATGAGCCCCCCACATCCAGCCAGCCAGCCAGCCAAATCTCTCAGGAAGGCAAACTTGAAACACCTGAGAGGCTATTTAGCAGGTGAGAGGAGGAAGCCCAGGCGCTCCCACCAGGGCCTCAGCTTCTGGGGATCTTTGCTGGGAGGTTGGCAAAGGAAGCCTATAAAGGCTGTTGCCTGCCCTTCACAGATGCCCCCTTGTAGAATCGGTATCATCAGGACCCCATAAGGACTCTGCCTCTCCACTGCTTGCCGGGTGAGTTTTTCTAATACAAAGTGAGTCAGCACTTCAAGCTTCCTTTGGTGGCCACCAGCGCAGCCTCCACAACATAAGAAGAGTCTGCTGGATCAGGCCAGTGGTTCATCTGGTCCAGTATCCTGTTCTGACAGTGGCTGGACCGTTGCCCATTATGGGAAACCCGCAAGCAGCATTTGAGCACCAGAGCCCGCTCCCCAGCAGCTGGTTTTCAGAAGCATTGCTGCCTCCAGCTGTGGATTTGCAGAGCAGAGCCATCCTGGCTAGGAGCCATAGATTTTCTTCTCCTCCTCCATGAAGGATATCCGTCTCATAGAATCATAGAATCATAGAGTTGGAAGAGACCCCAAGGGCCGTCCAGTCCAACCCCCTGCCAAGCAGGAAACACCATCAAAGCATTCCTGACAGATGGCTGTCAAGCCTCCGCTTCAAGACCTCCAAAGAAGGAGACTCCACCACACTCCTTGGCAGCAAATTCCACTGTCCAACAGCTCTTACTGTCAGGAAGTTCTTCCTAATGTTTAGGTGGAATCTTCTTTCTTGTAGTTTGAATCCATTGCCCCGTGTCCGCTTCTCTGGAGCAGCAGAAAACAACCTTTCTCCCTCCTCTATATGACATCCTTTGATATATTTGAACATGGCTATCATATCACCCCTTAACCTTCTCTTCTCCAGGCTAAACATACCCAGCTCCCTAAGCCGTTCCTCATAAGGCATCGTTTCCAGGCCTTTGACCATTTTGGTTGCCCTCCTCTGGACACGTTCCAGCTTGTCAGTATCCTTCTTGAACTGTGGTGCCCAGAACTGGACACAGTATTCCAGGTGAGGTCTGACCAGAGCGGAATATAGTGGTACTATTACTTCCCTTGATCTAGATGCTATACTCCTATTGATGCAGCCCAGAATTGCATTGGCTTTTTTAGCTGCTGCATCACACTGTTGACTCATGTCAAGTTTATGGTCTACCAAGACTCCTAGATCCTTTTCACATGTACTGCTCTCAAGCCAGGTGTCACCCATCCTGTATTTGTGCCTTTCATTTTTTTTGCCCAAGTGTAGTACTTTACATTTATCCCTGTTAAAATTCATCTTGTTTGCTTTGCCTCTATTCATTCACAAGGTTGTGCCTTGTGTATCTGCTTTTCTTTTTTTTCCCCAAAGAATTTATTAGGGTTTTCAAAAGAGAAAATTAAGAAATATACAACATATAACAACAAACAACTACAAACAATACAAAATACATAAGAAAAAAGAAAAAAGATACTTGTGTATCTGCTTTTCTTCCTGATCCCTGTGGGACAATGGAGAGGAAGGAATTCAGTTCACCTTTTGTCTAATGATGAACTTCCTTAATTTGCACTGAGCTGAAATAGAGCCGTCCTTTGAAATTCTCTGAGTTTTGCATTCCAGCTCCATGGCCAAGAAATATGTATACTGATTGTTTTAACTGTTTTTAATATTGACTTTTAAATTAACTTAACTTTCCCTATGAAGTGTGGGTAATAAACTGAAATAACAGCACCAACATATTACTGAAAATAATATACAAAAATGCATTGTAATAAGAAAAAGGGTTTTCAAAAAATGTGCCTATTGGACAACATTTTGTATAAATGGGTCTGTTAGGAGAAACATGCACTAAAATCCTGCTGAATATTCTTTTTCTTTCTTTAAAAAAATTATTCAGTTTTACATTTAACATTTACACTCATTCTTAAATCATAATAATAGAAATGTAGGTTTCCCTGAATCCTTGGACTTCTTTCCACCCCTCCATGGGTTCCATTGTTAATCTTTTCCCACCTGCATCATATAATGTTTTCCATTTCCCCTTAAAATTCAGTTCATACATTGCAATTGTTGTCACAATCCTGCCAAAAATCCCGATGAATATTCATAACGACTTCTTTAATATTATTTTTTTTTTAATGCAAATGAAGTTGGAAGCAGCAATGATTCGGAATCTCAGTTGTTGAAACTGTAGGAGGGGAGGGGGCCCTTGTGCTTGGATCCTTGTCAGGATCTTCCCCAGTACTGCTCACGAGTAACAACAGAGCCTCTTTTGAAAACTGAAGCTATTTATTAAGCATTGCTATTTACAAGCGGAGATAGTCAAATACATGACTGTTCAATCACTAACAGAATCCGGAAGTACATTCCTTCGGCTTCCCGCCCAACACCAGATTTTTGGCACCTTGAAACGATGTCTCCTGGGTCCTCTAGCCCCCCTGCGCAGTGCCTGTGTCGGAAGCTGTGAGCTTCTGTCCGATCTTGTCTGGCGGTGGTGCTGGGTCTTTCAGCAGTGTCATGGTGCCCTTGCTCCGCTCCCTCGCTTGGACAAATCCTGTGATAAGCTGGATGAGGAGGAAGAAGAAGAAGAAGAGTTTGGATTTGATATCCCGCTTTATCACTACCGGAAGGAGTCTCAAAGCGGCTAACATTCTCCTTTCCCTTCCTCCCCCACAACAAACACTCTGTGAGGTGAGTGGGGCTGAGAGACTTCAGAGAAGTGTGACTGGCCCAAGGTCACCCAGCAGCTGCATGTGGAGGAGCAGAGACGTGAACCCGGTTCCCCAAATTAAGAGACTACCGCTCTTAACCACTACACCACACTGGAGTCCGTTTGCAAATGTGGTTCGGGTTCCCTATAGCTTCGTGAGCTTTCTTCCTTTGAAGAGCAGCTCTCCCTGCCCTGCTCCTGAGCAGGGCTTCCTCTCTCCCTCTCCTCATGAGTAGCTGGGCTACTCCTGACAGATCCTGCTTGCGGATTTCTCATAATGGGCATCTGGTTGGTCACTGTGAGACCAGGGTGATGAGCCCCATTGGCCTGATCCAGCAGGGTCTTCTTGTGTTTTTTACGTGCAAATGTGAAGAACTGAAGTGAAGATTGGAAAAATGAGAAACTGAGCCAATCCAAAATGGAGAGATTTGTCCCTCCGTATGTGGGGCTGGACCTTGGAGAGTCCACAGGTTCCCCCAGTATATATTTCTTCTCTCATTGCTGGAGCTCCATGCATAGCACCAGCAAAGCTCTCTGTGCAGAGTCACAGAGGATGCTAGCGCAGGGAGCATTACCACCCACTACCATCCCATATTTGATAACCAAGCGTCTGGAAATCAAGCCTTCTAAGGGATGGTTGAGGGAGTTGGGTATGGCAAAGGGGAGACTGAGAGCTGATAGGATGGTCACCTTCAAATATCAGAAGGTGGAGCAAGCTTGTTTCCTTCTGCTCCAAAGGGCAGGACCTGAAGCAACGGATTCAAATTGCAGGAAAGGAGGTTCCGACTAAACGTTAGGAAGAACTTTCTGAGGGTAAGAGCTGTATGACAGTGGAACAGACTCCCTCAGAAGGGAGACTGGAAGGCCACCTGTCAGGAATTCTTCAGCCGGGACTCCTGCTTTGATGGAGATTGAAACAGATGACCCTTGGGCTGTCGTTCAACTCTACCGTTCTGTTATTCTATGACCTCATAAACTGGATGTTTTTAAATGGATATTGAATGGCTAACCTACTGGGGTTATTTAACTGGGATTCCTGTATTGCAGGGGGTTGGGCTAGATGACTCTGGGGATCCCTTCCAACTCTGCAATTCCACGATCTTCTCATGTCACCTTAGTGTGTGTCTGTTTTTCTCCTCTGGTTTTCAGGAGTGGATCATCTGCCTCTGATGAAGCCGGTTCCTCATGGCCCTGGCCAACCTGACCCACTCCTGGCCTCCTACGTTCTTCCTGCAAGGCATCCCAGGGCTGGAAGCCTACCACATGTGGCTCTCTGTGCCAGTGTCCTGCATCTACGTGGTGATCATTGCTAGGAACTGCACCATCCTCCTGGTGGTGGCCACGGAGCCAGCTCTCCACAGGCCCATGTGCTACTTCCTCTGCATGCTGGCAGCTATTGACCTGGCAGCCTCCACCTCCGCCCTACCCAAGATGCTCTGCATCTTCTGGTTCCAGGGCGGGGAGATCCAGGCCGGTGCCTGCCTGGCCCAGATGTTCTTCATCCACGCCTTGTGCATGATGGAGTCGGCGGTGCTGCTGGGGATGGCATTGGACCGCTATGTGGCCATCTGCTTCCCGCTCAGGTACAGCTCACTCTTCTCCAGCTCGCTGGTGGCCAAGATGGCTGTGGCCGGCATGGTCAGGGGAACGCTGCTGATGGCACCTTGCCCTTTCCTGATCCGGAGGCTGTCCTACTGCCGGACCAACGTCATTCGCCACACGTACTGTGAGCACATGGCAGTGGTCAAGCTGGCCTGTGGGGACACCAGCATCAACCGCACCTATGGGCTGAGTGTGGCTCTGATCGTCATCGGAGGAGACCTTCTCTGCATCGGGCTCTCCTACTTCTTCATTGTCCGTGCGGTGCTCCGTCTCTCTTCCCGCGAGGCGAGGCACAAGGCTTTTGGCACCTGCGGCTCCCACCTCTGTGTCATCTTGATCTCCTACAGCCCTGCCCTCTTCTCCTTCTTCACCCACCGCTTTGGCCACGCCGTGGCCCCCCATATCCACATCCTGCTGGCCAACCTCTACCTCCTCTTCCCTCCCATGCTGAACCCCATTGTGTACGGAGTGAGGACCAAGGAGATCCGGGAACGGGTCACCAGGGTTTTCCTCCCAGGCAGGGTCATGGTGAAACTCAGGCTGAGTTGAGACTGAATCCCTCCCCCCCCCAACGCCAACCCTACCTGGCAGGAAGGGCCCTGGCAAACTGAGCTGGAGTCAGGTGGGTTAAGATCTGCATATCTGGCTCTTCAGCTCTGGGGGAAATTCAAAAAGCTTTGGCAGAGGGCCTCATCTAGGCTTTCAGGAGATGGCTGGAGGTAGAGAAGCTATTTTGCGAACATTTGTAGCTGGTTGGATTGGGTCAACCACCTTTCCTGTACTGCAAACCAGGTGCCCCAAATAAGTTCTTCTGCAGCTCAGAATGCAAGGAAAAGAAAGTTATTGATGGCTGCTAGCTCTGATAGGTATGCATTGCCTTGGTTAGAGGCAGTGATGCTTCTGAATCCCTGTTGCCTGGAAACCTGAGGAGGGGAGAGGGCTGCTCTTGTGCCCAGGTCCTGCTTGTGGGTTTCCCATAATGGTCACCTGCTCACCCACTGTGAGAACAGGATGCCGGACTAGAGGCGCCACTGGCCTGACCCCAAAATGGTCTCCTTGTCTTCACAGCTCAACCCCAGTCTGCACCTGCGTTGGAATTGTTTTCAATATGTCTTTATTGTTTGCTGCCCTGGTCTCCTTAGGGAGGAAATGTGGAATACAAATTAAACCGGTAAATGTGTCGGAAGGGGGCTCTTTGTGCGTGCAGATGTCTGAGTGTGGAGGTCCTTTACACAATGGTGGATTCTGGCTCCAGTGAAAACTCCCCACACTGGGAAACCCATGCATGCATATGTCAGAATGCATCTAGAGCCGCTTCTGATGTATGACAAACACAATATGGCAAGGAAGAGGAAGAAATTAGCCTGAATGGTCCCACAAGCCCTGTTCTCTCAGTGTAAGGTGTGTGTGTGTGTGTGTGTGTGTGTGTGTGTGTGTGTGTGAACTAATCCCGAATGCGGCAGCTAGACTGGTGATTGGGAGCAGCTGCCGAGACCACATAACACTGGTCTTGAAAGACCTACATTGGCTCCCAGTACGTTTCCAAGCACAATTCAAAGTGTTGGTGCTGACCTTTAAAGCCCTAAATGGCCTCGTCCAGTATACCTGAAGGAGCGTCTCCACCCCCATCGTTCAGCCCGGACACTGAGGTCCAGCAGCCGAGGGCCTTCTGGCAGTTCCCTCGCTGCGAGAAGCCAAGTTACAGGGAACCAGGCAGAGGGCCTTCTCGGTAGTGGCACCCACCCTGTGGAACACCCTCCCACCAGATGTCAAAAGAAACAACTACCAGACCTTTAGAAGACATCTGAAGGCAGCCCTGTTTAGGGAGGCTTTTAATGTTTAATAGATTATTGCATTTTAATGTTCTGTTGGAAGCCGCCCAGAGTGGCTGGGGAAACCCAGCCAGATGGGGCAGGGTATAAATATTATTATTATTATTATTATTATTATTATTATTATTATTATTATCCCCAGCCGTTTGTAAAAAGACTTTTTCCCTTTCTCTGCTGGAGAAAACAGTTCATCTGGAGTTCAAGGGTTCAGGCTGATACCCCCTTTGAAGTATCAGCCGCAGCCATACACACACACACCATCTTCAGAAGAAACAGAAAGCTAAAATGAGACTTTTAGGAGTGCTTTATAGAATATATTTACAGCTAACCCTAACCGTAGGTAGCATTATATTTTAAAGTTGATAACAATTAAAAGGTATAATGTTATGTATTGAAGTTCTCACCCTAGGCCACTAGGGGTGTGTGTATATAGTTCATTCTGCTGCAGTTTTCACTCAGGTCCGCACATGCAAATGAGGGATTGAAAAGTGACGTTCAGGGATTGGGTAACTACAGAAAGTTGTTACTGTTGCATTGTAGCTGAGTTCTATATAAACCCTTCAGTTAAGTCCTGTTCCAGGCTGAGAATAAACAGAGCTGCTTGGAGAATCACTGTGTTGTCTGCTATGTCCACCCACTATTTAATATATAATGTAGGCTAGATAATGTTTTGCAGGTAATCTAGCTGAGTATAGAATAATCAATGCAGCTGTGCAAAAACCCTGAAAACTTCTTGCAGTAAGGCTGTGAGCAAGCCAACAGTTGAATCCCTGTAGGAATCCTCGCATGTTAAGTGTAACACAGCATGCTAGAAAGCTGGGAAGCCGGCCAATTGTTATCTCTGGCAAAAGATCTAAGTAAGGATAAAAGAGCTCATTTTAAGATCAAGGTCTCTGGTATGATTGCCAAATGTATATATCAAACAGTTCCTTGATCCTGTGATTTAACTTAAATCAGAATCTTGGCTCAAAAATGCTCTCCTTCCTTCCTTCCTTCCTTCCTTCCTTCCTTCCTTCCTTTTTTCTTTGTTTGCTGCTGCATCACCCTGTGGACTCAGGTTCAGCTTGTGTTCCCCCAAGACCCCTAGATCCTCTTCACATGTACTGCTAGTACACCAGGTGTCCCCCATCTTATACTTGTGCATCTGGTTCTTCCTGCCTGAGTGCAGAACCTGACATTCGTCCCTAATGAAAAACATATTGTCAGTTTGGGCCCAGTTCTTCTGTCTTCTGTGGCATTAGCTACCCCTCCCAGTTTGGCGTCACCTGCAAATTGAATGAGCATCCCCTCAGTTCCTTCATCCAAGTTGTTTATAAAGATATTGAACAAGCCAAGGAGAGAACCCTGCGGCACCCCGCTTGTCACTTTTCCCCAGGATGATGAGGAACCATTAAGGAGTACTATTTGGGTTCGGTCAGTCAGCTACAAATCTACCTAACGGTTTCTACCCGTGGGCTGTGAGGCTGCTGAATGGAAGACAGCAAAATCTCAGCTGACGTTCGGGGTTGGAGGTTGTACGACAGCACATAGAGTGTAACAAGGACTGAGAGATTGTGGGGGAGGTGAAAGGCTTCTGGGATATGATTTATAATGAAATGAAGAAAATGTTGAAATATACATTTGCTAAAAAAAACCAGAAGCCTTATTACTGGGCATTATTGGTACAGACATTAAAAAACAAGATTTAAACTTTTCCAATATGCAGTGAATGTGGTGAGAATCTTAATAGCACAAAAATATAAACAAGAAGAAACACCGACAAAGGAAGAATGGACAGAGAAATTACTGAAGTATGCGGATTTGGACAAAATGACGGGAAGAATCCAAGAACAGTGGGACCAGAAATTCATCAAAGACTGGACTAAATTTATGAATTATTTAAAAGACAATGGTATTCAATCAAATACGTTGATAGGACTGCAAGAAGCTTTGTAGATTATCGAAGAAATGTCGTTGTAAATATGAAATTATAGTGATTAAGTTGGATATGATGATTTAAAGCAATGATTGAGTTAAGAAGTATAGTATAAAGTAATAGATATTAGAAAATCATGTGGAGGGTTTGAGGGAAGTCACGGCCCTAAAAGGCCAAAATGTTAAATGAATGGAAAAGATAAATGTGAAAGTTTTTCTCAATGTATTTATATATAATAATAATAATAATAATAATAATAATAATAATAATAATAATAAGAGAGAGAGAGATTGTGGGGGAGAGTGACAATAAACATGTGGTACAGTGACAATAAAAGTATTTCTATTTCTCATTCAACCCACATTTTACCAGCTTCCTTGTGAGAAACTAAACACAGTTTCCTTGGAGGAAATGAAACACAGGAAAATATGAGATCATTGGGGGCACACTATGGAATTAAACTCTGAATAAAGCATTATTTCCATATGGGAAGAGTGAACTTTGGAGTGGAACGAGTGGGGCCTTCCTTACCTTGACTTCCTCAGAGGTTCTTCATTGAGATCATTCTGAGGATCCTGCTGTAGATCTGCTTTGTTTTGATGCTGTAGATGATGGGGTTCATCAGGGGTGGCAGGAGGATGTAGACATTGCCCATGATGACGTGGAGGAGGGCAGGTGCATGCTGTCCAAACCGGTGTACGATGGAGAGCCCAAGCACCGGGACGTAGAAGACCAGGACGGCACAGATGTGGGAGACGCAGGTGCCCAGGGCCTTGCGGTGGCCCTGGTTGTCAGAGGCCATGCCCAGGACAGTCCTCAGGATGAGGCCATAGGAGATGAGGATGAAGAGCAGGTCAGAACCCATGGTCAGGAGGATGAGGATGAGGGCATAGAAGCTGCTGAAAGTTGTGTCAGTGCACGCCATGCGGAGCAAGTCCTGGTGCAGGCAGTATGAATGGGAAAGGGTAGCATCTGGGCAGAAGGGGAACTTCAGGAAGAAAGGCAAGGGCGGCATAAGGAGAGCAGTGCTTCTTAGCAGGAGGACCAGCCCGATTCTGGCCACCCTGCTGGAGTTCAGCAGCGCTGCGTACCTCAGAGGAGAGCAGATGGCCAGGAATCGGTCCAGGGCCATGGCAAAGAGCACAGCTGACTCCATGAAGGAGCAGGAGTGGATGAAGAAGATCTGAGCTATGCAGCAGGGCTTCCTGATCTTCTTCAGCTGGAACCAGAGGACCCCCAGCACTGTGGGCGCCGTGGCGAGGCAGAGACCCAGGTCAGTGGTGGCCAGCATGGCCAGGAAGTAGTACATGGGCTGGTGCAGACTGGACTCCGTCCGTATGATGTAGAGGATGGTGCAGTTTCCCAGGATGGCTGCCAGGTAGGCAAAAAAGATGGGGATCCCAATCCAGCCATGAACAGCCTCCAGCCCAGGGAAGCCCCTCAGGGCAAATTCTGTGGTCGTGAGGTTGGCAGGAGGAATGGACATTGCCATGAGGAACTTCGAGGAATGGCTGCCACTTCGGAGTAGAATACTCCATGCGCGGCTCACAATAAATCTTATCATGGGCCTGTTTCCACTTCAAAGTGTGGTGTAGTGGTTAAGAGCAGTAGACTCGTAATCTGGGGAACCGGGTTCTATTCCCTGCTCCTCCACATGCAGCTGCTGGGTGACCTTGGGCTAGTCACACTTCTCTGAAGTCTCTCAGCCCCACTCACCTCACAGAGTGTTTGTTGTGGGGGAGGAAGGGAAAGGAGAATGTTAGCCGCTTTGAGACTCCTTCGGGTAGTGATAAAGCAGGATATCAAATCCAAACTCCTCCTCCTCCTCCTCTTCTTCTTCTTCTTCTTCTTCTTCTTCTTCTTCTTCGGCAATTAACAAGCTCCTAGAAGTTCCTTGTCTCCTATTAATGGGACAACGGAAATGGATTTTCTGTGCCCTAATGGCGGCCAAGAGATTGATATTGAGGAATTGGAAAAAATAAAGATACGAAATCAATGGGCTGATGATATGACACCACTGGCAATTTATGAACGGGCTGCTTAGAGGCACAGGCTCCATATGGATAAATGTGGTGACATTTGGAATGAGTTTATACAAAATGCAGTAGGCGATTAGCATTTACATAAGCACTAGGACAATAACACTATACCAATTTATACAACAATGTATGGGAATATCGTATAGTGGTACCTTGATTTTTGAACGCCTGAGTTGATGAACATTTCGGTTTTTGAACGCCGTAAACCTGAAAGTAAATGCTTTGGTTTTCAAAAGCGCCTCGGAAGTTGAACATTCTACGCGGCTTCCATATTGAGTTTTCCGTACTGAGATTTCTGTATTGAGGCTTCCGTATTGAGTTTTCAGTTTCAGAAGTTGAGCGGTCTTCCGGAATGGATTACATTGAAAAACAGAGCTACCACTGTATATACTTCTTCTTCTTCTTCTTCTTCTTCTTCTTCTTCTTCTTCTTCTTCTTCTTCTTCTTCTTCTTCTATATTTACATTTTTATATGTGCCTTTGTTGTTTTTCTCCCTCTCACTTTTCCTTCTTTTTTCCCGTATCACTTTATTTCTTTTAACTGAAATCACCTTAATAAAATATTAATATTATAAAAATAAATAATTAGAATAAAATAAAAGAATAATAAAGGAGCACAATTCAAAGTGTTGGTGCTGACCCTAAATGGCCTCGGTCCAGTATATCTGAAGGAGCGTCTCCACCCCCATCGATCTACCCGGACACTGAGGTCCAGCGCCGAGGGCCTTCTGGTGGTTCCCTCATTATGAGAAGCCAAGTTACAGGGAACCAGGCAGATGGCCTTCTCGGTAGTGGCACCCGCCCTGTGGAACGCCCTCCCACCAGATGTCAAGGAAATAAACAACTACCAGACTTTTAGAAGACATCTGAAGGCTGTCTAGGGAAGCTTTTAATGTCTGATGAATTATTGCATTTTAATATTGTGTTGGAAGCCGCCCAGCAAGGCCGTCTCATCATAGGGCCTGGGTGGCACGGCATGCCAGGGCGCCGGGCCCCCAGGGGCGCCCCCGCGAGCCCGCCGGCATACCGTGCGCCCCCTCCCCAACCTGTCCCCGCCCCCACGGGTGGGCAGGCGGGCGTTCGCATGCCGGCGGGCAGGCTGCAACCCGGCCGCCCTCCGGGGCCCCAGCTGAAGCGCTGGGAAGGGCGCACAAAGCCCTGTGCCGCTCCAGCACCACGCTCCTCATCCCCCACTTGCCCACCCCCCCCAAGGGGTGGCCAGCATGGGAGGAAGGCAGGCGGAGAGGCGGCATGCGGGGGGCGCCAAGGGATCGTTGCGCCACGGTGGCCGATCCCTTTAAGACGGCCCTGCCGCCCAGAGTGGCTGGGGAGGCCCAGCCAGATGGGCGGGTATAAATAAATTATTATTATTATTATGGCTGCCACTTCCTCCACAAAGAGGACAGAGTTAAGTACCACCATCAGAATCCACTGTGGGGACATTCCACTGCCAGAGTTTAAGATTTTGCAGCTTATGTATCTTAACTGAAAATGAGGGGCTGCCAGATTTCCTCCCTCCACTCGACCCACTAAGCTCTTTGCCAAGTCACCTTCTCCCAACTCCTGGCCCACCCCTCCTCCCTTTACATCTCATTCCCACCCTGCTTTACCCCTCTCCTATCCTGGCTCTCCTTCCCTCCTCTCACAGCTCACCCCCACCCCCACCTCCTCTTAAAGGAAGCGGAGGCACTTGGGAGAGTGTTTTTCTGAAGGGCCTGTCGTCCCCCATTAAAAGCTTAATGTATTGGGTTAGGCAGTTATGCCAAACCACTCTGAATAAACTCTCCCCCCCCCCGGTGCTAGGGATTGGCCAGGGGGGCGCCAGAAGGTGATCTCGCCTAAGGCACAAAAAACCCTAGCACTGGCCCTGCATAAAATCATTATCCAAAGGAGAGAAGAGCCAGAAGAAGAAATAACAAGAACGTTGCTGAAAGGTCACATGACCATATAGGAAAGGTGCTGTTCTCCTTGCCCACCTTGCTTCGCTTCTGCACATGGAACAGAATATCACACAGGTCTTATAGGTATTCAACTGGTCCCAGTCTAAAGCTTAAAGCTTTTCTGTGTCAAAATTTGTGCCTGACATCTGCCCAGAAACAAACTGATAACTGGTGCAGTAGATCTCCACATTGCAAGTGCCATTCCATCGGTACACTGTTCCTTTCACTACAGCTTGTGTTCATTATTTTTTGGGGGGTGTGGGGCTGGTGCAAACTCTGCAGCTAAAGGGGCTGGCTCTCTGCACACTCCACAGTCATGTTTTGGTTGCACCTACCTTGTTTCCAAGGATGCCGCCCTCGCCACTCCAGACTGGGGATGGAAGAAGCCCTTGTCTCTAGCTGAACCCTGGAAAAGCTACACCCTAAGCAGGCACCGCAAACATGCATTGACGTTCTTCAACAGATATGGTGCATCAAATGGCAGAGAATCTACATGGTCCCTGAAAATGCATCAGGTGACAGGACGTGGACACCAGGAAGTATCTATGGAGAACTCTCTGGGACTTTATCTCACATGGGTGCTAGCATCAGAAACATCAGGTCAACGGTGACCACGGTTCAGATCCAGAAGATTGGTTGGCAGAAGGAACCATTCATCTGTGGGCTGATCTCTCTTTCTCTCTTTTTGGGGGGATTTTGTGTAACTGTGTGGTGGTTCTGCCCATCAGAAGCAGAAGCTCCATTCCCCGTTCATATTCCTCCTTGGTTCCAGTCAACTGAGGAGAGAGAGAGATGTCTTAAGAGTTGCCTAAGCTGCAGGCTTCTGTTCCCTGTAGGACACCTACCTTCCATAGCACCAGAGAGCTGCTGCTCCAGCTCCCTGGGTGTGCTTCTAGCGTGGAGGCATATGTGATGTCTGGTGTGATGTCATCTTGGGATCTTCAGGCAATATGTGAGGTGAGGACAGTCACAAGGGAGAGGGCAGCTGCTGATTTGTTCTCTGTGCCACTTAGCCCTCTTCCCAAGGGTATCTGTAGGAGTTTGATTTTTAAGAGACTTTAATCAGGCACCACAATCTGGTCCTACAAAACTTCACCATCACTCTATATATTTTGCTTCTGCTACTAATAAAAAGGTAAAGGACCCCTGAAAGTTAAGTCCAGTCGCAAACGACTCTGGGCTTGCAGGGCTCATCTCGCTTTACTGGCTGAGGGAGCCAGTGTTTGTCCGCAGACAGTTTTTCCGGGTCATGTGGCCAGCATGACTAAGCCACTTCTGGCGAACCAGAGCAGCGCACGGAAACGCCGTTTACCTTCCTGCCAGAGCGGTACCTATTTATCTACTTGCACTTTGGTGTGCTTTCGAACTGCTAGGTTGGCAGGAGCTGGGGGAGCAACAGGAGCTCACCCCGTCACAGGGATTCGAACCGCCGAACTTCTGATCGGCAAGCCCTAGACTCTGTGGTTTAACCCACAGTGCCACCCACGTCCCTCTACTACTAATAACTAATGATTAATAATATTGTTCTGCAATAATGTTTTATTCCTCTTGGCTTTCTTGTTTGTGTTTTGAAAAGATCGGGTCATGGTCAGACCACACCTGGAATACTGTGTCCAGTTCTGGGCACCACAGTTCAAGAAGGATACTGACAAGCTGGAACGTGTCCAGAGGAGGGCAACCAAAATGGTCCAAGGCCTGGAAACGATGCCTTATGAGGAGCCAGTGTGGTGTAGTGGTTAAGAGCAGTAGACTCGTAATCTGGGGAACCGGGTTCACGTCTCCGCTCCTCCACATGCAGCTGCTGGGTGACCTTGGGCTAGTCACACTTCTCTGAAGTCTCTCAGCCCCACTCACCTCACAGAGTGTTTGTTGTGGGGGAGGAAGGGAAAGGAGAATGTTAGCCGCTTTGAGACTCCTTCGGGTAGTGAAAAGCGGGATATCAAATCCAAACTCCTTCTTCTTCTTCTTCTTCTTCTTCTTCTTCTTCTTCTTCTTCTTCTTCTTCTTCTTCTTCTTCTTCCTTATGAGGAATGGCTTAGGGAGCTGGGTATGTTTAGCCTGGAGAAGAGAAGGTTAAGGGGTGATATGATAGCCATGTTCAAATATATAAAAGGATGTCATATAGAGGAGGGTGAAAGGTTGTTTTCTGCTGCTCCAGAGAAGCGGACACGGAGCAATGGATTCAAACTACAAGAAAGAAGATTCCACCTAAACATTAGGAAGAACTTCCTGACAGTGAGAGCTGTTGGACAGTGGAATTTGCTGCCAAGGAGTGTGGTGGAGTCTCCTTCTTTGGAGGTCTTTAAGCGGAGGCTTGACAGCCATCTGTCAGGAATGCTTTGATGGTGTTTCCTGCTTGGCAGGGGGTTGGACTGGGATGGCCCTTGGGGTCTCTTCCAACTCTAGGATTCTATGATTCTATGACACTGTTGCTCTTGAACAAACATTCTGCCTCCCACTATGGGGTTTGATTTCACACCTTGTGGAGGAATGGGGAGTACATGACCATACACTCAGGGGATTGTGGAGGAAGGAAGGAGCCTGGATCCACCTTCTCTTTAGGATTAATACGTCATTGGAATGGAGAGAATTGGACAAACAGTTGACTTCTTGTGAATTTTTGAAGGTTTGGTAAGTGTAAGGGAATGGTCAGGTTTGTTGTCCTGGCCTTAGTTGGAGGCTGCAATGGGGACTTCAGATTTTCAAGGCATTGCAACTGCCCCCCCCAGCCCCGTGGTGCAGGGAACCAGGGCACCAAGGTCTGAAGGGCGCCAAGCAGAGTGTCCAGGAAGGAGAGTTGGAGTCCGGGGAGAGCAGAGCCCTTCTGAATGAGGAGTGGGCTGGCGAGCTTCTCCCCTTCCCCAGTGCGCTGCTGAGGGAGGAGGAGGAGGAGGAGGAGGAGAGTCTACCACCCACCCACCTCCCCACCCCGCACTGCTGGAGGACCATGCTAGGAAAAAAGGCCACACTTCCCAAACTTCCTGCCCCACATTCCTCAACATCCAGCTGCTGAGCTTGGGCCAAGTGTGAGGAGCGAGGAGAGAGCCACCTCAGGAGCAGGTGGAGTCCGGGACCCTCCTCCAGTCTGCTGGGACTTCGCCTGTTCTCCAGGAATTCTCAAAGATTACTGCCAGTGGTTCTGAAATCACCACTGCCAGTTCTTTTAATACTCTTGGATGTAGTTCATCAGGCCCTGGAGACTTGAATACATCTAAACTAGCCAAGTATTCTTGTATTACCTCCTTACTTATTCTGGGCTGTGTTTCTTCTCAATGCAGGGCTAGACCCCACAACCCTGAGATTAAGAGTCTCGTGCTCTTCCAACTAAGCTTTCCTCATCCCATACCAATCTCAGGGGCCCAAAACACAATTAGTGGTTTCCATCCAAAGCCTCGCTCTGGCCTCCTTGTGGAGGACCCCCACCCCGCGTGCCTGGAGATTTGTGCAGCTATCCAGAGGGGAATGCTCTGCTTGGCAGAGAACTGGACAGCTGAGAAGAGGAGAGGGTTATAAATGCCTCTGCAACTGGGAGCAGCTCTTGCAAAGCCATTTGTGTATCATGTCAAGTCTGAGCCAGTGAAATGAATGGAGACCTTTGTGTGCCTCGGCTCTTGGTGAGTTGACCTTACTGGAGAAGAAGCTCAAAGCCTGGCCTTTCAGGGGTGAGAAAAAGACCCAGCTGCTTGCATGTGAATGAGGGGAGCATGACAGAAAATGAAAAGAGGCCAGGCTGAGGAAAAAGTCCCGATGTTGTGGACTGCTTTGTGCTAGAAGAATTCCCAAGTCTTGGGAATCTCCCTTAAGGATTTGACCCTGCTGTCCCCTTCTCCAGGTAATCTTGGGTTCCTGGGATGGCCATCTATCAACAATGCTTTAGTTGTGATTCCTGCCTATTGGGGATTTGGACTGGGTGAACCTTGGGGGTACCTTCCAATGCTATAGTTCGATGACACCTCCAACACCCTTTGCTTTGTGGCATCAGGAACTCCCAAAACCAGAGAAGAATCATGGAGGGCATCAGCCTCTTTGCCCAATTCCCATCATTCTTTGGACGGGGGCTTGTTGCTCTTGCTTGAAGAACGTCTTCCCCCCAAGGGACTTCTCTCACTTGAGTGAATTGGGGTCGTTTGCAGATTAAAGCAATATGGTGTCTGTCTTCTGCTTGGAGACTGCCATCCCAGTCTCCAAGCAGCGAGAGACTCCAAGGTTCCAGGTGCTAAACTGAGGTTCAGTTTCTATGGAATGAGGGTCGGAGGAGACTGTGGTGTCTTTAGGATATAGAGTTTTATTTCCACACATATATACAAGCTGATCATAGGGTAGAGGGGCTCACAGCATCAACACCCCCAACAGATCTTGCTTCTCCCTTAGTCATAGGTTTGGATCCAGCACAGAGCAAATAGGTTTCTGTGACTCTTGACTACAGCCTGCTTTGAGCTCAGCTCTCAGACACCGCAGCTCTGGCTAGTCTTCTCCCTTCTAGCAGCTAGGGAGGCCCACCCATTCATTCTATGGCACAGGACACCTTCTTTGGTTAGGCTAGTCGTGGTGCTTAAGCAGTCGGCCAAATCCATTGCCTGGACAGAGGGTCTGATTTGGCATGCTTGTTCTAGTCCACAGATGCAGGATCACAAGAGCTGGAAGGGACTCCGCCCCAACTCATAACAATGTATATATGCACACAGCAGAGAGGGAGAGAGAGGAGGAACCGGGAATTTGGGTCTCCCATCATCTCTTTTTTGCAGTAGGACCAGAAGGGAATATTCTTATGGATTGCTGAATATTACTTTATTTGAGCTACATTGCTTATTTTAAAATTATGATTTTATTATGACATGTTTGTATTGGAACAGATTGTTATAAGGTGTGTGACCTTTGTAGTGTGTTTCGTTGTTTCTTTAGTTTGTAAACCTCCTTGTGCATAGTAATACAAAAAGGCGACAGACACATTAAAAGTGAAATGAAATGAATGAGCGCTGGAGGGTTAAAATTGCCCTAAACTTCGCGGGGTGGGGTGGGTGTGTTTCTTCTGACCTTTTTGAAGTGACCTACATGGGTGTAACAGGAACTTGCTCAGTTTGCCAACGTCTCTTTGACAGGGCTTGTGTTTTCAGTTGCCTGAGTTGGTTATAATAATAACAACTAATAACAATTTTATTATTTATATGCCCCAGCAACTCTGGGTGACTTCCAACAAATTATTAAAAGTACGATTATCTTCTGCAGTGTTTCACCCAAAGACCAGATGCTGCAGTGCAGGAAGACATGCCCTTTATCATCTGACTATCATGGCAGCACTGAACCACTCTGAGGGCACCTTCACCTTCTTCATCCTTAATGGCATCCCAGGCCTAGAAGCTGCTCATGTCTGGATCTCCTTCCCTTTTTTCTCCATTTATCTCGTCGCCATGGTGGGGAACTGTGGGCTCCTTTACCTCATCTGGATCGAAGAAGCTCTTCACAGGCCCATGTACTACTTCCTCAGCATGCTGTCCATCAACGACATCTTTATGGTCAGCACAGTGGTGCCCAAAACAACCCGCATCTTCTGGTTCAACCAGAAGGAGATTGACTTCACCTCCTGCCTGGCCCAGATGTTCTTCATCCACACATTCACTGCAACAGAGTCTGGCATCCTCATGCTCATGGCACTGGACCGCTTCCTTGCCATCTGCTACCCACTGAGATACACCACCATCTTGACCAACCGGGTGTTGTGATATCAGTACAAGCATCTTAAGGTTTTTGGTTCTCAGATGTGGGTGGAATCACTTGAAGGGACAACCATCCAAGGCATCTTTATGGGCTATGAGAAAGGTCAATACAGAATTCTATTGCCTTCCTCTAACACAGTAATTCTTACTCAGGAGGTAGAACCTACTGTAAAGCCGGAGACACAGTTCTCCAAAGCTTTCCCATTGATGTCAATACATATGAGGATACTGACACTAGCAGTAGCAGTGCAAGCTCAACCACGGCTAGTTCCGACACAGGTGAAACTGTCATTGAGAGAGGAGCTCATGATAGTACCAGGCCATCTACAGATGATGATGTGCTAGGATCTTTAGAGCCACTGTTTACAATTGGTAAAGTTTCTCCAAAAAGTCCTGTTCAGGAGAAACTCAGCAAAGAAGATCTACATCTTGTGCGTAGATCTGAGAGAGTAACAAAGGGTCAGGCGCCCAAACGCTACTTCAGCTCTCTATATTGGACAAACAGGCCAAACCCTACGCCAAAGGATAAATGGACATAAATCTGATATCAGGAATCACAAGACAGAGAAACCAGTAGGAGAACACTTCAATCTCCCAGGACATTCTATAAAAGATCTCAAAGTAGCTGTCTTAATACAAAGGAATTTCAGAAATAGACTGGAAAGAGAAGTGGCTGAATTGCAACTAATCAC